>JAQFVV010012540.1:0-427500 GCA_028023455.1 Epiperipatus broadwayi | reverse complement strand
GAAGATTCACAATAAATTAGATGAACTTATTGTATATATATATATACCAATTTTTCAGGCTTAAAATCTGATTGTGTTTTAAATTCAAGTGTGTTTTATATTCAAGGTAATACAGTAATTAAAAGTTTTTTAAAATTGATAAAATAGTGATAGGTACTATTATATATATCTCTGACAGCCTAGACAGTACCCATTACATTTGTCAATTGACAGATATTAAAAATTTGAGACATTTGCACATTTTTTGCTTACCTGTATATACACTTGTATATTTAAAACAAAAGTAGTAATAATAGTAATTTCTGATGAAATATGATTGTTTGTAAGAATGCCCATATCAAAGATGAGCAAAATACTTTTTTAGCAAATGAATATAATTAAAGAAAAAATAATGGCTAAATAATTAAAAATGTAAATTTGGTTAAATCGGTTTTTAAATAAGAGCATTAAAACTTGATAAATCACTTATGCTTTTTAATTTAATGTTAATAATTAATTTATCCAGTAATAATACTCTCTCACTCTCTCATTCACATAAAACAATACTTATATATATATATATATATATATATTGTTCCGGAGCATGAAGTGACGTATGCTACAGAATGGGACATCGATAATAATTCTCTAAAATATTTTTGATTAAATATGAGTAAATACCTCAAAGAAATTATTAGAGGAAGTAGAGTGAACCTAAAATTAGGCCCATCCAGACCTTCCTTGTTAAATTGTTTCATTAGCCGATTAATTATACGTTGACTAATTAAAGTGTTCTTACACACCTTTAAGAGTACTGAATATTTCCTTCAGTCTCTAGCGCCACTCCCGTTCAAGATTATACTTATTCCTTTTCTTTCCTGAAAGAGTGTGTAAAATGTGACTAGTCATTAACAAATATGAATATTTCGAGACATTCAGACTAAAATAAAAGAAACAATCCAACTCCCCGGTAAGTTATCCCTATCTAGCTCACTTTATATTCTATAAATCTCAGGTTAACTATGTGGATTTGCATTTTGATTACAAAAAAAAACTATATATCTGTACTAATAACTTAATAATTATTTTAAAGCTAAGTCAAAAACTTATAAACGATTTTAATTACAAAAGTGAATATTTATTATCCCCAGATTATTATATTTATCCTCCACTAATGCATACATATAAGTCCAATATATATAAAAAAATATTTAAATTATATTTACCCTCCACCGATGCATATACATATGACCTCAAGATATATAAAAGAAAAAAAAATATCTAAAAGATTACACAATGGGTGTGACCTATATTCCTTCCCACTTTAGAGTAATAAATCCATATAACAAGGTATGCAGTAATAATATATATATATATATCATAAAAAAAATTTACAAAGAACATAAATGAGAGAAAAAAAAATATAATAGAATATAAAAAAATATATATATATAACCAACTATACATGCTCCTCTGAACTTGTTCTTGTATTCAATTCGAACTTCCTGGGCCACACGGCTACTTCATAGGGCAGATAAGGCTTCCATTCACCGATATACTTTGAGTCTTTCTTGTCATCAGGGTCTGCTATTTCTGCTAAGGCATCTTCGGACTTGATAGCCAAACAGGTGGTGTACTACGGCTGAAAGTCTACTCCATGGTAGGATAATAACCCGGAACGTATAATCGAGCCATCTTTCAAATTATCGGATCTGCAAGTATACTTCTCCCGTATATTTGTATATCGCACACGGCTGATTAGGGCAAGTAGATCCTAAATAAATTGCAGTTCTCCAACTATGATTCGTCTTTCGTTTTTTTTTTCTATTTAAACGTATTGAGAATCCATGTTGCTGATCATTTTCCAAACTCCACTTAACGATCCTTGCTAAATGCTAATTTTCGAATTCTTTTTCTGGGAAATAACCAAGTGATTATAATTTTAACAGACACAGTTCATTTTCTCCTTTCTCTCTGTCGGATTGTTTTTCACAAATCTATACTGTTCCATTTTTTTAGACTAGCGGGAGACAAAAGTTAACTTTCTAAATCTTTGCCATTGGAATGCTTTGGCAAGCTAGCATTAACTGATCCGCATGCTTTAGCAGGCTAATCTTCACTTGTTCGCACTCTTTAGTAGGCTAATCTCCTTTGGTCCGCAAGCTTTAGCAAGCTAGTACCCGACTGACTCAAAGCCCCCAGTAAGCAGCACATATAGCCCAAATAGTCCAATTGTCATACCCCCTCTACGAGCTATTGCATCAGCTAATAATAAATTTAATTATACCTTCATATACCTTTCTACATTCTTTTACCTTTTTATTTATTAAAGTACACTTTTGCAAGATTCCATATTGAGTACTTGACACCCATTGTGCTTACATTCCTTTCTTAGATAAAATCTATCTTATCTTTATTCACGATCAACCGAAAATTCTTTTATACAAAACATTTTCTTCGGTTGAAAGTAGATTGTAATTAGCAAAAAGGTTTTTTCCTTTTACAAATTTAATTAATTAATTTCAAACCCTCTCATTCTAACAATTAGAAAAGATAAATTCCAATAAATGCAAAAATTTTTAACTATTTAGAATTTTCTTTTCTTTTTTTTAGGAAAAATAATAAAAAAAATACATTTCTATATATGTGTGTTCGAACATTTATAAGTAGTAAAATACAACAAAAAAAAAACTGTTCTACACATAAACAAATATTACAACTTATTTTCCCTTTTTTTTTTTTTTTAGACAGGTTTGCTAGTCGAATAAATTATTAAAACATATATACACTGCATACACTTGTACTGTGGGTATAATAAGAATATAATATAGCCCAAATCCATTTATTTATGTACTATATCCGTACCTCCCACTTCCCCTCTGAATTATAATTTAATAAATCGTATTAAAATTATAATTTTCATGTGATACATGTAAGCTGTGCTGAATCTTCAGCAAACAGCCATTTTGTGCATGGCTGTTATACACAGACTGGCACAATATATATATATATATATATTATATAGTAACAGAATTAACTATTGAAGGACGTACCTTTTTATTTATATATAATACGGATTCTTAAATTCAAATCATCCACCTTCCATTACTGCAAGCAAAAAGAACATATGGACATAAACGAATCTATATCTATAGTTGACCGAACCTGTGACCATACGGACATTGCCCCAGATTATCTTTCCCAGTCAAATGTCTTTCAACTGCTGTAATTATTAAAGAATTACAGCGCTTGGATACATTATAAATTTAATGAGATCATAAATGCTGCCCATTAGCCTCACATGTTACTTAGTACTCAAAATGGAGTAATAATTATAACCCAAACTTTTCCAGGTACATTAACTATTTGGAATGGCGAAGAAATGAGACGAAACTGACAAAATAATTAAGGAATGTTTAATATAATAAATAAATAACAAAAAAGAAATTAATTGAAATATTTATATACAATAACAAAAATCATTTGATATTATGCTACAATTAAGTCTATGGGTTAAATGCTATAAATGATTATAATCTACGAAAATAAATTATCCATTTACAGTCATCATTCCAAGTATTAGAAAGAGTCAAACTACTGTCTATCCCCTTAATATCTGGAATTTGCAATTGTTTTAAATCAAGAGTACGTGCACATGTGTTCTGTATAGGTGTGTTATGTAATTTACCTAGGTTTTTCTTTGTCTCTGACGTGAGTTAAGGTCCTGCTGACCGTCATGTGGAATTTGACTTGAACCTTTCTTTTTTCTTTTGACAATATGGATTTCCCACAGTATTTCAATCTAATAGGGAAAAACATCTTTTCAGCAAAAACAATTAAAAATTATTTCATATTCTTTCTTAATTTCCCCTATAAATAGCATTTATAAAAATAAATGTGTATTTATCAACAATATTTTATATTACAAAAAATGTTTTATTTAGTTATACTTTTGTATATGATTACTTGAATGTCGTCTGTTCTTGTAAATCTTCCAAATAGAAATTTAGTCTATCTTTTGGCTCCAGGTTTTTTAATAAGATTTCTTAATGATCAACAGTTGCATTTTTTTCTTGTTTTTTTGTAGCTTCAGCTTTCCAGTTTAACAATTATTTCTATTTCACGTAAACTTTTTTTTTCTTTTCTTTTTGTAAGTCAGATTTCCAGATTAATAATTATTTTTATTAAATACATTTTTTTCTTCTGTTTCTTTTTGTGGCTCCAGGTTTTCAGTTTAATAATTATTTAATGTCAAGTTAAGGTTAATTGATACTTTCTGACCAATGTATTTTCTTTTCTACTTTCCTTTTAGTAATGTTTGGCTATATAGTGGTTCTTGTGAATTCCATATTATTATACATATTAACAAAAAATAATTTCTTATGCTTGTAATTAAGAGTGAGATCAATTTAGTATGAATCTTCCAAGCTGAGCTTCTGTATACTTACCTCACTAATAAAAAATTGCTACTAAATTTTACTGCCCACATTATTTTGTTTTTTAAAAGCAATTCTGATATTAATCTTTCATCCAATCACATGAATATCTCAAAAGTCCTCTGCACTCAACAAAATTATAATTACAACTCTACAATAGTTTATAGATTTTCCAGTATTAAGATCGCAACATGTGGTAAAGGAAATTGTGGACCCAATCAATAAAGAGAACAACAACTTTATGCTTCCAAATCAGGATGCTTCAGATTGGCCTATATAAGTAGAAATTTATGTTAAAGATAAGATGACCACTCTTATCTTTATAAAAGTCGCTATCATATGTCGTGGTTTGTGATGTCCCTGTATCGGCAAAATAATATTGTTTGACTATTATAAAAATTTCAAGGCACATTAGATACAGGTTAAAGCCTGTCTTATAAGTATTTACATATACTTCCTCTGTGCTCAACAAGTTATAATTATAACTCTCCATTACCTTAGCTAATTGATTTTCTTTTTATAAAAAAATATTTTTTTAACAAATTCTGATTTTTTTTTATGAGCAAGACCATCTTTTTTTAAATAAAATTCTATTTACACATTAATTTGGAAAACACATTTCATTTCTTTAGAGATAATAATCATAATCTATTGTTGTTGTTTTCCCTAATCAGTTGACAAACAACTTTCATTTTTTCAGAGACAAAGATCTTATTACCTTGTTGTTGTTTTTAATTGATAAAGAAGTTTCAGTTCTTCAGAGTTAAAGATCCAAATTCTTTGTTTTATTTGAATTAATTGATAAACAGCTTTTATTTTTATTTATTTATTTTTCATATTTTTTTTAATCAAAGAAAAAAAATTACAAAAAAAAATTATTCCAATATTTTATATCTAATAAAAAGTAAACGTTTATCCTATTATTAAAATGTTTTAAAGTTTTTTTTCTTCTCATGTATCATAGCATTAGCCGAGAAGCGAACCTTCTAACCAGGACAACTGCTTGTAAAGCAGCTGTTGCTATTGGTACATGATTTTTTCATGTTTGCAATTCTTTTACAAAATTCAACCCAGCTAAATTCCAACAGTAAGAAATAATGTCTTACTTGTCAACTTTTCAAAGTGGTAAAAAAGTTTATCAATTTTTTCTTCATCTTTAAACAACATGATGCTTTTTGCTGCTTACTGGTTTATAATACTCTGTGACATTTTCTAATTCCCAATCACCATCCATTTCTACCAGTCTATAAATCTTCCTATAAGTTTCTTTCCCATATTTTTCTATTTTTTTCATTTTTTCACTTCCTTTTTGATTTCCCCTTTCTATTTCCTACTGCTATTCAAGTTAATGTTTGTTTTGATATTTTTTTTTAAAACATCCTCTAAGCATGTCCATACCATTTCAACAGACTTGTTCTGATTTTAATTACTGTGATATGTTCAATGTTTATTATTTCTTAAAAGCTTTTATTTCTTATCAGTTGTTTCATTGACATTTCTGCAATTTCTGAAACCATCAATTTTATTTACCTTATTTCCTTTAATTGGCTACATTATTGACTTACATATGAATTATTTATTGCATTTTGATATATTCTAGATTTAAATTTCATTCATCACTATCATAGCTTGTTTATCTAATACATTGTTGCTCTTATAGCTTCATGTGTTATTCTGCTTTACATGATCTTCATGCTTAAATACTTATATTCCTCATATATATATATATATAATATAAAAACTCTGTCAGATAATGAAAATTATTCTACACGAATAAAACGTGATAAATAGAGCACACAAACATTAATTATAAACAACAATTAGCCAAGCGCTTTCGGTACTGTATACCAGAATAATGGCGACATACTGGAACTGAACTGTTAATATTGCAAAGTCTAAAAACATTATTAATCAGCATAACACTGGTGTTTCACTGAGCATGCACTGGAATATTAACCATTCAGTTCCTCCAGTATGTCGCCATGATTCTGGTATACAGTACCGAAAGCGCTTGGCTAATTGTTGTTTATAATTAATGTTTTTGTGCTCTGTTTATCACGCTTTATTCGTGTAGAATAATTTTCATTATCTGGCAGAGTTTTTATATTATTTATTTATTATTTAAGTATAATTATGGACTATCAAGATCAATATGATTGGAAGTACGTAGAAGCCTTGAAGTTAGGTAAAGAAATTGTTAAACTTGGAGAGCGGTTAAAGTTCTTAAAAAAATGCATGAAATTTAAAGTTTTTCCGAACTGCTGCAATTTTGTTATTAACCCTTCCATTTACAGGAAGAGAGAAGCCATGAGTTTAATGAGTATTACGTTATTGAAGTGTATTGTGAAAGATTGTAAAAAACAATTATACTTAAATGTTGCAAGAAGGCAAAGGATTTTAAATTTTTATTCAATACCAGTTGATATTATTGATAGGTGTAATGGTTTGCAAATGTTTTTACATCATAAATTTGAGAATAAATTTAATTTTTTAGCAAAGAAACAAAATGTAATAATTTATAATGAAGTGCAAGGTAATTTTGTGAATTTATCAAATGAAAATTTGTCAATGGAATTTAAATCTTTGTTGGAATGTGGTCCTAGATTTGTTGGTGGTGGTTGGAGGGATCCGAATATGGAGATTATTGCAGATATTGAGACAGCATATGAGTTTTCAGAGAAAAAGGAGATGGTGATTAAGCAGGTTGCTCCATTGTTAAAAGATTGTTATTATAATCTTGCAGAGGATAAGAAGTGGTATAAAACGATTAATAATTTCAGAGTGTTGCTGAAAGATAAAAATATTATTTGTGCAAAAGAAGATAAAGGCAATAGATTTGTGTTGATGGATGGACATATATATAAAGGGAAAATTTCTCAGCAAATTGTTAAATTGAACTTTGAAAAAGTTGAGAATTATAAGTTAAAAGTATATAAGGACAAGTTTGTTTCCAATGTTTTGCGACTGTATGTTGGTAAAATATTTAGGAGAGATGAATATTTGAGAATTTATCCATCAGCTGCAATTGTTCCACATTTGTTTGCAAATGTTAAAGTTCATAAGGAGAATGTTTCATTAAGATTGATGATGGATTTTGGGGGTTGTTATTATCAGAAAGCATCACAATTGGTTGCAAGATGGTTACAATATTTGGTGGGTTTTGGCAAATATACAATTAATTCTACATTTGAATTTGTTCAGATTTTGGAATCTGCCAAGGTGTTTGATGATGGGTATATGGCCTCATTGGATGTATGTGAGTTATATGGATCAGTGGACCGTAATAAATCAATAAGTGTAATTAATAAACTTTTGGTGGATTATAATGTAGACTCTTGTAAAGTTAGATTTATTGTGAAAGTGTTGGAATGGATTAATGGGGATATTACTGCAAGATATGGAAAGGATCATTATCAAATGAAAATGGTTGGCCAATGGGGTTGGCAGTGAGTGGTATTGTGTGTAGTTTATATGTTTCAGAAATGGAAAAACATATTGTGGAGCCATTTATAAGGAGTTATGATTTAATATATAGAAGATATGTGGATGATGTTTTTGTGTATAATTCAAAAGATGTGATAATGAATATGTTCAATGAATTAAATGAGAATTCCGGTTTGTCATGGACTATCGAATTTGAACAGGATGGTATCTTAAAGTATTTAGATATAAATGTATATAAGTGCTGTAATATATTTGGGTATAAAATGTTTGTTAAACCATTGAATGTAAGAGGTTTTATGCATCCAGCATCGAATGTTCCATTGAATTATAAAATAGCTGGATTTAAATGTTTTTTGTATCGTAATTTACATCTTTGTAAATTTGAAGCAGATAGGAAAGATAATATTGATAAATATATGAATGACTTGATTGGGGTGGGATACAAGAAAACTATATTACACAGACAATTGTGTTTGTTTTATCAGAATTTAAAGTTCAAACATAAAGTGGATATAAATAATAAAGCAGTCAAAAATGGTTTTCTTTAGCTTATGTGCCACCTATAAGTAAAAAATTAAAAAATATTATCAGTGAAGATTATAATGTAGGATTCCGTTCTCCTTTGTGTTTGAATAGATTAATAAACAATTCAAAGGATAATGTAGAAGAAATGAATAAGTATGAAGTAGTTTATTCCATTACTTGCCAAAAAAATTGTAATGCTATTTATTTCGGGGAAATGAAAGCGAATGTTTTAACGCAATTGCAACAGCATATTTATCAGTACAAAAAATCTAAAAGTGATTTGCAGATTAATTCTGTTTTTTCAAATCATGAAAGTAACTGTGGCCACGAGTTTTATCCTCAAAATATTACTACTGTGTGCAATGAGTCAAATGATCGGAAAAAGGAAGTTGAAAGAGGCTTGGTTTATTGCAAAGTCTAAAAACGTTATTAAGCAGCATAACACTAGTGTTCCACTGAGCATGCACTGGAATATTAACCGTTTAGTTCCAGTATGTCGCCATGATTCTGGTATACAGTACCGAAAGCGCTTGGTTAATTGTTGTTTATAATTAATGTTTTTGTGCTCTGTTTATCACGCTTTATTCGTGTAGAATAATATATATATATAACATATTTTGCGGGTTCATCCATGTTAAAAAATTTAAATATTGATATACCGACATTTCGATTTGATCACACAAGTCGTCATTTCGACTTCATCGCACAAGTCACCCAGTGGATGACTTGTGTGATCAAGTCGAAACGCCGATATATCAATATTTACATTTTTTAACACGGATGAACACGCAAAATATGTCTTTTATATATACAACCCGTGAAAATCTTCGTACCAACATATATATATAACACATGGTTATAATTATTATTCTAAATCTACGATTATATAGTTTACCGAATCTTGTATATCATTAAGATATTCAATTTATAAACAGTATTTACAAATTCTTTATATATTCATTTACAAAATTAAAATATATTTGTACACACGCATTATAGATTTACACCCAACTACATATAATTTGTTTTTTAGAATTGCATTTATTAAGTGACGTAGAATTTGTAGATTATTTTATATTGATTTGTTTAAAAAATAGATAATTATCATTTGTTCATTCTTTTTATTAATCTAAAAAGCATGTTAAAAGATTAATATAAATATTAAAAAAATCAATGATATATATTGTTGAATTAGATAACTTCAAGTTTCTTAAATTTAAAAGTAAGAAATATTGATGTTGGATAATTAATATGTAATAAACTGGCTTAGTAATATAATACTTCTATAAAATGAATTAAAGCAATTTTTTAAAATCTAAATTGTAGAATACATATAAGATATGTAGTATTCCATTAATGAAAGCATTTTATTGATTTAAAAAAGAATTCTGTTTGACTGAAAAAAATATTTTAAATTATTGCATCTGAAGGTTATTACATTTATTTTACATATTTAATATTTATTAAAAAGTAATTTTAATAAGTAAAGTTTCTAAGTTTGTAGTTACTTTTACACACACACACACATACATAGTTGATAGTGAAATTTTAGATTGTTTAAATTTTGGCTAGTTTTTTAAATTCTGAATTTGATTTAATATATATAATAGTGATGAAGATTTGAAAGGGTAAAAGTTTTTTTTTTTTATGTATAAAAGCATCGGCCGGGAAGCGAACCCGCGGACCCGGGACAACTGCTTGTAAGGCAGCTGTGCGGACTTCTCGACCACCAACGTTTGTGTTGCCTGTTAAATAAAATTTTAAAATAAACATTTTTGTTATATTTAATTAAAATATGAAACTTAATAATGTTTTTAAAGTTATGAGGATTAAAGGTAATAAAGTTTTTAATTCAAGCTTTTTTTAAAGAAAAAAGATTTTATTTATCTGATAGTATTAATATTTTTTTTTCTGTAGAAATTATTATTATCTTATTTTAGTGTAATTTTAAAATTAGGAGTCCAAAATAAGTGGCTTAAATATTGTGAAGGAATAAAAAATAAATTGAAACAAACATATACAACTATTCCAAAGTAAATGTTGCAATTAAGACAAACTCTTTTTTTTTCAAAGTAAGGCAATTTTTTAAAAACATAAATCAAAATCATATTTTATAGCTAATAAATCTTTTGAATAGCAATTTTAATTTTGAAAATAATATAATATATATTTAAAACGTTCCTACTCAAAAACAAAAAAGTAAAAAAAAATAATGACTGAATAAATAAAATTAAAACCATTATTTAATTTTTAATTCAAATAAAATGTACTATAAATTGAAATGTATGCGGGATTTGAACTGAGACTTTCACACGACCCATTACTTTCACTGCCATCTCATATTGCTGACCCACCTGATCACACACATGTTGAAAAGATAAATAATCACCGATATACGTATTTCATGCTAAACCAGCAATCATCAGTTGGTCTTGATTATTATCCTCACACACGTATATAATCAGTGCTCAGCTTTATATTAAGATGGCCAATCCTCATACTTTAATGGACAGGATTCAAACTATTCCAACTCACAACTCTTCAGCCTTTCATTTCATTGAAAATCTGATGATGGAACGTTCAAAGCCCTTGTTAATGCCAAGGCTGTCATCCTACCTATGTTGACATATTAGTCATTCTGACCCCTCATGTACAGGAGAATAATTATCCTACCAATATTGACATATTACCCCTCATGTACAGGAGAATAATCCATAATGGATTATTCTCCTTACATGAGAGGTCAGAATGACTAATATTTTAGCATGGGTAGGATGACAACCTTGGCACTAACAAGGATTATTCTCGTGTACATAAGGGGTCAGAATGATTAATATGTCAACATGGGTAGGATAACAACCTTGACATTGAGAAGGGCTATGAACAATCCATCATCAGTCTTTCAA
The DNA here is from genome assembly GCA_028023455.1 of Epiperipatus broadwayi. Taxonomy (NCBI): domain Eukaryota; kingdom Metazoa; phylum Onychophora; class Udeonychophora; order Euonychophora; family Peripatidae; genus Epiperipatus; species Epiperipatus broadwayi. The sequence continues at coordinate 416,210 of JAQFVV010012540.1, read as the reverse complement.
TGAAATAGAAGGCTGAAGAGTTGTGAGTTGGAATAGTTTGAAGCCTGTCTATTAAAGTATGAAGATTGGCTATCTTAATATAAAGTTGAGCACTGATTATATATATGTGTGTGAGGATAGTTATCTAGACCAACTGATGATTGCTGGTTTAGCATGAAATATGTATATTGGTGATTATTTATCTTTTCAACATGTGTGTGATCAGGTGGGTCAGCAATATGAGATGGCTCTGAGAGTAGTGGGTCGTGTGAAAGTCTGAGTTCAAATCTCGCATATAGTACTTATATAAATACAGGTTTGAGCCTGTACACTGTATTAATTTATAAATTGAAATATGAATATTATTTATCAATTATGCTTTATATACTTTAGTGCATTGGTAGACTGTTAGATTCTGTAATGCGGGGGCCCTAGGATTGATACCAGTGCCTGAACTTTTGACACTAACTTCTTATGAACTCTCTAGCAATGAAGGAATTCGAATATATTTCAGTTAACAATAAAAGCTCATTATAGCATTTGTTATTTTAAAGTCGTATTGCATTGTTTTATTACAACCCCTGGACTAACATAATAGTATTGATGAGGAGTGATTAATGGCTGAGAATTAATGAAATCTCTTTGCTCATCAGTAAAAAATAGAAAGCACTTTAAAACAGAAGTGATTTAAAATAATTTTTTTCAGCCCTGTTTATTTTTATGCTTTTTTAAGGACTAAAAATACTTAAATTTCTGCTTAAATGAATATATCTGGTTTAGAATTAGATTAGTTAAGGAAAAAATACTATAAATTAGTTTCTTTTAACATGAAAAACTTTGTCATAGATAGATAAAATAAAGATTTTCTCTGCTGTATTGTGAAGAAGAATGGATTCATATCAGAAAGTAAATTAAACTTGGAGAAGCTTTCTTCTTACAGTGAATGAAAAATGAGTGAAAATCATAAGATATATACTTCTATATAATATACTGAACTTCTGTTACTATTACAAATAATTTAAATACACTATAACAGAGAATATGGACCCATTTTTAAAATCAGTTTTAACTTTTTTGTGCTTAAGTAAATGATTACATTATTTCTGTTCTCAAACTGGTTATAGTTTCACCATAGGATATATATTTCAATAATGTAATTGACCCTATAGCAGGTATTAGATTAGTCTATATTATATACTTTAAATTTTTTCATTTGGTGCAGATGGTAGAATTCTTATTTCTATGCATATAACCTACAGTTTAAATTTAGAAATTTTGAAGATATTTTTAGGTCAAACAAGCATAATATTTTTTACATAAGTGATTAGTAACAAATTTAGATAGCAGCTTAACTTTATTTATTAAATGAATATGTAGCCATTATTGACTAAAAAGTTAATCGAAAAAGAATAACTATCAAATTGAATTTAAGCAGAATAATGGATATTAGCATCTTTTTAGTTTTTTTACCAACATTGATGCTGGTACTACTTTTACTTTTTAGTGTGCTTTTTATTTTTTTTGTTTATATGTACAATGTTTCTAAAATTATAAGTTTTACAGATAACATAAATAAATGTCAACTTTTATTAATATTCAGTCTTTTTAATTTTGGAATAAAAAAGCGATTATGATAATAACATTGTAAATTTAATTATATCAATTAATTTTTTATGTTTTTCATAGTTTTTCTAAATTTATTATTTTGTTCTAATAAAAAAACAGAATCAATAAAAATCTTTTTAATGAAAATAATACATAAAAATTATTGACCAAGTTAAACTTATTGTAATTAATTACTCAATTCTTTCTATTCAGTGTGTTAATCTATTATGTGTTTAGGAATTGAATTACATATACTGATATTATTTATAAAATTGTCACTTCAAATGACATCCAAACTTATAGCAGATACAATTTTTGCCAACCACTTATAATAATTTTGATTATATTATTATCCCATTTTTATTTGTTTGTTTTAAACAGATGCCTGCAAACCAAATTGTTTTATTCAATATGTCATGTAGCAATATTATCGAAAGTAAATAAGCCCATTAATAGCATATTCTTCACAGGATGATGTAAGATTTGAAAATATTGGTCAGGAAGTTTTCTTATGTAATATTGTTAAGAAATTACGAGACTCAATTTTATCAAAAGCTATTTACATCATAAAGTGTTACAAAAGTGATCATGTTTCCAAAAGTCCTATTAGTGCAAGAAGCTATTATGTTTATTAAGATGAACAGGGCAAAGATATTTTTACTTGTCAGATATACTACAAAGCTGATTTTAACCATGAATTGGGTTATTTCTTCTGAACATCTCATCAGTTTTACCAACATCAGCACCTTTTACTTTCTATTCATTGTTATATTAGTAATAATGTATTAAGTTAAAGATCTATATACACTTTTTGTATTTTTTAAATTTAGTAGATATATTTTTAAGAATCATTTCTTATATGCATATTATTTGTCATTTATTTATAGATTATAATCTTTTTTTTTTACATAATATGTATTTGTTGTTTTAAAGATCCTCTTATTAATTTTTGAAAGTTTAACTATTTTACTTGTATTTGAATTTTAGATAATATTAAATTCAGTACTGAATTTCTTTTGCAACTTCATTTGTAATATTTATGGAACTTTCTGTAGATAAATTAGTCCTATCCAATTTTGTGGTTATATCATCAGTATTTTTGATCATTTAATTTTATCTAATTAATTTATAAATTTATTAAATGCATATTGATTATGTAAATAATATTTACCGAGGCTGTAACCTCAAGAATATGCGTAAGCTTGTGATTAAACACATGTAGAGGTCCCTACAATCGCATTTTACATGCATATTCTTGAGGTTACAGCCTCGGTAAATATTACTAATTAATTTATCTAAAGTTAAGTAAATTAAATAATATTTAATAAATGCATTGGTACTATTAAGCCATTTTCTCTAACCTGATATATGACATTATGAAAGTTTGAGACTTGAAATCTTTATTGCTACCCTTGCATTTTACTTGTTTATTATAATTTTTAGATACATTTAATAAATATTATATTTGATAAAGGGAATTATTTGATCAAACAACAAACCTGTGTTTTTTCACTCGAATAATACTTTTCTAAATTTGTTAGTAAATTTAATCTTTCTTATACAATTTTTTCATTTGTAAGAACTACAATATATATTTTTGCATTAATAAATCACTTTTTAAGGCTACATGAGTTTCATTTAAATAGTTAATTCAAATTTGTATATGTTTGTCAAGCATTGGTGGCCGAGAGGTCAGCAATGGCTGCTTTGCAAGCAGTTGTCCCGGATTAGCGGGTTTGCTTCCCGGCTGATGCTATGACACATGAGAAAAAAAATTGTATATGTTTGTTTGTTTTGTTTGTCTGTATACTATTTTTTCTTCTTTATAATTTAAAGCTGAGGAAACTTTTAGTGAACTTCATCAAAAGTGCACTCAGTTTTAGATTAATTTTGGATAAATGTAGAGTGATCAAAAATGGAATAATTTTTATTATGTTATATCAAATGATAACAATATATTATTAGGATTAGAAAAATAATCACATGTTCACAAACTTGTGATTAAAGAAATGAAAAGAAAAAGACTGTGTTTTGTATTACCATAGTTACAGAAACAAGTTCCACAAGGAGAACACACATACCTTTTTTTGCTTAAAAAATTGTGTTTTTAACTTACTTTACATTAACAAATAAATTCTGGCTTTATAGCAAGAAAAATGCACTGTGAATAGAAACATTACTTAGGAGAAAAGAAAACAAAATGTTTCATTTGATATTTATGATTAAAATGGGACGATTAACAATAAATGATATGGTTAACTGCCATAAAGCTATAAAACTATCAAATTTATCATGAATTGTAATATCAACAAAAGGTATAGTTGAAAGTCATTTAAGGATAAAAATATTATGAAGCCTTACATTTGTGTTTTGTTATCATTGATGTGGGAAAGAAGACATCATGGGATAATGGAATCTAAGTTGAAATTATATATAAACTAAATTTGGTAACAGATGCTAAAATAAAGAATTTTTTTAATTATCTACATGAAATGAATTTCACTTATTAATAGTATCTTAATGATATAATATTTATCAAAGTCTTTTTCTTAATAATCTTAATTAATGCACTTTTAAATTATCTTTGTTATAGACTTAAATAATAGACTCAAGTAATTAAAGATGAAATCAATTATTAACATTAATTTTTTAAAAACAAATCTAAATTTAAACATAAATAATATTCTATATAATTTATCTAAATTATTTAAAAATTATTATTAAAAAGCTTTACTTGTTTCAAAAATATTAAACATATAAAGTATACTTATAAAAGACAATAACATTAACATTTTATTACATCTATTTTCTTTTATCATTGTGAGAAAGAATTTATAATTAACCCTTTATGACTATAAATGGTAATAATTTTAACCCTTTTACCCTCTGCTAACATTCTGACAGATTTCTTTGTTCATACTAGAATTAAGCTTTCAACCTTCACATTAATATTAAACCATTATTATTTATCATAATATAATAAATTTGATTTCATTTGATAGATATTTTTGTTTAGAAATTAAATAAATTAAAAAAAAATCACATTTGATTTTTGGAATTATTTTAAAAATTTGATTTTAATCAAAACAAATTGATATATCATCAAATTCCAGATGAAGCAGATTCATTTTACAAAACAAATGAAATCTTTGTTTGATATTTGTTTTAAAAATATAAATCAGCAAAGCTATCAATTTATGCTTTAAAAGTTTAATTTTTTTTTGTAATTTTTATGATATTGCTAAATGTTATAACAGTCTGTTGCAAGACCTCATTTCTAGACAGTTGTATTTCTTGTGGTCTTAATCTCTATGGTAACATTAGAAAAAAAAATTTTTATATTAAAAAATAAAACATTTCTATAAAAAATAAATATGTAATAATATATATTTCTGATTTCTAATAATTATTACACAATTATGATACAAAAATAATCATAAACTTTCCATAAAATCAATGTTTTTAGACTATCATAATATTTTCATGGAGTAATCTCACCTAGTTTGAGATTGCCAAATATGTAATAGACACACATTATCGAAGTTAAGAATCTTTGAAGACCCAGTTATATGCTTGGATCTAAGAGCACTGCACCTAGATCTTATGATCTAATGCAAAACTCCAGCAGCCATCTTTTATCTCCAATTAGCTACAAAACTATGAGTCTTAAATTGAAAACACCTTTATATTATCAATTCAAGCCCATCAGTTTATATAGTCATATAGGTCTGAACTCAGTTTAGTACCTATAGATTTTGGTGTCTTTGGTTCTTTAATAACCATAGCCACCACTATCCTATTAGGTAGCATTGGTTTTAAGCCAATAAATACCACATGGTCACCACTTACTCTAGCTTGCTGTGGATGGCAATACATATAGTGAGTTTTTCTTGTTTTAATAACAGTTATAAGCAAGCATAAGAGGTGGTGATCATATGATGTTTATTGGCTTAAAACCAATCCTGCGTATAGTGAGTTTTGCTTGTTTTAATAACAGTTATAAGCAAGCATAAGAGGTGGTGATCATATGATGTTTATTGGCTTAAAACTAATCCTGCCTAATAGCATAGTGTTGGCTATAGTTATTAAAAAACCAAAGACACCAAAATGTATAAGTACTGAACTGAGTTCAGATCTATATGACTATATAAGCTGATGGGTTTGAATTGAAAATGTTAAGGTGTTTTTAATTTAAGACTCATAGTTTTGTAGTCAAGTGGAGATAAAAGGTGGCTGCTGGAGGGTTGCATTAGATCCTAAGATCTAGGTGCAGTGCTCTCAAATCCAAGGCTCCTCACTGATGAAGGCCACAAACCAGAAACTAGTCTGGGAATATTGGATGAGTAATCACTAGATAGGAATTTTATGCACAAGCCTTCTGGCATCCATTGATTACTCTAGCTTGCTGTGTGTGGCAATACATATAGTGAGTTTTGCCTGTTTTAATATTCATAAATTTAATTACATATCTCACTTCTTTACTTAAAATATTGGCCAATTCAAAAGATATAATAGATGTAGAAGGTACTTGTTTTTTATTACTATATATATATATATCTTGATAGAACTCTTCCACCCATTTCATGATGTCATTTCTATTTTAGTAATAGTTTCATCTTTTTTTCTTAGGGTAAAAGTAAGTTTTCTACCAATACAAAAGTGTTGTTTTACATCCTTGAGACTTTTATTGTCTTCAATAGTTTTCCTTTCTAATTCACAATTATACTTTCTTATATCATTACCAACTCTTTTCCACACCATTTTACATAATTTGTGATATTCAATCATTCTTAATGCATTATCTTAATATATTTTCACACTCCTTCTTTTCTTCATAAATTTCTCTAATTTCAGTCAAAATTTTACTTGTCAATTGCTGCGTTTTTCTACCAGCTAACTTTGTATCAATTTTTAAAAGTGTATTAGTTATATTCTATTGTTTCATTCAAATATGGATCATGTTCACAATATGTTAATATTTGAAATTGATTTGCAAGTTCTAATTTAAATTCATTAGAATATTTCTGGAAGATTAGAAATATCACTCTGAATATTGTTTTTTTAAAATAATTTTGGTCCCTCTAGTTTTGCACTAACATCTATCTTACATCTTACTAATCGATGAACACTTTCTGTGTTAAATTTATTAAAAACATTACAATCTTGAAATATAATTTAATTCTGATGTACCTTTAGTTATATAATTCTATATCTAGTTCCATTTAACATTTTTCTTTTTTTTGCAAACTCATCAAGTCTATGTCCTGTTTTATTTCTATTACCATAACCAAACTTACATACAATACCTTCATGTAATTATTTACCAGTTCTTGCATTATAGCCTCTCATATAACTTATAATGTTTGATCTGATAAAAAGCCTTTTGTACATCCATATAAAAATCCTTTATTACTTCATCACTATGAAAACTTATTGGCCATAAACCTGAATTATCTGCATTTGGTATATGATATATACCAAACTTATCTTGCAACTCTGTCTGATACATCATCAATCTCCACAATGCTGTTCTTTCACTTATTGTTTATAATGAATCCTACTCCACTTATATTTTCAATGTTTGTTGCTTTGTAATACAGTATATGTCCACTTTTTAAATCATTGTCTCTTCCTTTTTCTTTTAACTTTACAAAGTCCAATAATGTGCTATTGAATATGAGACAATTCTTCCAGTTCTTGCAATCTTTCTTTGCTTGAAAGTGATTTGCAGATGTAAGTACCTAAATAAAGAGTCATTATCAAATGTCCTGTTTTTGCAATCAGAGGATTCTTAGAATCTTCCAAATTTGGCCATTAATGCATTGCCGTGGCTGGTGACTTTACACCTTTTTGGGAATAAAGCCCATGTTTTATATTTATCTGTCATGATTATAATTATGTATTAGAAATGTTTTTCATTTACACACACATTCATTCTGCCTTCAAGGAAACTCAATTTATAGTTCAGTTAAGGACTATTAGGTAATTGAAAAAAAGCTCATGATGCTTCTTGATATTAAACTCGGAGGCAAAATGCCAATAAACTCATCTTGCTGGCTAATGTGTGTTGGTGAGCAGTCTATCCATGTTCATATCCCACATGAATAATCACATAATAGTAACAGCTCCCATGACAAAGATGTATAAAATGAACATTGGGAAGTTTGCTTTGCTCAGTTTATTAAGGCCTTCAAAAGGAATCAAAGAGTATTTTTTCAGTTAACAGCATACTCTTTTCTTCATTTTATAATATTTAGAGATTCATTTCTCAAAATAATGAAAAAAAGAAAAATCTACAGTTTAGGTAGTTATCAGTTTTCAAATATAACACTTTCAGTATTGTGATAGCACATGTTTTTGGATGCAATCATGCTAATGCATATTATTATATTAGATTGTTTAAAATTTTTAAAGTATAAAACGTTTACTTGAAATTGTTTAAGGTTATGAGTAGAATTACCATTATCCTTATTTTTTTTTTTTAAAAAAAGGGGTTCTAATTTTCATTATATAAATCTTCAATAATATTAACCAAATTTTGTTAACACCCCCCCCCCCCATTTTAAAGTATATTTTAAAACACGAGAAAGAGCATATAAACTGAAGCTATATTCTTAACATGGATTTCAAATTGATGCTGAGCAATTTCATACTGGTGCAAGGTGGTTATTATTAAAATTTTAAAGTAATTTTAACTGTAAATAATTATAGTTGTATTTATATATTGGAATAATTTCCATCTTCTAATAGTAAACATTGAAAGTCTTTAGAAAAATGTTAAACTCTATTTAAATTTTCCAATTACATTCAACTATTAGTAATAAAACATATACACCTGGGTCTCATTTTATGCAGTAGATAGGTTTCACAGAAAATCTGCATTAAAAAAATTACATAAAAATAAACTTATTTTAAAAAATGGGGGATAGGTTCTGCAATTTTCAGAAATCACATAAAAGCAAAGCAACAAGGAAAAATTACTTTAAAATTCACATTAAAAAAATAAGGAAATAAAGTATGACTAATAAAAAATTTCAAATATTTGAAAAAAATTATTACAAGACAAACTTTTTTTATTAACTACAGTATTTAATTTTACATTTTTCACACATATTTTAATCATTACCGCTATTTGACAATATGCATTCATTTGTGAACTGGCAAGAAATCAGATTCATCACAAAAGCAAGTACAACTATCACCACTTTCAGTCTTGTGCTGTGTTAATGGTTTTCTGTTGACAATGTAATGAGTGATTAAACTTTGAGATGATGATTTTACTAATTGTTTATAAAGCTTGTGATATTCAGACATATAACTATTTAGCTGTAATTGGAATTTAACAGGTTGTTCATTGCAGGAAACTCTCAGATTTCAGCATTTTTTTGATGGTTGTCTTTGGCTCACACATTAAACTAAAATCTATGATTAACTGCTTTTTACTACTGAAATAAATTTTAAGTGTTCACATTTTGTTTCTATATGAAAAAAATGAGATTGCAATCAAACAAAAAGATTATACATTATCATTAGAAAGATTATTTTCAGTTTACAAAATCAATAAAATCTTCATTATTTATTTTAAAAATCTAATTTTTTTTTATTTCTGTTATATCTAACAAAATACGTTTTAAAAGTTTAAAATTTTTGAATATTTATTGCAATATTTTTATAAGTAAGTATAAATCTATTATTATTATTATTTACTCATTAGTATAAGTAGGTTATTTACATAGAAGCTAAGATTCTAAATACAGCTTCAGGCCATATTGACATTCGCTGCTAATATAACATTATATTTTTGAAAAAAAAAAGTATTTCAAGTGAAAATAAGTTATTAATAATTTAAATTTCTTGTTATCTAATAAACATAGTGAAATATAAAAGATATTAAAAAGAAACACAAATTGCATAACTTTAAAATCACATTAAAATAGTCCACATAAAACAAGACCCAGATGTTTACAATATTTAGAGTGGTATTATTTTTCTCTCTTCTTTAGATGCATAGGGGAATTAAATCTACTTTTTAAAATTACTGAATATTAAATTTTAAGGTAATATTCTAACCAACTGAGCCATTCAGCCAAAGGAAACGGTAAAAAATTCTTATACTTATCTATGAGATTCCTCCTGATATCTCCACTTTTTACAAGAATAGTTAGTCACTTTTTGGACATTTGTATATATTTGCACTAGTTTAACAGGATTATTTGTCATTATCATGTGAGCAGCTTCTTTATTTTTTTTGTACTTTTTCCTCTCTATTCAACATTTTTGTATTTTTCCAACCATAAAGAATTATAGTATATAAGGGTTTGAATCTTTTTATATTACATTATATATGTGTGTGTAAGGCTGTACAGTGTATTAATTTATATAAAGAATTATAGTGTTTATGCATTTATGAACATGTACATTTTATATATTGTAACGGTCAGAAAATGTGTGACTCATAAACATAGTGCAGAATTCGACCACCATACAGAACAGCAGCACCATCGAGTAGCGAAGCCACCCGTGGTACTGAGTTTGAACATAGTTTATCGGTTCCACAATACAATCCATGAAACAACGCATCTGATGCGACATTAGTAAATATTTCCTTAGGCACGGTGGTCAGGAATATGCAAGAGACTCATGATTTTATTCTCGGGTTAGCCAATAATCAAACTAATATTAATTAAACATTCATATTTACATAATCGAGGAAATATTATATAGAATGGGTATCGAATAAATGAAACATAAATGCAGACATATAGTTTAAAATTATTAACACATTTTAAGAAGACAATCATTTACTAATAATATTTTGTGGATTTAAAGCTTCAGTAGCGGGATTTGCGACATGATTAAATTTTAAAGAATACATTTATTGATTTAGACATTATTTTATATTGAGGATTTCAGTAGCGGTATTTTCGATACTGAAATGTTTACAAAAGGTATTCACTTATTTGAAGGCGTAATCTAGCTACCTAAAATTCTCGAGTAAGTATTTCTAATGCATGCCTGGAGGGATTTATACCTTTGCAATGCAAGAGTCTAAAGAATGGATTATAAGAGTAATGGCAGACATATATTTATTTAATTAAAATATTTATTTATAACTAAGGGCAAACATTTATTTAAGAGTGATTTATGAAGATAATGCAGAGGCGGAGTGATATATAGAATAATAAAATTAAGTAAAGGAACACGTGGTACGCTTTAGAAAAGTGATATGGAATGGCAGTATATTGAAACTGCAATGCCACAAATGGCTTTATAAGAGTGTCACATAAGCATAACCAGGGACAAGCGGTCCATGTCGCAGTTTTGCCGGCTGTCTGCATGACGTGGTCAAGTCCTACGGGAGCACCCATTATGCCCACTTGTGTAGGATGACTGGGGTTAATTTCAACCCTGAAGAATCCGGAAATTTCACAGCGGATTGGGTCATCGCATCTCTACAACGTAACACATGTATACTGTATAAACAATTATGATAAGGTTTAAATAGATTTCTGACTCGGCCCTACATTACCAACATTTACTCAAGAACTCTGGCGACTCTCAAAGAAATGTGATTTTCTAGAATTATTCATTAGATTTAATAAATACAAAACATATATAAACTGGGAGTTATTACAACTAATATGCCATCCATTTGCGAAGTAGTAGACCCTGCATTACAATAAATGATGCACTGAATGTGTGTCGATTTATATGAAAGTGAAGTTATTAAGGAAATAAGAATGTCAGGCTGGTCTCTGCCTCGGCCCGACGAAGTACATATTAATGAAAATGTGACACTCATTCACTGTTTCAAATGATCATAGATTTAAACTTTGAAAATTGAGATAATTATGAGCATGCAATAATTAAATAATAAATATAGATAAAATGTAGATTTTAAAAATACGCACCCAAGATAGAATGAGGTAAGCTAGATTAGTAGAGAAATTTACACATTAAGTTAATTATTCAGTTTTAGTTATACATATGGTAGTTTTACATTTTATAATTTAGATAAATAGTATGAAGAAGAGCTATAGCATATTATTAGAGTACTCTAGAGTTTGAACACAGACAGGTACCTGTTTTATAAGAAGTTTTCCGAGTCCATTGTTTAGTAGCAAATAGTTCATGAGTGGCAATTCTTTCTTGTATTTAGATATTTCATTTAATTTCACGGCAGCAGCAGCTTTCTCATTCAGTTCAGGCAGCAGATCTTCATGGTGAATTTACAACAGGCAATGGAAAGTTTGGCATCCGATAGGCCATCTCCCGATGGAGAATAATCTAGGTGCTTTACTCGGTCATACTTTGGCAGGAACAAATTATTTTTATTATTTTCGGGGACTCTCAGTGATCGAGAGCAAAGCTAAAGTTTTTGTGAATGTCTCCAGCAAGTCTAAGATGGCCTCTTTTTTTATCTTGATCCTTCACATTTTTGTTAAGATATTTTTAGGTTCTACTTAATCTGCCCTTAGGATAATCAATGCATTTTGTTGGTTTTTAATTAAAGAAAGCTGCCGTTCTATTGTTTACATTTTACATTTACTAAATACATTTTGGGGAATTTTTCTTTAATTAATCTATTATCTATCACTGACCGATGCTTTTAAATTTTAAAGACAAAAAGGGAACATAAGATTATTTTAACTTTTAATTAAATATTACATCAGATTTTTTTAGAATTATTATTAAACGAAATTTAAACAAAGCAATAAATACGAACTTTATAATCCACAATAAATGATTAAAATTATATAAAATTTAACTAAAAGAAATCTAAATTATATTATTTTATCCCTATTTATTGCCTTTAATTTGAGATCGAAGTGTGTGCGTGTTTATGCTGAATTCTACATATAATTATACATTTTTAATATTGTTACACAGATGACAGAAAAAGGTGAAACTTAAGATTCGAATACGAATCTTACTGTTTCATTTCCCCATACTTCCCATGAACAATTAAGGAAGGACAAAGGAAGCAAGAAAGAAAAAAAATTTTACATTACATAATTTAAATACGAAAAAATTATTATTATTTTTTTTTACAGATATATTGAAATATAGATAGCAGAGATTACATGAAGCAACGAACAATTTATATACCCAGATCTAGAATTTATAGTTTAATTAAAATGGCCTAATTTGTCCGTGTCTGTTTAAAATCATAGTAATAATTAGTTAAACAGAATATATATATATATAATTCTTAGAATAGGATTAGTTAGTATAATATAAAAAAATTTTTTTTTTTAAAGAGTAATAGTAATTAAAACAACAATATATATAATAAAATTTCTATCTAAAATCCTATTTGACTAAAGTACAATCCATTCAACCAAGTTCATTATATCAAGTTCATTTTAATATTTTCATATACGTTTAATCCGTCCTAAGAGTCTAATATTTTTACAACCTCGGGTCATGTGGATAATACCTACATGGTTTGAGATTACGGGCATTATATGTCCCTTTTATGGTATCTCCATCTTTTATTTGAATGCCTGTCATTAATGGTTGGATGGTTAGAGGCACGCTATGCTGGATCATTCTAAATTTCCATTTCCCCATATTCCACCAGTTTTTGGCAGATCCCTGCAGATGGTAACGAGCTATAGCTATCCACACATCTGGCCCTTTCTTATGAAATTTTAAAAACTTCTGTGAGCTCTCTAGGTAGGTTTGAGGTTTTTCCCTTATTTCTACTCTAAATATTTTAATGTGGAGCATCTTTGTTAAGTGGCTTTGGTATCCACTGTCCGTTTTCATGTTTTCTTCCGTGACTTTTGGTCCTATTCTTTTGTCCCCATACATGCTTGTCTCCTTTTTACTGCTTTCACTCAATGGTTCTTGTGGGCCTTCATCTATTGGAATAAGGTCTATTTGCTCATCTACTATCATTGGTTTGTCAAGTATTTCTAATTCCCTTTCCTTTTCCATATCTTTAATTTCTTCTTCCTTTTTACTACTGGGGATATTCCATAATGTTCTTTGATCATTTCAAGATATATCAACATATCCCTATCAATTTTCTGATGCTCCCTAACTCGTATCTCCTCCTCTTCCTGACTCATTTTTGGTTCTTCATATCTTCTTCTCGCTTCCTCACTTATTTTCCTTCATTCTTCTTTACTCTGTCTAAATATTTTAAGTAACCTTAGACTGAAGTTTATTGATGCTATTCTGTCATTTTCTGCTTCCATTTTTCTTAATATTATTTATTTTATACTACTAGCATTTGACTACTCCCCATCAGTATATTGGCCCTATAACACTCTTTTGCTGCCCTCACCTACTCTACATTGCCCTATCTCTATATTGCTGTGTTTAACATATTTAACATATATATTATAGCGAACTACTGGTAACTCATATAATAAGCCACTGCTGTCTATGATATATATATTTGTACTTTAACAAAATATTTACTACTAACATATATAACAAGCTTCTGCTGTCTATGCTATATATATAATGGTGTTTTAATAAATTATTCAATGCTACCTGCTTTCTCATTTAGTGACTGATTACTTTTTTTTGACATATATATATATATATAATATTTCATTAGATCCGAGTATTTTCATTCCTTCTTAACTTACACACACATCCCTGGTTTCCTTAAATTTGTTATTACGCCTGCTGTCCTTTCATTTACTCGACCCACATTATTTCACTCGATTTATTTTTTTCATTATTTTTATCAAACCAAAATCGTATATATATAGAATAATTAGCCAACTCGAGTAACGAACGCTAAAAGAAATTTATATGCGTTATATTTTGCTCAGGGTATATATGGGTTTTTTGTATCGAAAGCTCCACGTTGGAAAGTGCCAAACGCTAAAAAAAATTTAACTATGTAACGGTCAGAAAACGTGTGACTCGTAAACATAGTGCAGAATTCGACCACCATACAGAACAGCAGCACCATCGAGTAGCGAAGCCACCTGTGGTACAGAGTTCGAACATAGTTTATCGGTTCCACAATACAATCCACGAAACAACGCATCTGTTGCGACATTAGTAAATATTTCCTTAGGCACGGTGGTCAGGGATATGCAAGAGACTCATGATTTTATTCTCGGGTTAGCCAATAATCAAACTAATATTAATTAAACATTCATATTTACATAATCGAGGAAATATTATATAGAATGGGTATTGAATAAATGAAACATAAATGCAGACATATAGTTTAAAATTATTTATTAACACCTTTTAAAAAGACAATCATTTACTAATAATATTTTGTGGATTTAAAGCTTCAGTAGCAGGATTTGCGACATGATTATATTTTAAAGAATACATTTATTGATTTAGACATTATTTTATATTGAGGATTTCAGTAGCGGTATTTCCGATACTGAAATGTTTACAAAAGGAATTCACTTATTTGAAGGCATAATCTAGCTACCTTAAATTCTCGAGTAAGTATTTCTAATGCATGCCTGGAGAGATTTATATGGGTTATAAGAGTAATGGCAGACATATATTTATTTAATTAAAATATTTATTAATAACTAAGGGCAAACATTTATTTGAGAGTGATTTATGAAGATAATGCAGAGGCGGAGTGATATATAGAATAATAAAATTAAGTAAAGGAACACGTGGTACACTTTAGAAAGGCAATATGGAATGGCAGTATATTGAAACTGCAATGCCGCGAATGGGTTTATAAGAGTGTCACATAATCATAACCAGGGACAAGCGGTCCATGTCGCAGTTTTGCCAGCTGGCTGAATGATGTGGTCAAGTCCTATGGGAGCACCCATTATTCCCGCTTGTGTAGGATGACTGGGGTTAATTTCAACCCTGAAGAATCCGGAAATTTCATGGCAGAATGGGTCATTGTGTCTCTACAACGTAACACATGTATACTGTATAAACAATTATGATGAGGTTTAAATAGATTTCTGACTCTGCCCTACATTACCAACATTTACTCAAGAACTCTGGCGACTCTCAAAGAAATGTGATTTTCTAGAATTATTCATTAGATTTAATAAATACAAAACATATATAAACTGGGAGTTATTACAACTAATATGCCAGCCATTTGCGAATTAGTAGACCCTGCATTACAATAAATGATGCACTGAATGCGTGTCGATTTATATGAAAGTGTAGTTATTAAGGAAATAAGAATGTCAGGCTGGTCTCTGTCTCAGCCCGACGAAGTACATATTAATAAAAATGTGACACGCATTTACTGTTTCAAACGATCATAGATTTAAACTTTGAAAATTGAGATAATTATGAGCATGCAATAATTAAATAATAAATATAGATAAAATGTAGATTTTAAAAATATGCACCCAAGATAGAATGAGGTAAGCTAGATTAGTAGAGAAATTTACACATTAAGTTAATTATTCAGTTTTAGTTATACATATGGTAGTTTTACATTTTATAATTTAGATAAATAGTATGAAGAAGAGCTATAGCATATTATTAGAGTACTCTAGAGTTTGAACACAGACAGGTACCTGTTTTATAAGAAGTTTTCTGAGTCCATTGTTTAGTAGCAAATAGTTCATGAGTGGCAATTCTTTTTTGTATTTAGATATTTCATTTAATTTCACATCAGAAGCAGCTTTCTCATTCAGTTCAGGCAGCAGATCTTCATGGTGAATTTACGATGGGCAATGGAAAGTTTGGCATCCGATAGGCCATCTCCCGATGGAGAATAATCTAGGTGCTTTACTCGGTCATACCTTGGCAGGAACAAATTATTTTTATTATTTTCAGGGAATCTCAGTGATCGAGAGCAAAGCTAAAGTTTTTGTGAATATCTCCAGCAAGTCTAAGATGGCCTCTTTTTTTATTTTGATCCTTCACATTTTTGTTAAGATATTTTTAGATTTTACTTAATATGTCCTGAGGATAATCAATGCATTTTGTTGGTTTTTAATTAAAGAAAGCTGCCATTCTATTGTTTACATTTTACATTTACTAATTACATTTTGGGGAATTTTTTTTAATTAATCTATTATCTATCACTGACCGATGCTTTTAAATTTCAAAGACAAAAAGGGAACATAAGATTATTTTAACTTTTAATTAAATATTACATCAGATTTTTTTAGAATTATTATTAAACGAAATTTAAACAAAGCAATAAATACGAACTTTATAATCCACAATAAATGATTAAAATTATACAAAATTTAACTAAAAGAAATCTAAATTATATTATTTTATCCCTATTTATTGCCTTTAATTTGAGATCGAAATGTGTGCATGTTTATGCTGAATTCTACATATACTTATACATTTTTAATATTGTTACACACACAATTCGATATCAAAAAGTTTAAATTTGGGCGGGATAGACCGGTCAGTGAGAGGTGACAGAAAAAGGTGAAACTTAAGATTCGAATACGAATCTTACTGTTTCAATATATATATAAATAGCTTGAAATTTTTAATCTATTGTCATAAAAACAGGCGTTAGCAAGTTTTAACTTGTGTTTTTTTGTTTTTCATATATATATAGTAATATTTTAGTCAGTGGCCAACCTTGGCCATGCTGATAATACAATCTTCTTAAATTTAGGATGTATTTAATTAATGGGGAAATAATAAATAATTTTTCCATCTGATTTATTAATGATAATGGGTAGTTGATTTAATTAAATGGTTTTTCTTATCAAATGATAATATGAAAATTCTATATAATTTTTTTTATACAATAATGTGATTATTTTAATGAATTATAAATGAGTGCAGAGGAATGATAAAATTATAAAATAATGTAAACAAGTTTTTTTTAAATCTCTCTCTTTAATAATTATTTACCAGTTTTAATTTTGAAAAAAAAATACTGAAAGTTTTGATTTGAAATTTTTTAGAAGTTATATAAATAGTGTTTTAAAAATAAGAAAAAAAAATCATAATTTTTATTAACTTTTTATTTTAATTATTTAGAGTTGTTTTTTTCCTTTTCTCTTTATCGCTCTTCAATATAATGAATAGTGTTAATTAAATCAATGTAATTAACTGATTAACTTTTTTTTTACAATAGAAAAAAATAAATACAGGAGAATTTTTTTGACTTGTATTGTAATTAAAGAAAATGAGGAGAACAACTAAAGGAATTTTTTTGTAAAAGTAGACCTAATTTGTCAGTATTTAAATTAGTCATGTTATAAGCAGGACTGTGATTGGTAAGACATGATTGTTTTAAAAATAAGAGTGTAGGCAAATCAGTAGACCATAGTGTTTTGTAAAAAGTCTGTCTTAATCACAATATTAAAGAGGACAATACAAGTCTTTATCCAGCTGTTAAAGAGGACAGTAGGAGTCTTAAAAAGATTCTGAAGAAGACAGTAGAGAAAGTTTGATCCAGCTGCTGAAGAAGACACTAAAAAGTCATAAATAAGCTGTTGAAGAGAACAGCAGGAGAAGTCTTATTCAAACTCTTGATCCCTGACTTAGTTGCTAAAAAAGAAAGAGGTTAAAGTGTGCTGTGAACACCCCTAATTTATAAAAGTTTTTTTTTAAAATGGATTTAAAGAACATATGCTAAGTCTTAGTTAGAAGCTAAGCATCATCTAACTCCATGTAACTTTCTTTACTGAAAAAAATGTGAGATTATTTCCTGAAAAACCTGCCACAAACCTTATCTCAATCCAAGAGCATGAGTGTCTCTATCTTTATCTGTATTGAAGTCCTGACAAATTATTAGATTACAAATGGATGAATTTAGTTTGTAAAATCTGAAAATATTTTATTGCCATAAATGGAAAAAATTAACTGTATAGATTAGTTTGGAATTGAAAAGCCTAATAGAATAACACCCACATTGAATAAAAGACTCAAAAGTAAAATAAAGCCATTAACAAATGTATTTTTAATGTGCACATTGCATTTAAATTTATAAAGGCATTTTAAAATGCAGTTGCATGTGATATTAATTAATAATTTTATTAACTTTTTAACAATTAAAACATGCTTTTTAATTCATTTGATTTTTCCCATTCAAATTCTCAAAAAAGTTTTAGAGAATTTTATTAAATTTAAGATTTTCTTTTGAAACATGTTTTTCTTTTTATCCATTTGACCCCCCCCCCCCCCCAAATTTAACAAAAGTTTTTTTAGGGAATTTAAATATTTTTATCTCTGATTATGAAACATTTTTTCCAATTTTCAGCATTTAACATGAAATAACTTAATGAATTAAAAAATAATTAAATTAATGAATGAAAATCAGAGAGTGAATCAATTTAACTATATAAAATTATATCTTTTTTATAAAATGTATAAAGTTTAAATTAATATATTATCATACTATTTTTAATTATTAATCAGTTAGTTTATTAAATAATTGTTTAAAGTATATTTTAGTGTTAATGTCTTTATTCCTCCAGTTATCTATTACATGAATTGGCAGCATGTGTGACTTAATTTCATTACAGCTTAGTGTTTTAGGAATTTTTAAATTATCCCTAGGTAAAGTAATCTGTTATATTTATCTTTTACTTACAGTTACATTTCGTAGAGTTTGTGGTCTTAAGCTAGATCTAAAGACCATAATAGTTAAGTTATATAAATGTAGGGGTTTGTGTTGGTGTTTGGACATCCAGATGATTATTGTAGATGGTCAAAAAGTATTACATTTAAAGTACACTCACTGCATTTTGTGTTTAATTAGAAATTAAGTTATAGTTGTCCTGTACACTAAGGGTACCACATGGCCAGAGCATTGATGATGATCAGTATGTATCAGTGTCACAGCATCAAAAAATTGTTTATATTTAGCCCTAAGTTTGCAGCTATTAGAAAAGTAGCATGTTTATAATGTTTTATATTCTGGCCTGAGTTTGGTAGTCGCAAATCAAGTTCAGCTGTTGATTATTGGATAATCACTGATTGATTGACTGTTGATAATTGATGAATTGATTACTTTTGTTTAAAGCTGGGTAATTTGTAGATTATAAGTTTAATTATGTATTGTTAGTCTCATGCTGAGTCACATTCACAATTATTTTATATTAACTATATCTTTGATCCATTTTATATTTATTCAATTTATATTTAATTTTACTATGGTTTGGGATAATGATAATGGTTTGCCATCTCCTGATGTAATCCCTAACATTCCATTTTATTACTATATATATTGAAGCGGAATCTGATATATATATAAATATGGAACAGACGAAACCGACCGGTACAATATATATACATATATATGGAAGAAATTTATGACATAAAACTTGGTGCATTTATTATTCACTCCCATGACCTCATATTTAATTTCAGGATAATCAAAACATGGATATTTTCCCCCAAGTTGTGTTATATGTTGGTCTATTTTCATAATCTAATATTAACTGTTAAATGTTTTTATAATAATTCAGGTTTTAATTAGTTTAGGGAATTTTCATTTATATAGGAGATTTATAATAAGTTAAATAGCCTGCCAATAATAATTTAAATTTAGTATATAGCTATTTTTAATTAGAGAGTAAAACAATAATAAAAACACTCAAATTTTCATCATTCAGCTGCTTTTTTGTGAGAAACTATTGGAATGACATTTATTCATGTGGAGAAACTGTTTGGAAAAATGTTTACTTTAAATCATTTATGCAGAGAATATATATTTCTGTTGTATGAAAATATGCATATAATGTTAGATTAAATATGTCATAGATTTTGTATGATGAAATCAAAGTAACAAATGGGTTTACTTTAATGTAGTTACTAGAAATATATTTTCTCAATGATATTTCTATAGAAACTGTCAATTACTATTGATAGTTTTAAGGCTGAACTACTTTGTCTAATTTTCAATAATAATTTTGTGCTAAACGTAATTAGAAATCAAAAGTTCTCTTTTACTAATAAAACAGAATCATCTTGTGTTTCTAATTAAACTCAAGACAAAAAGTTATTATTGAATACTAGAGCAACATAGTTTAACCTTAAGACTGTTATTAGTAATTGATTAGCAACATAATAGCCAAAGCTTACCTCTAGTTATTACATGGAAATAGCATCACACTTTTTTATATATATATGCATGTAAAGTATATATTAAATTATTACAATTGATCTTTATGTTCCAAATCTTTTTGGTCTCATATATTTTAGGCCTCCATTTTAGATACACATCAACGATTATTACAAGCCATTTATTAGATTATATGATTTAGGCAGGTGAGGCGAAATGAAGATTTTGAAGTTTATCTAATATATATATATAAATAATTTTTAATTCATATTAATAAACAGATTTTTTAAATATATATATATGTATAAAAGTATAGATTACTAATATAAATCTTTACATTTTATTTAAAAAATGTATACATTTTTGAATTTTAAAATATTTACTTTTTTTTATACATAAAATATTTAAATGTAACATTTTAGCTTTTACTTTAAGAAAATATATAGATTTTTTTTTTTATTTCAAATATTTGAAAAATAGAAATAAAATATTTTCTTATTGATACTGTTTTTATGTCTATAATGTTTGCTTATATATATATGAAACACAAACATTTTAAATCTTAAATCTTTCAATATACATGAGAGAGCCATGTTTTTATTCAGCCGTTTTAGCTGGCATCTATAATAAAGACACATTGACTAATAAAGCTTTGAAACAGCTCATTTACTTTTCAACCAGGTAATAAACCTGGTTGAAATAAAACTAAATTGACACATTTATCATCATATCTAAGACTGAACAGCCTGTTGAACTAACTAAAGATGAGCTGGTGAAAAAAAGTTTATTACTTCTTGAAGAATACAATATATGTTAAATAATTTTTACTTCTTATTTATTTTTTATTATTTTGGTTTTACTAAAATAAATTAAACTAATGTAGTGCATAAATTATGTTATTTACAAAAGTACTTATGTTCTGAACTCTTTATTACTGTTAATGAAGTTTAATGTTTTAAAATTTATTTTTATTATTAAGACGCTAGTAAATCATGCAAATGATCACCAAGGACTTTTAAATTTATAATAAAAAAAACTGAGAAAACTATTTTTTTTAAGAAAGTAAAAAACAACAACACCAACAACAAAACGATGGATTTTTCATAAAGTGGTTAACTTTTTTATTATTGTTTTTTTTCATGTATTTTTATGTTGACAGATTATAAAATTTTGCAGTATCTCGCAAAAGAACTTAAACAATTTCAGAATGTAGTGCTTAGCACATCTACCAACCACAACTGTGATCCAAGATTTATGACTAAGAATCTTGTAAATTTATTCAGGACTTAGATCAATGTTTGAGACTTTTTTAGGTAGTCAACTTATAACTAATTTTTATCTAGGCATTCAATTACTGATTGGTGAATGGATATCTAGAAGGAGTAAAGTTAAGGCAGTTTGATAATATAAATACCAATGTAGCATCTGTAATAACAAAAGGTATGATTGTAATGTAATGCATCTTCATCACCAGTGACAAAGATGCTACAATCTGTCAAGTGTTGGTGGTCGAGAGGTCAGTGACAGCTGCTTTGCAAGCGCTTGTCCCAGGTTGGCAGGTTCACTTCCCGGCTGATGCTATGACACATGGGAAAAAAAAGATGCTACAATCTTATAGGTACTGATATACTTTAACTTCACCTTAATACACAAATAATAAATTCAAAAATTAATAAATAGTTATTTTAAAAAAGTGTCATTATAAAATATAATCTAATTTTCACAAAAACAAATATCAGAGAAAAAGAAAAATCATTTCCGGATAAATAAATCATGATCAGTCAATATAAGCCAAAAGTTTTGAACAAAGATGAGTCATTGTATGTTTAAAATAAACCATATAAGAATATTAGAAAAGAAGTACAATAATTTACCTTTGTAAATTTAGTTAATAATTAGAAAGTTTATTAAAATGTATGATACAACTTTAGAGTGGAGATGCTAGAATAAGTTGTGCAAAAGATGACAAACTATGAGAAAGAATCCACATTGAAAAGTAAGTATGACTCTATTGTTTAGTTAAATAAAAGGTCATGATGCTAAGAAGTTATTACTCTACTTAAAACTATGAACTCATGATATAATAATCATAATGATATTTATAATCACTTGTTCATGATAACATTAGTTAAGATTAATATTTATAATTAATTTCTGAAAACATTTTTAACGTTGGCTAAGAAAAAGGTGTATTTTGTGTCATTATTTAGTAACAGTAGCTAAACATGCTTTCAACTAGAGAAGCCATATTAATAGCACTCATAAGGTGATTGATATGCTGTAATATTTATAGGTAGTATGCTAATTATTTAAATTAGTTAATGACATATTTAATTTGTTTACAAGTTGAACACAGTTCTCCTTTTTATTAATGACATGTGTGCTGTTTGCAATGAACTATGCCTTCTTCACTTTTTGTTTTCTGTCATCTCATGCCATGCAAATAATTTTAATGTTTATTGTATCAGAAATATGGACAAATTTCTATTTATGCCTACAAAAACATATTTATATTCTGGGTTGTTTCTATCACCTTATATAATTATTTATGCTGGGAGTTTCTTGTCCTAGACTCACTATAATATATAAATTTGCAACCAATGTTAATGCAGTCAATTTTATATATGATCTAAGGTGTTTGATCAAAGAATATTTTACCTTTAGTATTATTTAGCAATTGATTCAGTTTATGGGAAGAGGTGGTAAGACATAGATCCTTTCTATTTTTTGCACAAGTTTTGGAATATATAGTACACTTATTCATAGTTTGCTCTCTTTCTGAGGTTAGATTGGTTGTTTTATTTTTTTATCAAAGTTTTTGATCCATTTTTTGTAGAGTATTTATACTATACTTTTAATATTATTTATGTAAAACATCATAAATGATAGAGACAATGATGAATATTTAGCATGAAATTAAAAATATTTGCAAATGGATTTATTTATCTGAATTACTTTGCATTTTTTTTATTAAAATTATCTTAGGATTTAATATTATGCCTGGCTTACAGAATTTCAGATTTGCCAAATTCTTATTCATTATTCTGAGATCACAAGGCATTCTTTTGTGTTAAACATTTTTTATATGTTCATTTGTTATTATATTTATATATAATTTTATTTATTTATTTGTTTTTGCATGTTAATACCCTGAATCCGTATCAGTATTATAAATTTTCTATAGATATACAATTTTCCATTTACCCTAAAAGTTTGACTTAAAATATGCCATCATTAAAACGTAATTGTTGAAATAAAAATCAAAAATGATATTTGTACTATCTTAATTTTGACAAAGGAATTATTGATTTTATGAAAATAATAAACACCTCCACACTTTCCCAATTCTTTTCAAATTCATATAAATAAAGATATAATAAAAGACAAATGACCCCCAAGATGCATTTCGTGCTGAACCAGCACTCATCAGTTGGCCCAAGTCACTATCTCTTATATATATCTCTATTATATGCAAAGTATTTATCTAGAGTAAATTACAACATTTTTATTTACCATTGTCAAACTCCCTCCACTCATAACTTTGACGCCATCCATTTCAGATAAATACACTAATGAGTTTCGAAAACGATTGGTAATAATCTGAAATGTATGGCGTCAAAGTTATGAGTGGAGGGAGTTTGACAATGGTAAATAAAAATGTTGTGATTTTATGAACTTCAAAGTTTACAAAATGTTGTTTTAAAGTTATGCTATTTTATAAAATTTATTTTTGGCTTTAAATAACATTTTAAACATCTATTAGCAGTAATATACTTTGATCGTAAACTACAAAAATTATTTTTGTTGTAATTCAAATAACACTAGCTATAAATATATAAACTTAAAGAAAACAGCCTTTAATATAAAATAAAACAGAGATAATTTACTAATTTAACGTTTTCAATTCCAGTATAGAAGTGATCAAACGCAATTAATAAAAATTAATCAATTTTATTTATTTTTCAAGATCTTGTATGGGTATTTAAACAGAATATAACACTATCAAGCATAAAATTAAAATTAACATAGATGCTCATGCATGCTTATTCAAATTATTCATGTTATTTTTGTTACTTTAAATGTTATGCATGCCTTAAATGTTCCTATAAGATTTTAATAGAATAAATAAAACTGCTTCATTTACATCATTGTGTTTTAAGATTAGAGGTATTGAGATAAATGTGATCAGCACATTGAACTTACAAATGTATTTTTCTTACTATATCTTACTCTGTCTTTTTTCCTCTGGCTATATCTATCTATCTATCTATCTATCTATCTATCTATCTATCTATCTATCTATCTATCTATCTATCTATCTATCTATCTATCTATCTATCTATCTATCTATCTATCTATCTATCTATCTATCTATCTATCTATCTATCTATCTATCTATCTATCTATCTATCTATCTATCTATCTATCTATCTATCTATCTATCTATCTATCTATCTATCTATCTATCTATCTATCTATCTATCTATCTATCTATCTATCTATCTATCTATCTATCTATCTATCTATCTATCTATCTATCTATCTATCTAATCAAATGCTTAATTGTTTCAGGAAATCATGTGATATTCATTAAAATTAGTAGCAAATTGAGTTTTGAATAGTTTTATTTATTTATTCGGAATTACGTTTTTTCTTGTTATATAGTCGAAAATTGTTACTAAAATATTTAATTTTAAATCCATCACTCTGCTATGTCATAAAACTGTGCAGTGTATTCAATAACTGATTTTTACTCCCTAAAATTTTTTGTTTATCAATTGTAAAAAAAATTATAAGGAACTTTATGTAAAAAAAAACTGTGATAGTAATATCAATTAAAAATTACAAAAAGTAATATATATATATTTGTAACATATTAAGCCAATGAAAAGAAAAATAAAATAATTCAGAAAGATTAATTAACAAAGACAAAAATTAAAAAAGAGAATTAGACGCAAACAAAACTAAAGGATACAATGATGTGTTATTGGTATCTAAACAAAATAACTACAAAACTAAAGGATACAATGATATGTTATTGGTATCTAAACAAAATATTTGAATGGCTTTATTGTTTGAGAAATGATAAAAAATTAAAGTGTGAAAGAGACAAAACTGGAATTGATCCAAGAATCTTATGTTATAGAGTATGACCCTTTACTAATATGCTAAACTCTTCAGGGCATTAGCCTCTCAGTTCTGTATATTGAAATTTACAGCATACAAAGACTCCACTGGTTCAAATGTGGGTTACAATATTTAAAAAAAAATTAAAATCATTTCAAAATGTCTACATTTTAGTATTTTACTTTTTTTGTGGTAAAAAACAAACTTGGGTACCCAAACATGTACCTAGAAGGTTATATTATTTTGGAAATACTTTGAAGGATTTCGATTTTCCAGAACCTAAAATGCATGAACTATATTTTTATATGACTATGAAGTTCAGAAAGCCAATGATTTTTTTTCTGATTAATGTGAGAACTCTACACTTAATAAATAAATGAGAAAAAGTCTCAAATATATGAATACAAAAATAGCTAAGGGAATACACAAGTGAAAAAAGATATGTAATGATGAGAAAGATTTTTGTTGCAGATATAACAAGAATAATAAATTTTATAATTAAATAAGGAGTCATAATCTTTTTAACATGTTTAACAGTCGTTAAAATGAGTTTGTGAGACCAGAATGGAATGAATGTGCATGTATACATTGGCACTGTACCTCTAATAATAATAATAGTAGTAATAAAAGTAGTTTAAAGTATTTATTAACTTATCAATTAATACACAATTTACATATTAGTATTATACTCATCATTTTCAATTGTTTTTAATGTCACAATTTTTTTTATAACATAAACATTCAACATATACTTTAATAACATCTAGAAAAAGTTTGAACACCAATTAAAAAGTGTATGTCAGTATTAATATTTTGTCATGTTATTTTTAGAAATATTATGAATATATTACATTAATACTTTTTGCTTGATGCCATAAAATTTTTTGTTTTTCCTAATCAATTAATATTAAAACAAAAATTTTAATTTTTTTTAATTGTTATTTATTGGAACGATACATCTGAGAGTAGGTGACACTGAACAGTTAAATTAAGCAAGCCTCTGAAGAGATTCAGATAAATGACTTTTTCTTTACATGAGTCTAAAAAATATCACAAAATATCAAATAGATCATTTATGTTTTAGAAATTGGTTCATAACAAAATTTATTAAACCATTAAGCATCACACGATCACCATCTCTTATACTAGCACATAAATGTTTATAAACAAGGCAAAACTCTCCATACAGTAGTGCCACCCTGTGCCAACCAGAGTAATCAATGGATGCCATCTCGTACATAAAATCCCTATCTAATGCCTACTCATCCAGAAACTAGTCTGGGGATATTGGATGAGTAGGCATTAGATAGGGATTTTATGCACAAGCCTTCTGGCATCCATTGATTACTCTAGTTGGCACAGGTGGCACTACTGCATGGAAAATTTTGCTTGTTTATAAACAAAATTTATATTTAACAATTTGTTTATCTTCATCTCTTTTGTTTTCTTCTAATTTTGAGATAGCCAAACTTAATTATAAGTGGATGTTTTATAAATATTGTATAAATAAATGAACTTGCAATTTTTTAAAACTGAATTTTAATTTTTTAAATGTACATATATGTTTTTATCATTTGAAAATCTAATCCATAAAAGTACAACACTAAAAGTAATCAAATTTAAATATGCAAAACAATATTGGTAATCACTCACATGTTTTCAATATCTTTACTAATTTTTTTAAAATTATTATAATTTATTAAAAAAAAGAAAATACTTGAAGTTTTATATATTTATAATTTATATAACTATTTTATTTTTCAAAAAAGCTACTACTTGAATGAAAATTTGTCTACAGTATTTAAATATTTTTTCTAGCAATTATTGCGTAGATATTAACAGAAGGAGTTCCTTGCATATTTGTTGAATAAAATGCAACATTATTGTATTAATATGTTCAACAAGGTTCCTACAAATTAACTTTTTTTATTTTCTGACTTAAAGAATATATCAATTAAATTTCAATTAACATTAAATAACATAGTATAAATCATACAATCTGGTAATCAACATCATGTTAACCAAGAGTTTTGTCTATTTATTTACCAGTGGTATATTCCATCAGTATCTGTGAAAACTGCTTTTACCTAACTTGGACATATTTATGTCAATAAATACCAAAAATCATATGAGCTTTATTTTTTTCAATATAGAAAATCATAGCTTAATTTACAAGGCTGACTTTTTTGTATTAGAAGCAAGAATCTTTATGTATGTCCAATAGGTGTCAGGGATGGATATGTCTCATGATATTTAATGGAATTACTGCACTACTTACTTTAATGAAGTAATAGAATGGTAGACTATGAATTCAAGGTCCATGGGTCATTACCAATTCTATCATTTCTGGTGTTCAACATTCTTATGACTCCTGAATAAAAAAAATTGATTATTTATTGATTCACAGCAGAGTAGTCTCTCCATATTTAATTCAGATTCTCATATCCATAACTTCTCTTCTCCATATTATTTCAACAAATTTCCTCCCTTATTTCAAACATAGTCTCCTTTTAAAGATTTTACAATTTTTTGGGATTTAGTTGAAAACATTAATGGTCCATTTATTGCCATTTTTTTTTACTGACAGCTATTTTTAATAAATTTTCACTTAATTTCCTTGATTTCTTTAATGATGTCACTTGATTTAAATTGTTATCTCACCCATTTATTTTCATTTTTTCCTTATTTCTAAATTACATCTTTCCATAGTTTTTTAGGTGGTCTGAAGTTTTTGTTTGCTCTTGTATTAACTTCATAAGTCTTAAAATCCATTGCAAAAAACTAGTAAAATACATTTATTAGAAATCTTCATTTTCAAAAACATAAACATATTTTTTAACATATTAAATTCTTTTTATAAAAAACAATCTGTTCAAGCTTAATTCTATGATTATTTTTATTCTTTATCTTTTTGTCTATGTTTAGAATCTGATCAAGGTATTTGTAGTTGTTAATTTCTTCTAATTGATTGTGAACATTCCACATTTTTTTGAGAAACCATTGAACAATATTTTAGATGCTTAGCATTTATTTTTAGCCCTATATTTTGATTTTATTTGATCACTCCTGTGTCTTTTTCTGAAGCTCTGAAAAATTAATGTATACATAGACAATCATATATATTATTTTGATTAATATAGAATTAAATGATTTTATACATAACAATTGGGGCAGAAATAAAATATATAAAATTTTCAAGGATGATTTATTGCAGTTATATTATTTTTATTCAATTATCAATATGTCTATAACATAATTATAAGTGGTTGTCATTCTATATGTGGAAGAGAATTGGATATTAATTTATATGAATATACCTCTTCCTCCCCACATAAAAAAATCATTACTCATGTTTTTCTTAATATCCTAAATATAAATTTTTCTACTTATAAGTTGTGAGTGTAATGTTAAATATGAAATGAATGTTTAGTTATAGTTTTCATTCTTAATAATGATGAAGATGATGATAATGATAATAGTATAATGATAATATTAATAGTGATAGTAACAACAATGACTTAAGATTGAATATTAGAGATTTGTATCCATTATAAAAAAACATTATTTTGTAATGGTTGTTAATAATGTTTGATACATTTAATTGTATTTAGAGAAGTAACGTTACTGAAAATAATTATTTGCATTAATATATATATAAAAGACATATTTTGCCGGTTCATCCGTGTTAAAAAAAATTAAATATTGATATACCGGACATTTTGACTTGATCGCACAAGTCATCTACTGGGCGATAAAAGGTAGAAAGATGGTTGTAGAAGTGCTACAATCACTGATTTGAAAAAAAAAAAAAACCGTTAAAGTTCCACCAATAGCAAAAATGTTAAATTAAGAATGTTTTTTAAAAAAATATTTCCAAATAGGAGGAAGTTTGCATGTATCATCTCACTTATTGATACAATCTGGCCTTTTAAGTATCTCAATGGTTTCTCTAATTTTGCACTGGTAGAGATTATCATATCTGGATATGATCCTGGTACTAAAAAAATCAATTTTATGATTTGAATATATAGTATGGAGTGAGAGTGTTGATGATGATGAGTGTTCTTTAATTGCATTAGCATGCTCATCTCTCCTGACACTGATGTGACGATTACTCATACCTATGTAAGAAGCTTTATAATTTTCACACACACACATATATTTACTGCATAATTGGAAAATACCAACTATAACTTGTATATCGTATTGAAATTTGTGAGGTTTATAATTATAGCTTTTTTTAAGTTTGTTTTCTGTCGGACATAAAATTTAGATACTTAGTTCATTTTTGATATTAACTACATAGTGACTAATTTGACACTTTTTTTTCTATCAGTTTTAAATCCAACATTGGATGTTTCGAACTAAATTATTATAATTTATCAGTTTAAAAATTATTATTGTTTTTTTTAAAAAAATTGAACTCTATTGTCTTTATTTTTAAAATGTATAGACTTTTTTTACATCTGACATATTTTGATTATGGCCATTAAATATATTTTCCGTTATGATAACCCTTTATTATAATTTCCCCGATTCATTTTTTAATAATTTTAATTGCTTAAGAAGTATCATCTTCTCACTTACTTGTAACAATCCTGAAACGTTTTATTAGCAGAAGTTTTTTCATGTGAATTTTTGGAGAAAAAAATATCAATAATATTATTTAACTTGGAAACCAATATAAAATCGTTGGGTTTCAATAGAATTTTAAAATGTTTTGGATTTTATTTTTTATGTTTTTGTATTGTGATATTTTATTTATTTTTCTTTACTACTGCTAATAATTTCTAGGGTATTCATTGATTTTATAGTTTTACTTTTTTCTGGAGATAAATAAGCAATTTACTTCATTATAAAGAACCAATAGAATTTCGATAATTGTTACATTAAAATACTCTTTTAAAAGTAAAAGAAGAGGATTATTGGAGGGATAGATTTTGTTCTAATTCTATGCAAAACTTTAAAACTTTTTATGTTGTTATATAAGATCACTGATATAAAAGATATATGAAAAAAATAAGTAATAATATTATCTGAAATTTTTTTTTAAAAATTGTAAGATTTTAATTTATTATTTAAAAATTTATGAAAATTTAATGATTGAAATAATATATATATAAAATACATATTTTGCGGGTTCATCCGTGTTAAAAACTTTTAATGACCAAGTCGAAACGTCAGTATATTGATATTAAAAGTTTTTAACACGGATGAACCCGCAAAATATGTATTTTATATATTTAACCCGTGCAAATCTTCGTTTTAACATATATATATATAAAAAATTAAAGAAATTTTTTTGGACATAACATGTATGTATCATCATCCATGTTGATACATTTGTATGATAAACAGTCAAATAATCCTGTTTAGTCTTAAAAAGATCCACTGGCATTAAATTTTTTTCATAGAAAAGCTGCCAATATTTTGATAAAATCTCTTTATACGTCTCAAAGGTATAATGTGGTGGGAAAATGTTATGTTAGGAATAATGAGACTGTGTGTGAATTAACGTTTTTCATTAAATATTTTTAATCAGATATTGTCCGATCATAATTGAAGAAAAGTTAACAAAAAGTTTTGTATTTTTGTTTGTTTCATGGTAATCTGATTTCTTGAGAATATTGCTAAAGGGTGAATAAAACAAATAAATAATGGGTCACTTTCTAGTAATAAATTTTTAAAAAAGTTAACCATGAAAGAAAAGAAAGATAGAAACTTTCTCTAATTATGGTCTGGACAACTACCTGATAAAATATCTAATGAAAGATTTAAAATCACACATTGCCTTATTACTTACTTCAGATGCAACAGTTCCTCCAGATACCATAGCTATGTCAAGGGATGAATAAAATTTCATAAAAATATTTTTACTATACTTCTGTGAAAAAGATTTCTGTGTGTGTGGATCAAAATCATTTTAAAGACTTTAAATTGGATTTTTTTGTCATCTGAATAAAAAAAATTCTCAATACAGAGGATGATACGTAATATGTCCCAAAAATCCCTTTTATTTTTTAACCATGAAAATCTTTTATTACAATAACAACAACAACAATAATATTATCTTATTCTTCTCTTTCACTTTCTTTGCATATCTTCATATATTCATATATAGATATATTGCTTATAACAGTTCATTCATATACACCTCAATGCAAACAAATTTTCAAAAACCTTTATTTTCCTTACAGTTTTGACTGTCCAGCAGTATTCATCAGAGTACAATATTTGAATAATATAAATACATAACCATCATTTCACACACACACACATATATATATATTATTTTTTATGTTTTTGTATTGTGATATTTTTTTTTTTCTGCTACATACATTAACATTTCTCTATATGAATTTTTTAGGCAATTATTATTTGATGCAATATCTTTGCATGGGATGTAGGATGCCATTAGATGTATTGCTGACCACTCAAATCCCAAGTATTTGATAATCAAGTTCTTTCAGACAACACAAATAGTTGTTTTACAGGAATAACAAGACAGGAAATTTTGAAAAAAATGTCATTTTAATTAAAACAGAGAAGAAGAATAGAGGTAGTAGTATTAAAGAAAAATATAAATTAGTGATATAAAGATTATAGTTTTTAAAATTAAAATTAGAGATATTAAAGTAAAAAAAGATATTATATATTAGATAATAATTAAACAAGATAGATGATATAAATGATGAAAGCAAAATTATAAAATAATATTAATAAAAAATAATATTTAAAAAGATTTTTAAAATAATTAAAAAAAGTAAAAATAAAATAGTTTTAAAAAATGAATTAAAAAAAAAAGGTGTATTGGATATGTTTTGTATATTTTGTATATATATTTTTATATATGTGTAATTTATATGTAAGTTGAGTATACATATGGATGTGTATTTATAAATGTACATGTCAATTTGTATATATATTTATGTTTAAAAGATGTATGTGTATATATTTGGATATGCATATGTATATATAGATGTAGGTATGGAATTTATATATATGACTAGGGATGATGTGGATCTATATATGTATATGTATAAAGGGAATATATGTGTATTTTATATTGTACATAAGTGAAATTTCATTTGGCTCCAACAGGTGCCAGAGTTTATCTTAGCTTAATTATTTATTTGCAATTATCTGTTTTTTTTTTTAAAAATAATGATAAAAATAGAAGAAATTAGTTGGTTAATGAATAAGATATCATAATAATGGATAATATTGTAATATTTAGTAAATTTTATGTGATTTATGTGTATAAATTCAGTAGCATGTTGGTAATTAATTTTGTGGGAAATATAAGATAGCAATTTTCTTAAGGTAAATATTTAGTTTGGTATTTAAATTGGTAAATGATGTTAACTATATCATAAAATAACATTTGGCTTTATACAAATTGTAAGTGAACTAATATTGAAAATAAAATAAATGGTATCAAATTGATTTAAAATTAATCTTAAAGCAGTTAAATAGTATTTAAATGTTTAATGTAAGTTAGTCTTATTTTGTTAAAAATTATTTCTAATTTAATATTTTTAATATTTTATTTGTAGTTGTTTAAAAAAAGTTGTAATTAATTAGTAGAGGTCAGGTTTAAGGTCGTCCCTATGTGTGTGCGTCTGTGCATACATGGAGATATATTAAGTAAATGATTAAATAATAATTTAACTACAATATTAATTAAAAACAAGAAAAACAAAACAAACGAACGAGTAAAATTATTATAATTAAATATTTAATAGGTCTTTTGATAAATAAAACTAGTTTGATTCTATGTTGGTTTTTCTATTTTTATTTTATATAATATAATATTTGTTTTTTTAAATGTTATATAAAAAACTAATAATTAACTTTTAATTTGGTCATTAGCCCATGTGATTTTCAAATAAATAGATCAAAATTATGTCAGTGATCAGTTTTCCAGCTGATTTAAAAAAGATTACAGTTAAATATGAAATGAATTATATTGATTGGTTGTATTAAACAAAATGGACATGAAAATTTGGGGAGGAGTAGAAATAATCAGGATATAAATAGGTTTTATTGTGTTGAGATGTGCATGCTCTTGAATTCTGAAGTATCCCGAAACTTTTCTTCTCCTCAAAAACAAGTTGTAATTTTTTTTAAAAATTTATTTTTAAACAAAAAAAGCAAAAGTATGTTAAAAGTATATCTAATTGTTCTAAAGTTATGAAAAGCAGACCAAAGGTAACTATTTCTTGGCATTGACTTTCAATTAACTGTTAAAGCTATAGTAAAAAAAAATGTTTAAAGGAAATTTTATATCTGCTATCTTATCTACTAATTGCATGAATTATATATTCTATGAAATGAAATTAAGATATAGACAATTGATATATCTGTGGCTAAATGTCTTTATTGCACTGAACTTTTATAGTCGAAAATTACTTAGATATTATTTAAATAGTTTAAAACTAAAATGAGGAAAATTGAAAAACATTTATGGTAAACTTTATTATAGTTGAAATGCATCAATATCCTTGTAAATTCATTTATAGCTGATTTTAAGTACCAAGATTCTATTAATGATGCCTGATATTAACTCCAAGATACTCTTGTTATAATGATTGCTTGTTTCTGGAATAGTATGAAAATGTTAGCAACTACAATCAACTAAGGATGAACTTTTTATCTGTCAGATATATAATATAAGTTATAATGACCTGTCACATTTGCTTATATCTATATGTAAAATTTGTGACAATTTCTCCTAGTTCTTTAAACAGATGGAAATATCTACTTGCAAAATAGTCCCACTCTCATGTTAAGAAGAGTTAAAGAAAAAATATTTGGAAGCAAGTTTTAAAATGTTAAATGCAATTTAAAAAAAAAAAAAAAAAGAACTGTTTAAAAATGCATCTTAAAAAAAATGAAATGGAATTAAAAATGATGCTATATTATTGTACATGTAAACCTGGGATCCCATAATAATATTTTCAGCTGAATAATTTGTTTCATTTACCATTCTATTGCTGGTTTATCCTTATTAATTTAATGTTTTATTATAGTGCTTCTTTGAACTAAAATATATCTTTAAATGAAGAAGTTACTTTAATTTTAAGAATTATTAATAATATGTTCCTTTAGAAATTTTTGCCATGCTGATGATGAATATTTTGACCAGAAGCTTCGCACCATCAGATAAATTGTATTCAATAAGTTATATACATGTCTTGAATGGAAAAACCAGTACAGAGCTAAAATTATGAACTAAAGTTACTGTATTTTTTTTCGCATTTTTTATTGGTTTTTAAAAAAAAGAAATGAGAAAAATATCTATGCTATATATATATATTTAAATATGTGTAATACTATTTAGCATAAATATGTCAGTTAAACTAATGTTATAATTTTAATATTAATGGGTTTATTAGAATGAGTAGAAATTCTACCATTCTCAGGTTATTTTATATTATTGTATTTGCAAAATGTTTCACATGTTAACTTATGCTTAATAATTTTTATCTTTGGAGATTTTAATATCTCAGTCTTAGCTTATTTACATGAGTGGTACTGTACTCAATTTTATTTTAAATCAGCCAAAGAGGTTTATCAGAGGGTTTCCATTCATTTGTTTTATAAATGCTACATCAATAATAACTGCAAATATTTTTTTTATATGCATTGAGAATTAATATTCTCGCATTTAATTTGCAATCTTTTATATGTCCACTAGTCACTATATTTTAATATTTAATATTTTATTATGTGTGCATTGTATCTTAGCCCAGAATTTTTATACGCATTTAATTTTTAAGTATTTATTATATTAGTTGGTTGACATAGTTTCCATTGTTGGTTCTGACATTGAGTATATGTGTTGTATTTCTAAAATGCTTATTGATGACTTAGTTCATGTGATATTTATATCTTATTATTAGTTTAGTATTTGTTAGCTTCATAGAGCTAGGTTTTGTTAATTATTATGACTATGCTCAATGGAGTAGACAAGGTCCTCCATCCTTTTTGTATTGCTTTTACATGGGGTGATAGTGCTTGTTCTCATTGAGGATTATTATAGTATATCAGATATTTGTATTTTAGTGATTATAATCACATATTTTGAAGTATTTAGATCCCAAGAACAGGAATATACTTTCCTGGTGCATCTTTCCTGTTCCTGATGCACTGAGACAAGGTCCAGGCATTCTATTTTCTGCCTCAAAGATAGGTATTTTTGGAAGCCACCACATTCTTATGAAGTTGCTCAGCTCTGCGGAGCATATATGTACTTTTTTGGCCTATCACTCATGATGTATTAATGCTAGTTCTACCACAGTAGGTGATATTGCATTTGTTTTTAGATATGTTATGACAAGATATGTTTGTTTGAGGAACTTTGCTTCTTCAGGTTGTAGTTAGCTATTTTAATGCTTAAAGGTATAGCAATGTCTGAATTGTGCTGTTATCATAGTTTTATCATCCACAAAACAACCAACAATAAGTTATCTATTTTTTTAAAGTATGTAAATTATGCATATGGTATAAGTGGCAATTCACACATACTAATTTTAATATGTTGATCCAGAGTTTTCACTGCTAAATTTGTAAGTCTTTTAAATTTTAATTTTAAAAACATATAATATTCAAGCACAAGTGCGTGTGCGGCACAACTGCTCCCAAAAGCTGTTAATACAAATAGAAATAGCTAACTAAAATATTAAAACAGCTGAGCGCTTTCAAAGGATCTTGCCTTCATAATCATAGCTTGCTTATGTTTAAATTTATGCAAATATGCTAATTCCATCTTTTTGATAGAGAAAAAGACATGTCCTTCTTGTTTATGGCATCGCTGTCGCGAGAGATAAATAAAGCCTCTTTGATCTTTCTTTTGAGGTCATGTCTCTCTCTACATACGATGGTAGGATTGTCCGGAATGCACTTAATCGGATTAAAACATATAATAATTTTATGTGGACAGAATTTATTTAAAAGGTGTATAAATTACCTCTGATGACTGAGTGGCCCTAGTCTTATTTAAATGCATCACTAGTTATAATATTAATAGTGTTGGTGTAACTAGTGATAATTTTTTAAAAATATATGCTGTATATGCTAGTCCTAGCTTAGCATTTGTTTAGCTTAGGGTAATGAATATAATCCTATTAGTGTGTTATTCTGATTTTTAAATGACACCACAGTATTATTCAATATGCCAATAAAAATATAATTATGTTTGTTAAACTTAGTCCTTGTAATTGAAGTAGAAAGATTTGGAATCTCTAATTATTAAAAGAGATTAGAATTTAATATCAAATAGCTTCTGCTTGCTCTTATATGTATTTATTTTATTTTATTTTATTTTTGTTTATCAAGATAAACAGTTTTATAAGAGTTAAAGAGGAACATTCAGTAACTTTAGCCAGACACAATGTTATCATTTTGTTAAGTCAAAACCAAGTTTGAGAGTCAAAATGCTTGTAAAAGATTCAAGCGCTATCTTGGCAATGTTTATTCTAGTAATTTTGTTTGTAAATATTTTTTTATATTGTTATTAATAAACCAAAGTATTATTATTTTAAAAGTTTCGTTTCTGTTTGTTTTACTTTTATATGAAAAATATTATTGTCTTGAGTTTCCAAAAGTTCATAAAAATTTCATAAAGTATATAAATATATTTTGATACTGGTTTAAATTATATAAAGCCATGCTAATCTAAGAGATTCTCAGATTGAATGCCAGTAACAGATAATCACAGAATTACAGATACTTAATTGAATGCTCATTTTAAAGTTGATTTTTAAGTTATCATTATATCTTCTCAGATTGAAGATTATGCAATGTGAAATAAAGAATATTAGTAGTAACCCATTATATATTACATGCCTATAGCTCATTTCTTTTTAAAATTTATTCAGTGGAGTTTTTTTTTAAGAAATTATTGGGGGGGGGGGGAGTTATGGCAGTTACAGTACATTTCAAGAATAAAAACATTCAGTATATAATGGTTTAAATCCTTAACATTTATTAATATTTTTACCTCGAATACACTATAATTTTTTCATTACTCAAATCTTGGTCAAGTATTGGATTACACATTTTGGCAATACAGCAGATGAACTATCTTCTTTTTGTTTCTGATGTGTACCTAGGAATGTCTTGACCACAACCAGTTGAGTGAGAATTAATTATTAAAAAAAATAAAGATTGAAACAATACGAAACTCAGCAAATCAATGTATTCTTTTATAATAAAAAAAAATAGAATAATAATTACTAGTAGAGTTCACTTTACTCTTGAGAGTAATTAACATAAAAATTGTGGTCACTCACTTTTTTTTACAGATAAATAAAATAACTTTTATGACAATGTCTTATCATCTATTTGAATCAGTTCTTTTTACTAATGCAATTTATATTTGCACTTTTACATCTACATATACAGCTCAAATATATGCTCACATTAGCTCACTAAATCTTACAGGTTAACTTCTATATCACTTGGTTTTTTATAAAAGGCTAAATAGCATATGTTAACTTCATTAAGTATTGAATATTATATGTTAATTTTCTAAAGTGCTTGTTATAATAGAAGTAATAATAATATATTGTCTGCATGCAATTAGACAATTTTAATAAACTTTATTTCCGTTATATGTATATTGAAGGGTGAAAGTATGTAAATTTAATCTAATAACATCTATATAAAGATCAATTATTTTTACAAGATTACACACATATATATATATAATAATCAATAAAGCAAGTCATATATAGCGTGACATTGTTTTTATTGGTACGCCCCCTAAATTACGCACACACACACACATATATATATGTATATATGCACACAGCCATACCAAATTTCTTCTTTACTCCTTCTGTCAAAAGATATTAATACTAGGAGATATTTAAATTTTTATATCCAGCTCTGACAGTCTCCCCTGTGACTCACAAAAGAAATAGAAACAATGAATGTATTACTTCTAAATTCTGATTGCTAAAATCTAAATATTTTTTTAAAGTTAAATCTTAATGCTCTATCATTTATGTCTTATATAAAATATAAATGATCCAGTGTACAAGTATATGCTGGATTATATACTAAATCAATGCTCTATCTTAAAGACTTCTTGGGACACATTGTTGATCAATTTTACCATTACTTGCTAACGTTTTCAAGTTTTATATTTTATTTGTCTTGTAATTAGATGTACATTTATATATGACTAAGTCTCACAACAGTTTTCAAACATATTAATATGCTCCAGTAAAAACTATGAACAAACATTTATCATTAGAGTAATTAGATTTAAGATAAATAATGCTATTCTTTCTTCTCAGATGTTTGAACAATGTGTAGTTTTCTGTGCCAATACTTTTCCATTTTGTCAATGCATTCTCAGTGTATTAACCGAATATATGTAAAATTTTATTCTGCATTTTTTCTGCTATCTATTATATATAAATCTTTATAATAACTAATAAAGTTATAATCCAGGTTACAGCCCTGTTTTAGCACAGTGAGCAAAAAATTGGCTCATATAATGATAAGTTCTAAACATAAGAGGGCCACTCTAAACATAAGTGAATCACTTATATTTTTTAAACTGAGCTCATGGATGAGTGCATATAAATTCATGAACAATGCATGACCAAAGCTTTTGTTTCCCTTTTTTTTATTACATATATAGTCAGCACTAAATAAATAAACTATTTATTACACTTAAAATTACTTTTTAAATAAATATTAACTTCCAAAATGATATTAATTTTTTTCTGCATAATTTGGTGCAGTAAAAATATTGTAGACTCTAGAGTTTAAAGGTCATGGGTCTTGACCAATTTTGTCACTTCTAGTAATTGAATTTCTTATAAACTTCCAAGTAATAAAATCATTAAAATTTTTTTTTAAATTATATTTTAAATAATTAATTTTTTTTAACTTATTAAAATATTATTTCTTTTATCAAAATATTTTCCAAAGTTTATGTAAAATCATCTATATGTCAAATTTTAAAAATAAAACTGTTAGCTTAAACTTTTTAATATATATCTAAATTAAAACAAAAATTTTTTTTTTCTAAAAGATATGATAAATATTAAAAATTCATTATGTATTCATTTTATTGTTATTAACATTTACATTATATGTATATTTTAACTGGACCCAATTAACCAACTTCTAGACAAAAGACTTTTTCAGGAAGGATTTTAACTATCTGAACTATTTTTGAAAGGCCTTTACTACAAAATAAAAGACCTATAGATCAAGTCAAAATAACAGCATAGTGATAGTATTAAAAATAAAAAAATGTATGCACAGACGAATCTAAAATATATATTTACATGCACACATACATATATGTATATATAAATGTGCATTTATATAATTAAGTATGTTTATAGCAGTAAGGATCATAAAATTGATGATGATTTGAATGATCAATATATTTATTTAGTGACAAATACTATTTTTAGATAGTTAACAGTTAACAAAATATCATAAAGAAATCTGTAGAAATTACAACCAAGTAATAGATTCTGTAATAGCTTAATTGTGTTTCTCAATTCCACTATAATATTAATAAATTTGATGGTCATTTGCTAAGTGGTTTAAGGTTTACATTTAACTATAACTACAAAAAACAGCAGCGGTCAATCTTATAGAAAGGTTTATTAAATAATAAAGTATATATATATATTATAATATAGTTATTAATAGTTGTTTATTACAATCTTTTTTTGATTGATTATTTATTTCTTAATTACAGATATATATATATTATAATATAGTGATGTATTATATAATTAAAATAATTAATTCTAGAATGTCATTCATGATAATGTCCATTCATTCTAACATATGCTGAAATATTTGTATTTACAGCCTGAGTGAAAGTTACTATCCAGAACTAACATTTAAATTATGAAAAAATATAATACAAAATCAAAATTGTAAAAATAATATACATTTGTTTAATGTCAATTGGTGAGTATGCAAATTCTTGTAAAAACTATAATCAAACATTTCATAAAAAAATCTTATGAATATAAAAAGAATAAGCAATCTCTCTTTTTTTTTAATGTGTCATAGCATCAGCTGGGAAGCGAACCCACTAACCCGGGACATCCACTTGTAAAGCAGCTGTCGCTGATCTCTC
Source organism: Epiperipatus broadwayi (assembly GCA_028023455.1). Classification (NCBI taxonomy): domain Eukaryota; kingdom Metazoa; phylum Onychophora; class Udeonychophora; order Euonychophora; family Peripatidae; genus Epiperipatus; species Epiperipatus broadwayi. The sequence goes on along the minus strand of JAQFVV010012540.1, from coordinate 375,405 downwards.
GAACACCAATGCTTGACAACAATCTCTCTTTATGCTTATATTAATTAAAATTCTCATTCTATATACATATAAAACTTAATTTCATTTCTAATGACAAATGAATGAATAATTGATCTAAAATTGATAAGTGAACTTTACAAATATACCAAAAATAACACCTTATATATTATATTTTAGTCAATAACATTTTTCTGTGCTCATAATTACATCTGCATATATTATAGGATTATTTTTTAATAAAACATGTATGTTCTGGCATTTATTTGCTAGAGGAGCATTGTTTGGTACAGTGATAGAGTGTCCAAGACTGTAGCTTAAGATCCATGAATGTTATTTCCAATTCTCAACATCTTAAGAATTCTTAAGCCATTCAATTATTTACTTATGTATTTATTGTAATATACATCACTATATTTTATTTGAAAACATTGATTAAGAATTTAATTTATTAAAAAATAACATGTAAATAATTTAAAACATGACCACACTGACATTAAATATAGTATTGTGACAATTTAAAAATTCTAAGTCAAAGCATCTAACTATTAAAAAAAATATTTATATTAAAAGTTGCCTCATAGATTTTAATATCATAATATTAATTCTGTTTCTAGACAATTTATCTTTGTTATGCAATAAACAAAGTAAAAGTATATTATATAGTAGAGATAAAAATTGTTTTTACATTAAATACTTTTATTGACTATGCACTAAAAAGAAATACAATAAATGTTTCTTCAAACACAATTGGGGTTTAGAGATTTAACTTAAAATAAAAGCATGGGGGGGGGGTTTCAGAAATTAATTAACTTAATCCCTTGTTATAAAAAGTAAGGATTGATTTAATTAATTTTTGGACTCCCCCCTTCCTACTGCTTTTATTTCAAGTTAAATCTAAAAACTCCAATTGTAGTTGAAGAAACAATTATTTTATTTATTTTTAGTGCATAATCATAAAAACATTTAGTATGAAAATAATTTTTATCTCTTATATTTTAAGTTTATAGTATTGGCACAGTAAACGAAAATGTAAAACTATATCATACTTTGATTGAACACTTATATATATATATCACTAGATAGTTCTGCCATAATTTAAAATGTACACCCCTTATGCTTATATTACATTTTGTATGTGTACATAATAATATATATCTATATAAGTGTTTAAAAATATAATCTTTAAAGTGAAAAGTGTTTAACATTTTTACTTTGATTGGAAAATTTTATTTTTAAAAAAAATGCTTATCAAAACTATATCATTTTTAAAATGTTAAAATGATATTAAATTTAAAAAAGAAAAATGTTATCATCCTCCTGTGAATATTATTTAAAATAAAGAAAAGTTGTAAGAAGAATTTATTACCAAAATACATGAAATTATTAAATATTTTTAATATATTCCTATTGTCTGTTTTATCTTTAACAACAAGATAATCTACTGAAAAGATGAGTCTCTTGTATGAATTAGGCTTGTATTAATTATTTACACACCAGATTTCAAACAAGTTTATCAAAACTTTGATTTTAAAATTTCATTCTAATGTGAAAAAGATCAAACATCAACAAACAAACTGATTTTCCAAAATAAATAAAAGCAATTAAAAATATCTTTTTTAATTTAAATTAGGAGCAGTAAACAAATATCTCACAATGTACATTTTATCTTTTAAATATTAATAAAAAAATATGGAATAATACTCTTGACATTTAGTCTAATATAGATAATCAAAACATATCTGAAGATAAAATTATAAAATTTAATTTGATTGATTATTTAGATATCTATTTCAAGATTAAGAATTGAATCAAATAAATTACTGGAAATATTAATAGAAATGAATAAATTAGGTTGTATCAAAAATTTTATTCAAATTTTTTTATTCCTAATGAATTCAAATATTTATACAAGTCATTTTATACATTGACAGAAGGTTTGTGATGATGGTATTTTAGATGTTATAATATATTGACTATTTTCATCATCTATTATTAAATGTTAAATGTCTAGAAAATTTTAAATTTTATTTTAACTTTTCAAGTATAAACATCTGTTAATAATAACACACAAATAGGAAACACAGGTTAGTAGATTATGCAATGTTTCAAGTGGTCTAAAGAAGAGCATACAATAATATCACTCAAGATGTTATGTAATTGGCTATTTGTGTGTTATTACTAACAGTTGTTTGTATTTGAAAAGTTTACATAAGTTTAAAATTGTCTAGACATTCAACATTTAATGGTAGATGAAGGAAATAGTCCAACATATTATAATACTTTATACATATTAAAAAAAATTGTAAATTGGATTTGCAATGAAGTTATAATAAAGCAATTATAAATTTATTTAAACATACATTGATTACGTAAGTAATATTTACTAAGGCTGTAACCTCAAGAATATGCATGTAAAAATGCGATATTAAGGACCTCTACAGGTCTTAATCACAAGCTTTTCTTCCAAAGCGTAAGCTTGTGGTGAAGACCTGTAGAGGTCCCTAATATCGCATTTTTACATGCATATTCTTGAGGTTACAGCTTTAATAAAGCAATGCAACATGTCATCATCATCATCATCATTATCAACAATTATCAATCCACTGCAGGATGAAGGTCTCTCCAAGTTTAATCCATCTTCTCCGATCTTTAGCTTCTCTTCTCCACATCACCCCTACACATTTTCTTATTTCATCCATCCATCTTACATGTGGTCTCCTTCTGGGTCTTTTACAATCTCTTGGAATCCAGTTTAAAATTTCAATTGTCCATCTATTATCATCTCTTCTAGCAATATGTCCAGCCCAACTCCACTTCAATCTTTTAATTTTTTCAATGAGGTCAGTAACACCTGTTTGTTCTCTTTCCCCTACATTGCGTTTTTGATCTCTTCTTGTTACTCCCAACATACATCTCTCCATACTTCTTTGAGTGGTCTGAAGTCTCTGTATTGATCTTCTATTAAGTGTCCAAGTCTCAGATCCATAAGTAAGAACTGGTAAAACACATTTGTTAAAAACCTTTCTTTTCAAACACATAGGCATATTTCCTTTTAATATCAAGTTATTTCTACCAAAAGCACTCCAACCAAGTTTAATTCTATGATTAATTTCCTCTATTATGTTTCCATCTGTATTAATAATCTGACCAAGGTATTTGTAACTCTTAACTTCTTCTAATTCATCATAATCAATCTTTATTTTCATATTTTGAGCAAATCGATTAAACATTACTTTAGTCTTTTTAACATTTATCTTTAGTCCTACTTTCCTACTTTCATCTGATAACTCCTGCAACATTTCCTGCAGCTCGGAAGCATTATTTGCAAAAACAACTACATCATCTGCGAAATCTAAATAACTTAAATAATCTCCCATTTACTTTCACTCCTTTAGTTTCCCATTTTAATCCACAAAATACTTCTTGCAGCACTGCTGTAAAAAGTTTTGGAGATATGGAGTCACCTTGTCTTACACCTTTCTCAATGTTGACTTTCCCAGTATCATTATGTAATCTAATTGTTGCTGTTGCATTTTTATAAATATTCTTTAAAATATGACAATATCCTGGATCTATACCTTGATGATCCAATGCTTTAATCACTGAAGAAATGTTTATAGAATCAAATGCCTTTTCATAATCTACAAATCCAAAACATAATGACAACTCATATTCATTTGTCCTTTCTATAACTTCTCTCAATACTTGAATATGATCTACTGTACTAAAACCACTTTTAAATCCAGCTTGTTCTCTTGGTTGGTGAAAATCCAAGGTTCTCTGTAGACGAGTTGTAATTATCTTGGTAAAAATTTTATATAAAACTGATAAAAGGCTGATAGGTCTGTAATTTCTAATATCTTCTTTATCACCTTTTTAAAATATTAATATTATTACTGCATTCTTCCAATCATCCGGTACATCTTTATCATTTAGACATTTGGTATATAACTTTGCTAATATTTTTTCTGTTTCTTCACCTGCTTCTTTTAATATATCAATTATAATTCCATCATTACCTGGAGCCTTTCCTTTCTTCATACATTTAATTGCATTTCTCACTTCTTCATTTAAAATTCTGGGCAATTCGGAAGATGTAATAGATATAGGAGGTACTTGTTCTTTATTACTATATAATTCTTGATAAAAATCTTCTACCAATTTCATAATGTCATCCCTCTTTTTAGTAATAATTCCATCTTTTTTCCTTATTGCAGATATAAATTCCCTACCAATACCAAAATGTTGTTTTACATTCTTAAGACTTTTATTTTCTTCTACAGCTTTTCTTGCTAGTTCACAGTTATACTTTCTTATATCGTTTTCAACTCTTTTCCGCACCATTTTACAAAATTCGAGATATTCAATTCTTTTTAATGCATCATTCTTGCATATCTTCATATTCCTTTTTTTCTTCATAAGTTCTCTAGTCTCAGTAGAAATTTTATTAGTCAATTGCTGCTTTTTTCTATCAGCTATATTTGTTGCAGTTTGTAAAAGTATATCAGTTAAATGCAACATATATACAATTTTAATTCAAAATGAAAGCTTTGTAACATATTTATTATTGTATTTGAAAACTTTATTTGTCATGTGAAACTGTTTTACATTCAGCAATAATATCTTTTATATCAAAACTTTTTCTTATTATTTATTAATTAAACATAAAATAATTTTTTTTTAATTTATTTTTTTAATCTAAATTTTCAATTTATAAGAGCAATCTAAATTTTTAATTTAATATTAAATTATTAGTAATGTAAATAAAATAAAATATTAGACAATATTTTTATATAAACATTATTATAAATTAAATTATTGAACAAATCTAGATGTACTTGTATTTAAATATTATATCTAAATATTTTAGGGAAAAAATAATTTAAAATAATTTTTTGCTTTCTTAAATCTTATAGGTGTTTTTATTTTGGCTTTTATTTTATTTTAGGATTATGTGGATGTAATAAATAAAAAATTTAAATAAAAATAAATTAAGTAGTAAATATTTTTAATAAATAAATAAAACTGGCTAATGGACCTAGATAAAAATTGGTAGTTATTCCTGGCTGTTATATTTAATTATATAAAAAACATAATTCAGATATTACTGTTTATTTGAGTAAAAAAAAAGAAAATAGATGATAAATAATTTGTAATAATAATTATATAAATGTGTAAATATCAAGCAAAATCATTGCTGATAATAATATATAAAGCTCACATGATCACTATCTCATCCATTGATTGCTCTTGCTGGCACAAGATGGCACTACTGTATGGAGAGTTTTGCTTTGTTTAATATATAAAGCTTTGAGCAATCAAAGTATGATATTATATTTTAGATATACAATAGCATTAATGTTATAAAATCATTTATAGACAATTCTCTATGAAAATCGGGATTTATAGATCTTTTTATTTATCGAAATTGATTATCTTTAAAATATAAATTATGTTTTAATAATTAGACTTTATATTTTTATACAAAATAACATGATCATATTATAAACATTTTTAAAATTGAAAAACACTTTGTTAATGGACTTAATTAATAATAAATTAGTCTTTTTTTAATATATTAATATAGTTGCATAATTAATTAAAACTATGTTGGTTTGTTGGTATAATGTATTATTTTTAATAAATTTTGTCATGTTTTTTTAAGTTTAAATTTTATCAAGCAACTTTATTAAATTTGGTCTATAGAAAAAAATAAATACGAATATTGTTAATAATGTAGGCCAAAATATAATAGGACAAGTCTTAATAAGATTTAATACATATTACAGCATAATAAAACAGCACAGTCCATATAAATACTACCATCCACTTATCAATACAATAATCCACTTCAATTATTAAACCACTTGTGTATAAATCTTAACAATAAATAGAAAAAGGTGGTTTCAGCTCCTTAGCTTGTCATAGAATTATAATGGCAATGTATATTCATCAATCGCCAACAAGAGCTGAATTTGAATGAACTGAGATATAAAAATTCCCAAATTAAATTATCCAAATTTTAAAATATAGACATTGTGTGTGTCCATATATATATATTATAAAAGTTATAATTTATATATTGAACTGTGTTCGAATATGAGTATTCGAAACACCGGCCTCTTAGGCAGAGAAGAACATACTCGGAGAGTATGTATGCCCAAACGATAGCTATAAAGTATATAACTAACATTACATTTCCAGAACATAACTTCTTCTCGACTGTTGAGTTCAACACCAAGTTCAAAGCACTTTTTTTTTGTTTGTGTATAAACATGGGTGCCAGCTATCTATTCAAGGATGAATAAATAATGCACTTTAAGCAATGGCCACTAACTCAACGCCTAAATCCACGACTAACTCAGTTGTTTGTAATCACTAATAGATTATACTTAATTAGTGGTTAAAAGACTTGATAAAAGGGAATTGATAAAGGGAATTGATAAAAGAATTTGGTAAAAGAATTGATAAAAAGAATTGACCGACAAATAAAGTTTAATTTTAAAGATAATTTATTAACTAACATTTATTTATTAAATTTAAACATTTTATAATTCTAATAAAACACACGCATATTTTAAATTAACATTTCTAAATAGTTTAAATATTCCTATAGATTTAATAACAGAATACTCTAATTTAACTAATAAATATTGATATAATGATCATGCACATATTAACTCATGCACACACATAATAATGATAATAAAGAACTACATAGCATTTAAAATTTAATCACACACATATCAATAAATGTATGATATCGAGTTCATATAATTAGACTCTTGGAGGATTCGCACGAATTAATGAAATGCAATGGCTATTACAGTATAAACGAAAATAAGCAAATGTTTTACCTAGGATTTTGAACGTAGATTTAACACTTTGTTTTCTTCTTGTTTGTTGTTTCTTCCAGTATGAATGCTTCCAGCCAACTGGGACGTTTCCTTGTTGAGTTTCCTGATTTTCACGATTATTACTATCGGAGACAATTAGATACTGACGGAGATTTTCTAAGATGTTAAGCTGACATTATTTCATGGGCAGATCTGCTGTTTTCTCAGATATCTGGGCTGGAGATAAACATGCATTCCAAAATATTTTCAGCACTGCATTTTGTTTCTTAACTGACTCAATTAATTTCCGAACTGCACTCTCTCAATAACTTTGTGAACTGATTGTCTCAACTCAATTAATTTGTGAAAAGCATACTGTCCGATAAAAAAAGTCTATTTATACCTGCGCCTTGTTGTCTTTCTGATATCTCCGGCAAAGATTTGTTGTCAAATTCCTTATAAATTAATCCTTTGATAAACGTGTTTTGAAGATTGCTTAATTAGTAATAGCCATGCAGAGATGTTGTTTTATATTTTAATTTATAACCATTGCCGTGTTTTTTAATAATAATCTTCTTTAACTTTATAATAACATTTATTCTATTGTTGACAATCGCACATATATACGGTCATATATTAGTTTTAACATTATTTTTTCTTTAATTAAACTTGAATGACAAGAGATTTGTATGTTTTAACCCTTTAAATTATATTTTTACGAATACTAAAAAAAAACTATTTAATTCTTATCTTTTCCGAAAACAAGCTGCAATAAACTCTCCAACATTTAATTTTATGTTTTTCTTTTATGAAAGATTACTTTAATAATAATTTTAGATAAAATTATATGTGCCTATATCAATATAGGTACATTACACTGCCCTTCCTTTTGAGAGTAAAATGCGTCATTTTTGACTATTTTATCTCTGACAACATTAAATCTTAATTTATTAATTTTTTTATTTTATCGACATGTTATTTATTTGTTTAATTCGATCACTTTAATCAAACCCTTTATTTTATTCATTTATTTAATCCTATAATTGTTACTCTTAAATTATTCATTTGACCTACTTATTTAACTTGTTTTTATTGATTTTTAACTATTTATTTACAAGCATTTCTTCTTACGTAATATGTGCGTGGGGAAAAAATCTTTTATTCAATAATGTCTCCTTGTTACTATTATTATTTCTAAATTTCATTTAGTATTATTACCACCTGTCCAGTGGTTGTTTTTCTCTTTTCACTAACCTCAACGACTGGGCATTATATGTTCCTTTTTCCTCTATTCCCTGTGCTATCACAAATGCGTTATTACCGTATTGCCATTTGATGATATAAGGGCCATCGTATATTGGCTGGAATTTCTTGTATATATGTTTTTCAGGATGACTCACCGGATGAACTCTCACCATGACCTCATCTCCCCTCCTGAATATAGCCTTAGGTCTTCCCTGCCTCTACTGCTGTAACCTGCCCATTTGTTTTAACCGGTTGAGCGCTTGCTTAGCATCTCTTCTCTGGTTGATTGGATTTATCCCCACTGGCAATTTAGTCTCAAACGGATATGGAATATTTCTTCCAAAATGTAGCCGAACAAGTTCGAATCCTGTAGACTCATTTCTTGACCAGTTTATCATGTTGATTATTCGTGATGTTTCTTTCACCCATTTGCGATGATCATCCTGTATATAAACCTGAAATAGACGCCCCAACTCCCTCATAACCCGTTCACATGGATTAGACTGAGGGTTACGAATCGACGTAAGTATATGTCTTATCCCATGTCTGTCCATCCATTTCTTCCATTCGCTAGATATAAAGGGCGTTCCATGATCCGACAAAATTCTGTCTGGAATTCCTACAGTATTAAAGTATTGTTGCTCCAAAACTCGAATAGTCTGTCTTGCGTTCACTTGGGCTACTGGATATGCCGCTACCAGCTTCGAAAACACGTCATATGTTATCATGAGATACTTCATTTTATTGAATGGAGGCAGAGGTCCATAGAAGTCTATCACTAGTAAACTGTTCGGGCATTGGGCATATATAGGTTGCAGCGGCCCGACTCCTGATGTGTTAGCAGGCTTGGTTGCTGAACATATGGCGCATCTACCAATCACGTCTGTAATATTGGAATTCATTCCTGGCCAGTAAAACCAATGACTCAGCCATCCTTCCACTTTATTTGCCCCATAATGTCCGAAAGTGTTATGCACATATTTAATCATTTGCTCTCTCATGGCGACCAGAATAATAATGTGTGTTTGTTTTTTTTTCTGTAACACATGCTGTAAGAGTCCTCCCTTTAAACAACAGTGATTTCGGTCCCTCCACAGTGGATTATTGGCTGTTTTCATTACAGGCTGATTGCATAAATACTCTATTATTTGTTTGTAATCGTTATCTTCCTCTTGCTGCTCCTTTAATCTGTGCAACTCATCTTCTATCCCATTTCTTTTATATATTTTGGCGGCAGCTATATATGCTCTGTCGCAACTCAAGTGTTGTTCTTGAGCTACCGGATATCGGCTTAAGGTGTCTGCCACAATATTCTCTTTGCCATGACAGTAAGCCACTTTGTAATTAAATTCTTGCAGGAATAAGCTCCACCTTATTGGCCTGCTATTATTCAAGAAGCTGTGATTAATAAATTCAAGGCTCTTATGGTCAGTGACTACTACTACTTCAGAGCCTACTAAATACTGCCTGAATTTCTTGAACGCCCACACAATAGCCAAGGCTTCCTTCTCGGTTACAGTGTAGTTCACTTTCGGTCCCCTTAGTAAATGGCTAATGAAACAAAGAACTCTGTGCTGTACCTTGTCCTGTATCTGAAATAGCGCAGCCCCCAATCCAAATCCACTGCTGTCCATTTGTACAAAGAATGGTTTGTGGAAATCGGGATATGACAGCATAACTTTATTTAAAAATCCTGCCTTCACACTCTAAAAACTGCGCTGATGCTGCTCATTCCACACCCACAATTTCCCTTTTCTTAATAACTGCAATAACAGCTCCATGTCAAGTGAAAAATTTCTATAAAATCGATTATAGAAATTACAGAGTACAAGAAAAGATTTAATATGTTTTTTATTCCGGGGTGTGGGGAATTCCTGTATTGCTCGGATTTTTTCAGGATTAGGTAATATCCCTCTTTCTGTAATTATATGACCTAAAAACTTGACCTCATCAGTCATTATCTTACTCTTATTTAAATTAATTCGAATTCCCATTCTCTCACACTCCCCCAGCAACATTTCTAAATGCGCAAAGTGCTCATCTATACTTTCCGACGCCACCACAATGTCGTCTACATACATTATAACTAAATTCTTAATACCATCTGACAATACTTGATCCAGACATTGTATAAGACCTGCCCCACTATTTTTTAGCCTGAAGGGAATCCAGTTAAAATTATATGCATGTCCGTTATATTTAAATGCCGTATATTTCCGATCCTCTGGATGAAGTTTGATTTGCCAGTAGCTGGCAGTTAAGTCGAACATTGAAAATATTTTCTTATTTTGAAATTTCAATAACAATTCGTTCATAGGCAGTGGAGCATTAGTATCAGCTATTGTTATCTTATTTAACTGCTGTGCATCCAAAAATAACCGAATTGATCCATCTTTTTTTTTACAGTTACAATAGGGTTATTAAAAGGAGACGAACATTTAGATATAATCCCCCATCTAAGCATTTTGTCTATTTGTTCTTCTACTTCATGTCTATATTGATGAGGTATGGGATATGCATGGGCTTGATATGGTTGGTCTTTCATAAGCCTTATCCTGTGTTCATACCCTTGGATTACCCCCGGAACCTCAGAAAATACGCTTTCATATCTATTGAATAGTTTCTTCAGTTGGTCTCTTTGATTGTCATTTATGCATTTTGACTCATCCACCTTTTCCCCTATCTCTATTTCCATTACTGCGCTTTGTGCATCACTCTGTCTATTTATCTCATCCTTCTGGTGTTTTGTAAATGGAATTATTACGTTGTTTATTTCTGCCCGGCTCCGTTTATAATCCAATACACAGCCTGTTTTGTACATAAAATCCGAGCCTAATATAACCTCATGAATCAGTCCCTCCAAAATCAACAGAACATGCATATATTCTCCCTCTGCCATGTGTAATTTCACCCATGCCTGTTTGGATGCCAACTTCGCCTTCTTACCATTAGCCAACAAAACATATACTGTTTTTAAAGGCAATATTTTAATTTCCGGGTCAATGTCATTTATTTTATTAAACATTTCCTGTGACATTACCGATACCTGACTCCCTGAATCAAACAATGCACTAGTTGCAACCCCCTACCTTTATCTCTATCTTCGGACAGCTCTGAGGTGCCATCACAGGCATGCTTTCTTCTCCACTACATACCAAATTCGCTACCTGCGTACAATCAACTTCTGCGTTTCCATCCTCATCTTGACCATCCACCATCCCCCTATTGTTGTCCAATGCCAGTATTTCGGCCATCTGCTCTACCGTTTGCTTGCCAATCATCATTTGTTCCACCTTCTCAGGTAAACCATGCCTAACTATACGCATAATATGCTGCTCCGATAATTTGTATGCTGTGATTGATCTCAATTTCACTATTTGTCTATGAAAAAATGTAATAAATAACTCCCCCATCTGCCACCTGTCCTGCTCTACTTGAAACTTAACCTTTTCCTGCAGCTCCTCCCCCCAATAGTTTGCCAACAATGAACACTTGTATTCACCGAATGTTGTCGGTTTTACACGTAATGAATTCCACCAGAGTTGGGTTTCTCCCTGTATGTGACTGCAAGCTAAAGCAATTCTTGCTCCCTTGCTTAAACTATTCGAAGTGCAATAACGTTCCAAGCTCTCTAAGTGATCACTTGGATTCTCCCCTCTGTTCCCTGAGAATGCTTTTATCTTTAGCAGCTGATTTACTGCCTCCATTTTATGTATGTGCACCCATGTTTTCCCATTCTCATGTTCTCTTTCTAACGCCTCTACTCTTTTTATTACTTCCTCCAGCTCTATATCTTTTCCCATTTTGACACCATGTATTTTATTTTTTTCAAACTAGCGCTTACATTAAACTAAATTTAAATACAACTTATTTATTTATTTTTCTTACTAATACGGAAACTCACGTTAACTCCAGCCTTTTGCCCTTTTCACTACCCACTCTTAATGCGTTAACTCTGCCCATAACACCCAATTGACTCTGATTTGATAGCATAAATGTCAAAATCTCTTTTCATTTCGAAAAAAAAAGTTTTCGGTCAATTCTTTTTTAAAATTAAAACACTTTTACATACGTAATTTAACTTTTGTATAAAACAAAATTTTCAAACAAGAAACAAAGTATTTCTTTACTATTGTTTCTTAGATTCAGCCCAAATGGCCCCATGTTGGGTGCCATTTGAACCGTGTTCAAATATGAGTATTCGAAACACCGGCCTCTTAGGCAGAGAAGAATATACTCGGAGAATATGTATGCCCAAACGATAGCTATAAAGTATATAACTAACATTACATTTCCAAGACATAACTTCTTCTCGACTATTGAGTTCAACACCAAGTTCAAAGCACTTTTTTTGTTTGTGTATAAACATGGGCACCAGCTATCTATTCAAGGATGAATAAATAACGCACTTTAAGCAATGGCCACTAACTCAACGCCTAAATCCACGACTAGCTCAGTTGTTTATAATCACTAATAGATTATACTTAATTAGTGGTTAAAAGACTTGATAAAAGGGAATTGATAAAAGGAATTGATAAAAGAATTTGGTAAAAGAATTGATAAAAAGAATTGACCGACAAATAAAGTTTAATTTTAAAGATAATTTCTTAACTAACATTTATTTACTAAATTTAAACATTTTATAATTCTAATAAAACACATGCATATTTTAAATTAACATTTCTAAATAGTTTAAATATTCCTATAGATTTAATAACAGAACACTCTAATTTAACTAATAAATATTGATATAATGATCATGCACATATTAACTCATGCACACACATAATAATGATAATAAAGAACTACATAGCATTTGAAATTTAATCACACACATATCAATAAATGTATGATATCTTGTTCATATAATTAGACTCTTGGAGGATTCGCACGAATTAATGAAATGCAATGGCTATTACAGTATAAACAAAAATAAGCAAATGTTTTACCTAGGATTTTGAACGTAGATTTAACACTTTGTTTTCTTCTTGTTTGTTGTTTCTTCCAGTATGATTGCTTCCAGTATAAATGCTTCCAGTATGAATGCTTCCAGTATGAATGCTTCCAGCCGACTGGGATGTTTCCTTGCTGAGTTTCCTGATTTTCACGATTATTACTATCGGAGACAATTAGATACTGACGGAGATTTTCTAAGATGTTAAGCTGACATTATTTCACGGGCAGATCTGCTGTTTTCTCGGACATCTGGGCTAGAGATAAACGTGCGTTCCAAAATATTCTCAGCACTGCATTTTGTTTCTTAACTGACTCAATTAATTTCCGAACTGCACTCTCTCAATAACTTTGTGAACTGATTGTCTCAATTCAATTAATTTGTGAAAAGCATACTGTCCGATTAAAAAAAGTCTATTTATACCTGCGTCTTGTTGTCTTTCTGATATCTCCGGCAAAGATCTGTTGTCAAATTCCTTATCAATTAATCCTTTGATAAACATGTTTTGGAAGATTGCTTAATTAGTAATAGCCATGCGGAGATGTTGTTTTATATTTTAATTAATAACCATTGCCATGTTTTTTAATAATAATCTTCTTTAACTTTATAATAACATTTATTCTATTGTTGACAATCACACATATATACGGTCATATATTAGTTTTAACATTATTTTTTCTTTAATTAAACTTGAATGACAAGAGATTTGTATGTTTTAACCCTTTAAATTATATTTTTACGAATACTAAAAAAAAACTATTTAATTCTTATCTTTTTCGAAAACAAGCTGCAATAAATTCTCCAACATTTAATTTTATGTTTTTCTTTTATGAAAGATTACTTTAATAATAATTTTAGATAAAATTATATGTGCCTATATCAATATAGGTACAATATATATATATATATATATATATATATTATATATATATATATATATATATATAATGCTCAAAAGTTATATAATGGTCATATTATTTGTATGATATTTGATTATAAGACTTTATGTACATTTTCAGATTGCATTAATAGCAAACTATATTGTTATAGTTAGATCCGGTATAAGCTTAAAAAAGATATGCGATTGAAAAAAAGTATTTTACTAGTGTGATATAAAGCTATTGTACCCATGTTTTAACCTTTATTATAAAAGTTATTGATATCTTAATACAATAATCATATTTTTGTTTAGGAATCTAATATAGCAATTTTATTTATACCTGGGAAGAATTAATTTAAATATTTATAATTATTTTAGTAAAATTAATACATTGTTTTTCATTCAAATATTTTTCCATGGTTAGTTACAATAATAATATAATAAAGAGAATGTATAATAGATTTAGATTTTAATAATCCTTAATCCTAATTATCATTTATTTTATAATAGTGATAATAGGATGTATGTATGACATTATAAATATACATAAAATGCTCAAAAATGACCACTGCTTACTGCCATTACTATTACCATTACTGCATTCACTGCCACTGTTAATTTCATTGCTTACTCTGCAGATATATTTATAAAATTTTTCTTATGGGTAAGCAATCAATAATCATTGGTGACTTGGAGCTAAATTTGTTTAGCAATTCTCTAATCTTTCAAAGGTAGTATCATTTTCCATCTGGCATGTAAGACATCTTCAAATCATATCTTCAAATCATTTATTTTAAAATAATCTATACAACTACCTTTAGAAGAAATATTTAAAAATAGAATTTATTGAGATTTCAAAGAAACTGCTAATTAATTTCACCAGGCTGCTATATCTAATAGTAAACAACCCATGCAAGCAATAGTATAAAAAATTTTTGCCTTCATAGCTATTTTCTAGTGAATCTTTTCTACAATATCTATCCTTTATCACGTATTTATATATATATATATATATATATATATATATATATATATATATATATATATATATATATATATATATATATATATATATATATATATATATGGGACAAGATATTTAATAACACCTATGAACTTTATTTGTAGCTGTTAACTTCTTTTTTCTCATCATAATCAATCTGTATTTTCATATTTTGAGAAAATCCATTAAACATTACTTTAGTGTTTTTAACATTTATCTTTAGTCCTACTTTCATATGATAACTCCTGCAACATTTCCTGCAGTTCTAAAGCATTATTTGCAAAAACAACTACATCATATTCAAAATCTAAATGACTTTAATAATCTCCATTTACTTTCACTACTTTAGCTTCCCATTTTAATCCACAAAATACTTCTTGCAGTACTGCTGTAAAAAGTTTTGGAGATCCTAGTGTCATTATGTAATCTAATTGTTGTGTTGCATTTTTATAAATATTCCTTAAAATATGACAAATACCTTGGTCAGATTATTACTACAGATGAAAACATAATGGATAATATTAATCACAGAATTAAACTTGGTTAAACGAAATATGCGTATGTGTTTGAAAAAGGTTTTTAATAAATGTGTTTTACCAGTCATTAATTATGGATCTAAAACTTGGACATATAATAGAAAAACAATACAGAGACTTTAGACCACTAAAAAAGTATGGAGAGATGCATGTTGGGAGTAAAAAGAAGAGATTGAAAATGAAATATATGGGTAAGAGAACAAACTGGTGTTACTGACCTCATTGAAAAATTAAAAGACTGAAGTGGAGTTGGGCTGTACATATTGCTAGAAGAGATGATAATAAATGAATAATTGACATCTTAAATTGGATTCCAAGAGATTGTAAAAGATTCATAAAAAGGTCACATGTGAGATGGTTGGATAAAATAAGAAAGTGTCCAGGGGTGATATGGAGAAGAGAAGCTAAAGATCAGAGAAGAAGGATTGAACTTGCAGATACCTTCATCCTGCAGTGGATTGATAATGGTTGATGATGATAAATGATGATGAACTTTATTTAAAATAGAGTTGTAATATTGATGTAATTTTTAAAAATATATATACTAAATATATAATGTAATATTTTTTCTATTTTATTTTATTTTGAAAGTACTTTTTAGAATTGTCTCCGGGATATGCAATAGTGAAGAAGAGGTACATATATTTATTCAATTGTTTTAAAATCTTCATTTTACTTATTAATTGGAGGCAAACTTTTTTAAACAGTTTTCTTAAATTAATGAGTGAAATTTGAGTGATATTCAGTAGTGATCCTGACAACATTGACATCAGGAAGAATATGTTACAAATAGAACCGAAACACTACAACTTAAGTTCTTATAATTTTATTATTGCCTAGAACAGACATGTTTATATTCATCTTTAAACACTTGTTAGATTATATATTTTTTAGTGATTAATTTCTAAAATCATTGAAGAATCAACTTAAACTGTCTGTCCATTAAATTGGGAGTAATTAATTGATAAAATTTCAGGATACGGCAAAATGTGAAAGAAAAATGTAAAAAAACAAACCATCAAAATGTGTTGCATTGCAAGTAAGTTATAAAAAAATATTCCATTGTTAAAATCTAGGATTTCATCTACTTATTCATGATGAATACAAATCCAATGGTGTGTATATGGATATCATATTTTAGATTAATGAATTTCACAAGATTGATTAACTCAAAAAATTATTTCACTTTCTTAATTTGAAAAGAAAAAGCTAGCATTTATTATTCATTTGGATATAACTGAATTTTGGCAATGAAAAAACAAATTCTCTTTATACAATATTACCAATGGAAAAAAATGCATTGATTAAGTACCTCTTGTTTTAAAATCTTGGATACATTTATTTGCTTAAAATAAAATATCAGAAGTTAAACTCGAAAGTAATTGAATTCAGATCCATGATATTTACCATTCATACTTGTCTTCTCAACTTAAAATTTATATATTGAAATTCATGATTTCTTATTTATTTATTTTTATAGTAATTTTTTAAACTTAGATTGATGGTGGTTGATGTGGTAGGCTTACTACTGTATTTGGAAGAATGCATTCATTTATGAAATTACTTAATGAATATTAATAATGTCTAATAATTTTACTACATTTTGTTTAATTTTTTTTTATTGATTTTATGTTTTGAAATTTAACATTTTTTTTTACCAAAATATATTTATACCTCTTATCAGAATATAGTTACATCTAAATCTCTCTTTTGTACTTGAGTTACTAGATCCAGAAAAATTAAAATATTAAAATATTGGAAAGAAATTTTATGTTATGTTGTAGCCACAATAATAATTTTGACTATTGACTTTTTGTTATTTTACTGCTTAATGATGATTTGTCTGTCCTTATCTGTGGCAGAATCCAAAAGAATATTTGAGAAACACACATGCACACTCACACATACTTTTCTGAAAATTATTATATATTCATATAATAAATGTTATATATATGAACTTTTTAAAATTCAGTCTTATATTTAATTTTAAATGAAATATAACAATTTATAATCTAATGAACAGTATTTAATAATCATCATGTATTTTTGAAAAGTAAATGTGAATACGTTTAGTAAAAGATATGCACATATAAATTTCTTTAAATTAAGTAAATACTTATAATAATGGATATCACATTTTTATAACTACATAGAGATAAACCAATTTAAAAATAACTGCTTGATCAAAATCTATCATAATAATTATAACTGTATTTTTTTTCCACAGTGACTGCAATTGTATGTCAGAAGTGTAAAAATCAATATTGATTATAATCTCAAAACATATATATGTTCTTAAACATTTTAAATAATTTATATATATAACCTCAGATAATGCTATATTAGTAAGCCTAATCAATTTAGAATTAAATAACAATAAAAATTCTAACAAAATCAAAATTTATATTTTCTTTTCTTTTCACAATTGTTTTAAGTATTGATAAATAAAAACATCTATTTGTTTTTTAGACAAAACTATAATGAACATTTTATAAATTGGATTTTGCTAGTATTTTATTATGATTTAATTTTATTAAATGCTATTTTGAGTTTCATTTTTGGTTAAGAAAAAATAAATTCTTATTTGAAAAGCACTAACAAAATTAACTTTGATAGAAGAGATAGACTAAACACTATTTATAAAGATATATGGAAAATTAATAAAAGTATTAGTAAACTAAAGTTATTGAATCTTCTGTTGTTATTTTTTTAAATGTTTTTAATGGAATAGAAGAAAATATTTGTGATAATATTTCTTTCAATAAACATAATGTTAATAACTTTTTAGTTGATTTGATATATGATTTAATAAAGTATCTAATAACAGTTTATTTTTTTAAATAAATTAAGTTGAAAATATTAAATGAACATTTTAATATTAAAAATCATTGAAAATACAAATAATTTTGCCAGCAAAAAAAAAAAGAAGTTATTTCATAAACATTTAATGATAAACATAAAACTGGGAGCTTTTTGAAAAAATATTTATTTTTTCATTATAAATTATAGAGCTTGACAATAAATAAATATCATTTAGAAATTTAAAAAAATGTTTTTTTCTTTTTATTTAAGTACAATAATTATTAGTATAGATAACTGCAGTTTTTTATTTGACATTTTACAGTTTAATAGTAGTGCATATTTATGCCATTCAGAAAAACAAGTTTGAATCTGGACTAGGTTAACTTTGAAGATTTTTTCAGGTTCCAGCTATACTTAGATGATATGGTCCTAATTAAATCCAATTAATTATTCAATAATGGTCAGTACTAGCCAAAAAATAAAACAGGTTTGAAAAACAATGAAAACCCTCACTACCTAATTAATTAGAAAGCATTACTAAATAATGACTCTATTTCACTGTTCTTGTCTGAAGATTGTTAGAATGATTTTTGATCTGGAGTAGACTACATGAAGATAGTTTGACCTTTATTTTTATAGTAGATTGAAATTATAGTAATTAGCAGCTAATGATTATTATATTATAAAATTATTTTTATATTTATGTTTTTAGAAATTGCACATTTTCAAATGATTATACTTTTGAGTTTCTATAAGATCAGGGAGTTTTATTTCCCTAGTCATTACAATTAATCTATCACGATAAGCATGGTCTTTTAAATTCTAGAGTAACAATGAAATTTTTTTGTAAATATACACCCGATATTTATGATAAAAAACCAACAAAAAAAGAAAACAAAAATTAAATTAAATTCATCTATAGTAAATTAAAATTCTCCTATATCCAAATTTAATTCAGTTAGGTTGTATATATACACAGAATTTACTATTTATACTAGATATAGATATTATTTTAAGTTACGAAGAATATTTGTTGAAAAACATTTTAAATGCGGATAAAAATAAAATACATTTAATGACTGATAAATAGATTTTTTTAAACATTAATTGACCAATTTTTTTTTTTTTTACCTTAAAAAAAGATTTTATCTTTTTTTTTATTTTATAAAATTATTTTTTCTGTTTCATGAACCATAAAAGTTGTGTATTGTCTTTTAAATTTTGTATGCTTGAATGGTTTTTCGGAATAATGATTTTAAATATCAAGATATTCGTTATAAGAGAAGTAACGAGTGGAAAATTTCTGTGTTCACTTACTCAGTGAACAAATACGTGTGTGTTGGATAAGTATATACGATTAAACATTTAAATCATAGTTTATAAACTTCTTTTGACAATAAACCTTATTTAATTTAGTTTATTTAAATCATTTAATTAAAAAATGACATTAAACATAACGATCAATAAAAATCTATAAAACTTATATTAAAAACTTCAGAATTTAATTTTTATTAATTAAGATTTGAAAAATTAATCAAACATTTCTGATTTGATTTACAAAGGTGGTTATCAGGTAAAAATTAAGAATACAAACAATTTACAATATGAAAAAGAAAAGGTTTATATATCACCATTTATATATATATATATAATAGCTAAATAGCTAACATTGTCAGTATAATAACAAATACTTCCTCAGAGTTTCTTCCTTCTCAAATCATAAAAAAAAAGCTCTAAGAATTGTACTGAAATGTCAACTATTTAGTTATTATATTTTAATACAAAGAAACTCTCAGAAATAATACTATGAATTCATTATTTATCCATGAGAATACTAGAATTAATATATATATATATATAAAGAGATAGAAAGAGCATTTGAGTATTAAATAGTGGCAATCATAATAAACTGTCACCAATATAATCACATGTTATCACTCATTTACAATACACCATTGCTTAGTTATTACAATTTAATTTTGACAGAGATTTAAGCACATCCCAGTGCTGTCACATACAGATCTGCAGATTATAAAGGGCACAAAGAAGCTTTATCATGGGGATGCCAAGGCGCCAAGGTAATTAATAAAATTTATATGCAAATAAAAATGTTTGCATTGTTGAATAATTTCATTTTTAGAAATATGTTGTGAGTGTAAATATTTTTTATTTAAACATAGAGAAATACTTCTTTATTTAAACTTATTTGTGACAGATACCCGAGTCTCAAATTTCGACGCGTAATCTCAAAATATACTACATATATACTCTTATAATTAGACTAAACTAAACAGGCCAATCCTATTTTGTCACAACAAATATAACTTATATATAATGTTTAGATTTCTGAATCGCTTTACTTTTAAAAGCAAATTCTAATTGTAAATATTTATTATTTAAACATAAAAATAATATTTCTTTATGGCCTCAAAATAGATTTCATATATACTTTATCATTGCACAAAATCAAAAAGGCTGATGCCCTTTTATATATATATAAATAACTTTATTGAAATACATATGTAAGAATGATACAATTGTGAATAAAATAAAAATTATCCATGTTTCTCGGGCAACGAGATGGTCTGATGTGCTCAATGGTGTTGCTTAATCTAGCTTAATCAGGCTCCATGTGTTGTCAAAATAAAAATCTGGACGAGATAATACTGTCTTTATGGTGAAATTTCTTCAACTTAGAAATGAATATGTCTTCAGGCATGGGATGAGGAATGGTGAACTTGTTTCGACATCTGGCCATCCAGATGGCATAAAATGAGAGTCGAAAGTCTTGAGATCATATAATCCCTAGACAGGAAGCAGCTATTTTGTCACTATAATTAATAAAATTTTTATATAAATGTTTAGATGTCACAATCATTTTTATTTAAATATCCTATATATATATATAAAGTAACTTATTATTATTGATAATTTATTTAAAAATAAAACTTATTTAAAAAGTTTTGCCTCATAATTACAGTATTTCTGCATAAGATGAAATAATTTTCATTAATAATTTTATTTGTTATTATAATATCTATTGAATCAATAATATTTTATAGAGTTTAAATGTATTTTTCACTTTAGACAATTGATCGAGTGATCACTTGAAATCTGGGATTAATTCTGATGCTGGGTTGTGTTAATTTTTTTTTAATAATCTTAACTTTCTTTTTCTTTTATTATAGCATATTATCTTTTTACATGTTTTACTAAATAGCTTTTCCTGTTTTTAGTAATGATATTTTTTTTAATGCCTTTAATCTTTTTACACATTTTATTAAACAGTTTTTTCTTGGATGTGTTATTTAGCTAAAAACTTGTATTTGATCCATAACCCATACAATAATCCAAATCTAAAGAAAACAGAAAGATTAAAAAACATAATTTTTAAAAAGATATTGCATAATTCTTAATAAATTTCATGTTAACAATCTTATTTAATGCAAGTCACTACAAGATAGCACTATTGACAAAACCTAAAAATGTATCTAGTGGAACAATTAGGTGTTTGATTTTTTTTATAGTTTTCCTACAGCATAATCTATGAATAAACAAAATAAAGTGCAAGGCATTTTAACTGCTTCTAAAAATATATTAAATAAACAACCTATATATAAAAAATTAAAATTTCTTCCCTTAAATAAATCCTGGGTAAATCCCAAACTATATAATATATATATGTTAATTTTAATATTTTCACAGATAAAAGATGTCATATTATTATTATTATTATTATTATTATTATTATTATTATTATTATTATTATTATTATTATTATTATTATTATTATTATTATTATTATTATTATTATTATTATTATTATTATTATTATTATTATTATTATTATTATTATTATTATTATTATTATTATTATTATTATTATTATTATTATTATTATTATTATTATTATTATTATTATTATTATTATTATTATTATTATTATTATTATTATTATTATTATTATTATTATTATTATTATTATTATTATTATTTGCAAGATATTCCGTGTAGTGAAAAAGCTAAATGCTGATATTTCAGTACAATATCAAGTACTTTTCTTAGAGCATCCTCTTTCTCAAATCATAAGAATGCATGTGAGATTTAAAACCGTTTTTATCATTTTTTTCTCCTCATATTTAAATTCTATTGGTTGAGAAGTTTTAAAAATTATTTTCTCTTCCAATAGCTTTTTCCAAATGCTGTTAATTTTTTTTAATTCACATATTTCATTAATGCTCTTGGGCCTTTTAAAAATCTCTATAGCTTCTCAGCAATCTCTTGTCATATTGTTCAATTTTTGCTAAAATATTTGTTTTCTCAAAATTGATATCATTATTAGTTAATTTTTTATGAGAATAAATAGCTGATGAATTGGATTTATCTCTGACTGCCAGAATGTGTTCTTTCTTTCTAATATTTATTCTATGATTAGACTGTCCAATATATGTATGTGAACAGACCCTACATGGAATTTCATATATACCATGACACTCCAAAGCAATTTTATCTTTAGGAAGTGGAAATATTAATAAATAACTCCAAAGATAAAACCTCATTTACAAATAAAAATTGTGTCATTTATAAATGGATATGTAGGTGCAGTAGTGGATATATAGGTGAATCTAGATGTATATTGGAAAAAAGAACTAAAGAACACTTGCTATTATTAAAAGGAGTTCAGAAATTGAAACAAAATTGCATAGTAGATAATAATATTTCAGCATCTGTTTTTTACGACCATAATAAATCATGTATTTATGGTTTTGACTTCAATTTTAATAATGTAAAAATATTGCAAATTGAAAAAAATAACAATAAAAAAAATAAAGGAAGCTATGCTAATATACAAATATAAACATGACTTAACTAACAGGCAACCAGCAAATGTTAAGATCACAGAATTATGGGAAAGTTACCCTTTCAAAGCTTTAGTTGATAAAGATTATTGAAATAATAGAATGTGCTCCTAAGTGGATAAACTTTTTTAATTATTTAGTTACTATATTTACAAATATTCAGTTACATAATTACACGCACCACACATACACACACATATATATATATATATATATATATATAAACATTATATATATATATTGCACCCTTTTGTATGGGTCACCATCTAATCTTTGTGCTAATCTATTAAAAATTTTAAATTTAAGATATATTTGAATATGTGATGTTAATTTTGCTTATGGTAATATTTCAAAGGGTTTAATTAAAGCAATCTATGAATATTTGATATGTGAAATTGTGCTGATATAGAGAGAGACATTTTAAATGATGATGATTATAATATATAGTTGGGAAAAATGGCCATAATCAATACTGCATTAATATATTTAATAAGTAGGTATTTAAAACTAAAAGTGTTTAAAGGACAAGTTAAAATTAAATGCATATATTTATTATTGATAAAATAATGTTATAAAAGAATATAAATATTTTTAATTATTATAAATACTTAAATAGAAGATTAATATTTGATTTTAATAATATCGAATTATTAATTTAAAATCTGTTATAATATCTTATTTATTTTAAAAAAATGTTTATTTTAAAAATGCAATTGTTAGTTATTTTTAGATTATAACAAGCGTTTCTTGTGTTGAAGAAACAGATGTTAGTTAAATATGCACACACATACTTGGAAGTTGTTTAGTAAAGTTGCAGAACTATTTTAAAAAATCATGTTATAAAATTTATAAATAATACGTGAGTTATCATGAGATAAAATAAAGATAAATCAATGTAGAATATTAAATCTGATTTTAAAAGTATTGCTTTAAAAATATGACGTATAAAAAAATACTTAGTTTATTTAAAAATAATCTTATAAAAGTTAAAATTAAAATCAAGTAAGTAAGAATATTTTAAAAGAATGTTTAATAAATTTAAATAAATGATAAAGATTATTTTAGAAATTTAATAATGTAATAAATATTAAATATTAAATAAGCCATTATTTATTTTTAATTTTGTGTTGTTGGTAAATATGTAAATAAGCCAGCAAAGTTGATTGTTTAATCTACCAATCAAATGGGAAGTTTCTTCCGGTATAAAAGCTCAGTTCAATTGTTAAGAGAGGACTTCGTGATTGAATTTTCAAGTTAATTGTGTTATTAAAAAATAGCTACGTAAATTTTGTAGACGCTTTTAAAATCATTTTTCAAAATTATAAAAGTGTCTTTGTAAATAAATTATAGAAATTTTAAATGATAAACATGCAGTGTTAACTTAATTTTTTCCCTATCAGTCGTCTCTATTAAGCTCAATTTACAAGCAAATAGTCATGGGAACATCATATATAGTGAAAATATATCGGAAATTTTACCCTAGAAATATGACAAACGCTGGATTAGTTCGGAAAATTACGAGATGGAGAAAAGTAATATTTTGGACAGTATATAATTTTAAAAGCTAATTGCTATTGACTATTAGAAAATAGATATTTTAAAGAATAAAATACTTCTTATGAAGAAAGTATTTTTGCAAGCTATAAATTTAAATATATATCTTAAGTAAAGATATTGGAAATAAAAGTAGTTTTTTATAAATACTTGCCTTGTTAAGTCTTTATGTTTAAAAGACTGAATATTGATAATTTTGGAAGGCAAATAAATTGAAAATATTATTAGCTAAAAGTCTTAATATAATAAAATTATTATATTAAAATAGTCTAAACGCTGGTTGTTTTAGATGAAGAAGCTTATTCTTACCTGGATATTTTATTAAGAAATGTGCAAGTAATATGTGGACGTCCCAGTCAATTTAAAATAATTAAATGATAACTTTTCATAAACTATAGACTAATTTAAAATAATAACTTTGAATAATATTCTAGAAAGAAGTAAATCAGGATCTTATAAACTATTTTAATTTTATTTTATTTTCTTGTGGGGAACTTATTTTTTAAAAAAAAGAACGTTTTCGTTTTTCATAAACTTTTAAAAAAACACGTGATGGACCGGAAACAGGAAATGGTGTTCTAGTGAATGTGTGCCTAGGATTAAAGAACTTTATGGTGAAAAGGAGACATCGCTGGAGTTATGTAATATGAATTCTGTTTTATTTATCTAACATAAAATTTAAATATTATTAATCTATTAAAAATGAGATAGGTACATTTCTTTAAATAATAACTAAAAATAATATAATGATTAATTGCATAAGGTTATTTATATTTAATACAACATATAATATTTTAAAGAATGATCGTGAGTATAAATGTGAATTATTTTATGAAGCTGTAATTCCGAAGAATATTGGAAAATGGACTGTACATTAAATCATTATTGATGGTAAAAATTGTATAATAATAATAATTTTGATGTATTTAATATGTTTTCTTTAGATCAACCAAATATTATGTTGTTTTGAATGAATGTATGATTATTTTAAAAATACACACACATTATATTGGTAGTGACAGTGTTATTTAAATATGCATAATTTGAATTTATGAAATAAATACGATGCAACATTACATAAGAAGCTTAGAAATAATTATATGATTCTTTCGTTAATAAACTTTGATATTTTATGTTATAGTATTAGAATTATATTTATTATTTATGGGTAATTATTTTTATTGCAAGTTAGGAAGAGATTTAAAAGTCTATATTTTATTTTTGTTTTATTGGATAAATTAAGTTAAGTTTTATGTAGAAGTTTATATTTGGATTGAAGATTTACCGAATATAGATGATGAAGTATAAATAGTTTGGATAATTAGTTTTATTTAAAATTGATGATTGTTTTTCCGGAAAGTTTAAATAAATTTTAGAGGATGTTTTTGTAGATAGAAGTTTATTAAGAAGGAGTAGAATAACACATAAAGTAAAGTAATAATTTTACATAAAAAAAAAGAATCATAGAATTTATCTAATGTAATACTTTATGAATTTGAAATTAATGAATAATTTAAATATTATTATTTAACAGTACATATATGTAATGCATATTTAGTAAAACATGTATCATGAATTGCATTAAATGAAATATAAATTATAATCAATTATTGTTATTACATTACAAAGATACATTAGTTTCTATATTATGCTATTAGAGTAATGCTGATAGTAAAATAAACACATACTAGTACATAATGAAATAAGTAACAGTAATACTTAAGTGATATAGTAATTTAATTAGTAAAGTTTAATTGTTTACATATGCTACATAAATATTGTTTACATAAATTTTTCTGTGTAATAATTGAAGTTCACTGATATTTATTTAAAGTCTAAGTTTGAAAACATACTTCAATGTTATTAGTACAGCATTTTAAAGAATGTATAATTACTTATTAGGAGTATGAGTTAATAACAGTATAAATATATTGTATTATTATTTTCTTATTTTATTTTATTTGTTTTCCTAATTTTGAACTGTAAATATTGTAAATAAATTCTTAGTTGAAGTTAATGTAAATAAATTTGTTTAATTTGTTTAAAAGTGTGTCGATTTCATTATTTTACACCACAGCCTTTGACAACAGATAATTTGAACAAACATAATATTTGCATAATATGAAATTATTATTATTATTATTGAGAAATAAACACAATATTTTCTTAATATTATTTTATGAGAATTGATTGACATTAACATATAATATTATTATGGTCATAAGGTAATTATAATGCACAATAGAAAAGTACAATATTATTTATTGCCACATATTATTAAATTATAAGATTTTTGGATTTATTCTGAAATAAAGATACTATATGAAAATAAAAGATAGACATGTTATTTTATTTAATACTTAATAATATAACAGAAATAGATAAGATTAAGTTATACCCTAAGATTAGTATTGAGTATTATTATTATTAGAATAAGTTAGGTGTATTTAGGTTTGATATAAAATCCCTTATCATACTTATTTACATGAGTTATCATTACTTTAAGATAATTAGAAGAACCTGAGATTATTTAATTATATTTTAAAAATTAAAAGTTAAGATTTATTTGTTTATTATTATTATTAAAGATAGTTTATTTTATTTTAAAAGCCATAAGAATGCTGTAGATGTAGTATTAAGTTAATAAGGAGGTAATAGTATTCTTATGCCATTGAGACAATGTCTTGGGAGATATTGACTCAATGTAAATCTACTTATTGCTTTGTAACTTTACTTCACAGTCTCATGATTTTGATAAATACTTATTTAATTAATATATAATAAAGAAGTATATTGAATTTGATAATTGATAATAAATTTAATTAGAATATGATAGTATAAAAGTATATTAAAGATAGATATGCAAATTTTAATTAAACATAATAATTTAATTGAGCTAGACGTATTTCAGACTATATTATATATCGAGAAGTAAGGGTACAATATATATATATATATATATATGGAATAACAATTATATATTTTAAGACTCAAATCAGTTACATTTTTATTTCCCAGACAAGGAATAGCAACTACATACATATTGGTAGATTAGTAATGCAAATGAATGATAATGAATATAATTAATAATAGAATTAAATTTGTATAAAGTGCTTTTGTCAAAAATAACTTAATCATCAATGACTATAAGACTACAAGTGGTATCACATACTGTTAGTGAGATATCTATTTATTTTATGCAAGTATTAATTTAATTTTATTACGTGCTGGATTTTGTATATATGACTATATGTCTTTAGGATATCTTTAAATTAAGAGTTTCATATAATCTAAAATGTCAGATAAAAATATACTAATTATGATAGTAGGTACTTAGATGTGATGTTTAAGTTATTTTCTTAGGATAATATTAATCTCATTTGTGGTCTAGTTTCACCTTCTTGTGAGTATTATAGTCATCTCAGTCTCTTCATAAGCTGACCATTACAAATACACATATTAATTTATAATGCTAGACAAGCATTTTTACACAATAATCAACATTTAATATACATTTCCTTTACCTGCCTGTCAGTTTTATAAAACACAATTACAAATGGATAAAAAAAAGTTAGTCTTTTTATACATAGGATTACAAGTAGACTAAAATTGAGACACTACAATAATAGAAGGATATATTGGGAATATGTCAAACATATTATAGCAAAGTTGCCAAACTTTCTGTTGTAATTTGTGCTAATATAAATTAGTGATTTTTTAAATAATATTACACAATTTCCAACATAAACAGATAACACATATACTAATGCAAAGTACTAGATATGTACTTGTTACATTTATATAAAATGGCCATATGTTTTAGTATTATAAAATATAAATATAAATGAATGAAAAAAAAATAACTTTTTCCATTTGTTAAGTTTATAAATGGAATATAAATGAAATACTCTAGGAGAGAGTACATACTGACAAATGTTCTATTAGCAATTCATGAAATAACATTAATTATTAATACTTTTAATATTATTTAGACTCCAATGTATAATGCTGGACAGCTTTTTCATTAACAAATAACAAAACAATCTATATTTATTATAAACTCATCATGATTCCTAGCATTATAAAAACAAGGAGATGAAAAAAATATATCTTCTTTTCATCTATTTTAAGTAGATTATATTTGGGATTTTATAATGATAGAAATAAACACCTAAATATAGCAAGGAAATAACAATAGCAAAGTTAAACGTTCTATATTTCAATATGCATGGTAGTGTAACGAATATATATATATGTAACTTTATAAATAAATATAGTTGACAAAGCTACAACGTAGTGGAAGGGCTTCTAAGTTATAGTTATACATATAATTTTTATTGACTTTTAATTATTGTATTTTCAAATATTTATTTATAGAGTTACGTATATTATTTTGAAAAAATACAGTCATCGATTTGTAATATATATATATATATATATATATAATCAATGAGATTCATTACTCTACAACATAATTCTTATTATGTTTTTTTTACAAATATATGTAAGATTATAAATTTCAAAACAACTCTGTTTCTTTATTCATGTATTTTGAATATCAATTTATTTTTATCAGAAAGGTCAGAGTTTGGGAGATTTGATTTTAATCTGAACTTTATGTATTATAAATAAGATTTGTTTTATTTGATAGTATATATATATATAAGCAAAAAAAACATTACACACATTTAAATAACACAAAATTGAAAAACTTTTAGTGTAAATAAAATTTTATACACACACCATTAAACAGCTTATTATAAGTTATAGTTAATCTTTTTTCATTTATATTTTATATCTACAAAATTTTGTTACATTTTAGATTTTTTTAAAAAAAATAATAACACTTCTATATTTTTAAAGTTTTAGTACAAGGTAAAGCAGGAATTAATTTAAAAGATTAAGAATGTGTCAAACTTTAGATTTAAAAAAATATCAAAAATCACAACATTTAAAATAGATCAGACTGCAAGATTTAACAATGGTAGAAATTTGCATAAAGATTATGTGAATTCTAAATTTAGATTCATAAGATTAAGTAAGATTTGCATTCCAAGTATAAAAAAGAGGTGTTGATAAGAATGTAATCTTTTTTTTCTTTTATAGATAAACAAAAATGTCATTTATGATTTACATAAATTATATAAAAAAAAATGTGTCCCAAAAAGTATTTTTTAAAAATTTAAAACTCTGAATATAAATTTGTTTATATCAGTTTTGAATTCATGGTTTTAATATTTATTTTCAGATACTAACTGTTTACAATTCTCTGCTATCATTGTAAAAATGAAGATTTTAGATATTTTCATAATTAAAGCATACTTAAAAATCATTTGTAATTCAACCATACAGAATAATATACAAAAACTACAAAATAATAAGGTCTAGAGTAAAAAAGCTAATAATTTTACTAAATATTATTTTGAATATTTCCCTATCATTTATTCTTCAAATTTGAAACACACACAAAAAAAAAAAATTCAAAAAAATTGGTTTTGCTAAATTAATTTAATATCTAAATAAAATGTTTTAAAAATTATTTTAATAGTTAATCAGAAATTATAGCAAACTTTGGCAAGTAATATTTACCAGTATGTAAGTATCTTTTTTTATAACAATATTTTATCTATCACATGACCACCACCACTTATGCTTGTGCATAACTGTTGTTAACAGGCAAAACTCAGTATACATATTGCCACACACAGCAAGCTAGAGTAATCAATGGATGCCAGAAGGCTTGTGCATAAAGTCCCCATCTAGTGCCTATTCATCCAATATCTACAGACTAAGTGCAGTGCTCTCAGATTCAAGGCTTCTCACTGACGAAGGCCACAAGCCAGAAACTAGTCTGGGAATATTGGATATGTAGGCACTAGGTGGGGATTTTATGCACAACCCTTCTGGAATCCATTGATTACTCTAGCTTTCTGTGTGTGGCAATATGTATAGTTAGTTTTGCCTGTTTTAATATTCTATCTAATTATGAGAATGTTATATCCACTTTGGAAAACTTTTAACATGAAGAAATATATTGCCTCCCCCCACCTTCCTAGATAAGAGAGTCACAAAAAAAAGAAATGAAAAATAGTCATAAAAATATGAATTTAAAAATGGTTTGGATATATTTAAAGATTAGTTTTAGTAATAGAATATAATAGAATTTGTATACATGATAGTAAAAATAAAAATTGTCTTAAAAATAAACATACAAAAGCAAAAAATTACATTGATTGTTTAATTTATTTACAAATTTGTAATACTAAAATATTCATCATGTAAAATAATTAGTGTTTTATAATAAGGCTGAATTCAAGAAACAACTGCCAAAGAACAATTTTCTTCTCCTAGAGTTATCTAAATATTCATTTACAAATTATAAGAGGGAAAAAAGTGTTTATGTTTATTATGATAAAAAGAGGCACAAAATTGAGGTTAAAAAGCCATATGTGTCTTGCAAACTGCACTTTGCCCAAACACTGGTATAATCTATTTTTTTAAAAAAAAAAACTTTATTTGCATCTAATAATGTTTTTGTTGAATTGTTTACTAAACTGTGATTTACACAACTTGAATTTACAACTTTCTTTTTGCATATAACTACTTTTTTAAAAAAGTATTTTCTTTCATGTCATTAAGATGGTAAATGTTTTAAATAAGCAGTAATTGTATCACGTGCAAATAAATGATATATATTTGCTTTTCACTATTATTCATAGAATTATTAGTTTTGTTCATTGTAAGTTGTATTGTAAATTTCAGATTTGTCAATAATGTTTTCACACAAAAAATATTTTATACATTTCTTCATAGTAATTTTTACAAAAAAACTACACTTCTTATAAAGTAGTTTTATATTTTATTTAATATATGATAGTTTTGGCTTTCTAGCAGTCTAAAAAGCAATTGTATTACAATTATATATTACATAAAACTAAAAATATTTCATATCTATATATTTATATGCAAACACATAAACCAAATTTTATATATATCTTTCAATAAATACTAATATCTTGTATATCTATGCATATTAAAATACATTATTAAATATATAAGCTGTGCATGTAAACATTAGTGCATAACATCTTATAAATAACTATAATAAAACAGAGAAGCACTTTCAATTAATTTCCAAACCTCCTAACTGAAATGATTTTGTATTTTATTATCATTATTTATAAAATATACGGTCACTGTTATACTCTTATTATTTTATTACATTAATTGTTTCATAATGGATATTTTATTTTATAAATAAATATGCATGTATTATAATTAATACAAATATTATGCATTTAAAATAATGCTATAATTTGAAATATTAATTTTTTTATTAATATTTTAGTATATGAAGATATATAACATTAATGTTTATAGATAACTATACTACATTTGGTTTACATGTTTACACATAAATATATAGGTATTGCATATTTGTTTTAATTGATAGATATTGTTAAAAGTGTAAATGTTATATGTATGAAATATTTATAAATAGGGATAATTATGTTAATGTTATTAAATAAAATTTTTATATGGTTATGGAGTAGATAACTGTAATAGTAATTATTACATCTGAAGAAGGTTGCTAATCAGTCAAAACTATCATATAAAAGTAAAATATTGTGAAAAGTTTATTATGATAAGTATAGTTCTTTTTAAATGCTTTTATTGATTTTGAAAATCAGTTTATTTGTTAACTTTTGATCTTTTTCAAGTTAGAATGAACTTTTAAAATAGATGTTTAATATATTTAAATTCATAGAATTACTTGAGAATTAATATATAATTTAGTTATATCATCCTAATCCATTTAAAAGAATTAGTTTTTCAGTATGTCATACTAGTTTGATAGATATGAAACAGAAAATAAGAAAAATATGAAAAATATTTAATAACTCCACATATCACTGTTAACAATTATTCTTAGAATTTTTATTTGCTTTAAATAATGAGCCTAGAGGGGATTTAATTTTTTTCTTTCAATTTAATAACATTTTTAAAACCATTTAAAACTCTTAATATATATAACATATTAAGCATATGCATATAATTATATATGTGTAATAAATAAGTGACTAAGTTCTATATTTAAAATAATTTTTATTTGAAAACAATTGTTTTTTTTTAAATATAAAATAGAAAATTAACATTATTTATATTTAAAAGAATTGCAAAAAGATTGCATTTTTTTAAAAAAAACAACTGTTTTAAAATAAAAATAAATCTATTAATTTATTAAAAAACTTAGTTATTGATTTATTACACATATGTAATTATGTACACATACGAAATATATTATATACATTATGTGTATAAAATAGAAAGTCATATAACATTAAGAATATATACTAACTTATGGCAGAAATATATATTGATATATATATAATATTGATTTGAAGTAAAATTATATGTATTATATGAGTTCATTTACAATATATACACATGCACTATTATATACACATAATAAATATGATATATACATAAGGGATATACATATTAATTTATAATATATATATATATATATATATATATATATATATATATATATATATATATATATATATATATATATATATATATATATATATATATGTCCAGTCAAATTTAAAATACAATCTTGTTTTACATTTTTATTTACTATACCAATACAGAAAGCATAAAAATAATAGATATAAATTTTATATATATTAAATGCCATTGTGCACTAGAAAAATAAAATATTTGTTTCATCAACCACAGTTGGAGGTTTTAGATTTAACTTGAAATAAAAGTGTGTGGAGCAGTGTTCAGAAATAAATTAAGTTAATCCTTATTTTTTATAAGAAGGAATTGACTTAATCAAGTTCTGAATTCCTCTGCTTTTATTTCAGGTTAAATCTAAAAAATCCTATTGTGGTTAAAGAAACAATTATTTTATATCTTTTTAGTGCAATGTCAATAATAGTATTTAATATATATATATATATATATATATATATATATATATATATATTATATATATATATATATATATATTTATATATATATATATATATATACTATAATAGTAATTTACAGTTATTATTATTGGTCTAACGTGTTTTATCTCTTGTGAAATTATTTATAAATATAAATTTTTATTTGACTATTTTATTATGTAACATATATGTACTATTTATATATACATTTAAGTTTTAAATAATACATACCTTAAACTTTTGAGTAAAATGCCAGATTTGAAGTTAAGAATAAATACTTATATATTTTTTTTATTTTATTATTAAATCTTAATGTCAGTGGAACGATTGATAGTTGAGTTAAGCATGAACTTGTATATAACACACGAGCAGATTCGTTCATTTTTCTTGGGATAAAAAAAACGAAAGAAAAAGAAAATCTTTTCTCTTTAAAAATAGCATTTTTCTTTTATCAATACTACTATTTAATGATTGGAATTTAAATATTAACTTTTCCAAATTAAAATAATTTGTGGATTAAAAGTCTGCAAGGAAAATATATTTAATTTTCTACTCAATCTTAAAGAAAAAGCAATATAAAAGAAAAGAACGTCTGTTTAAGTTTTTTGGAAACTACGTTGTTTTAATACTTCCGTGATTCTTCGGATATATATAAATTTAAGATAATTATATATAAATATAGGATAAAACAATGTGTTTTGAGTAAAACAGCTTTATATCGTAAAGGTTTCGAAACCAACCTTGCATGCTATTTTAAAATATTTTGAAATATTAAATATATAGAACGTCTAGTGATAATAGAGAAATGAAGATTAAGAACATCTACATTCGAAGAATATTTATTTTATTTCACATTAATCCGGTCATTGGATGTTATTAACAGTTTATCGTTTAAGGATAAATGGAATCATCATTGTACCAATGGATTGGTGATATGCTTCGTAAGGGATCTTCATTGGGATGATGAACTATAGACTTCAATATCTATGCTCAACTCTCTTATAAATAAGTTTCCTTTATTATTTATTTATATATATTATAATAATGCTTATATTATTTTAATATGTTTATTATTATTATTATTATCTTTATTTCAAATTTGGCAACACATCATATATATCTTAAAAGGAAAATTATATTTATTATTAAATATAATTAATTGAAAGCTTAACGTAATTCATCAAATTAGATGAGGGATATAAAAAAAATAGGTATTATTTGACAGATATCTTAAACAGGATTATATTGTGTTTACTACGTAATATTGTAAATGTTTAATGTATTTTTATTTATTAAAAATACATATAATATATAAGTTATACAATGGCAAATAATACTTATATATGGGTAATTGTGAAGCATATAAATAAGAACGATAAATAAATTAATAAGTTACATAAATTATTAATTTTTGAACCCAGATATTGTTTTTATATATCTGTTAATTTAAGCTATTTTCTTTAATTTTTGAAAGTTTATTATAGTATTGAGTTTTATCATAGGGTATTAAATAAAAAAATATCATTTATTAATATTCTTTTGAAATGATAAAATTCATCCGTATTTATTTATTAATATTTTATTATCTATTCTATTATATTTTTATTGTTTATTAAATATTGATTTATTAACGTGATCTCTTTGTCTAATCATTATTGAATTATATTATATATATGCTAGTATTATAAATATCATATGAATAATAGTTATAATTAATGCTTATATAAAGGCATATGAAATAACTTGTTTTGAAATTATTCCTGAAAAGAGCTAATTTCAAATTCTCCATGAGTTTAAATATCGTGGCATAATGGTGACTGAAAGAGGGATGAAAGATGGATGACCTGGTCTAAATTGTATTTAAACTTATTTAAAGATTAATGAGCTAGCATAATAAAGATATATATAATCATGGATTTAGTATTTCATCGATTCATTTCTAGCATTCTACTTGAAGACCCAAAGTCCGATTATAGTGAAATGCGTATCCTCTTTCTAAGGAATTTAATCATCTCTTTATATTTAACAAGACCAACTTAGATTTTAAATATAATCCATTCTGTTATATTTGGCGAACCTAACTATGAAGCATTAAGTTAATGATTTCTAAACATTAAATATAATTGATTATATTACAATTAATACATCAACTGGGATGATTAAATGCCATTCCGTTATATTTGATGCCTCAACTAAGGCTATCAAATAGGCTGTTCCGTTATATCTGGCGACCCAAATGTTAGGGGCTTCGATTAATTAAATCTCATACCCTGTAGACTGCGTTTTATCTGGTGTGCAACGTTTTAGGCATTGAATCTATAATTTCGATTCATTATATATGATATTTATAATTGCAAGATTAATGATTTAGAGAGATCAATATTTAAATAACTAATTATTAAATTATGTTTTAAACAAGAATTGAGTGGGATAAAATTTTATATAGACATAGACGTTTAAAAATATACACATATATTATTAGAACATCATAAGTATATATAAATAGCATGGGATGGTAGAGAACTTTACGATATAATATTTTGGTTATAAAAATATATATACACTTAAGTAATATTTGAATTAAGTTAAAATTTGTTATGCTGCGAAGTGGGAAAATGTTTTCAAACAAAGATATTAAATGCTCTAGTCAAATGCAAGATGATTTGCAAAGTGAACTAAGTGATGATAGTAATATTATAGAACAATCATCATTAGTACAAGCACCTGGGGGTTCTACAACCATAATTGAATACCCTCAACAAACACCGAGTTTAGATCAAGTGTTATCTCAAACACAAAATATAGTTGATGAAGGTTTAAATCAATCATCTACAATTGAGATTAGTCAATTATCTAATGTTGGAACAATTCAGCAAATGTTACAAATGTTTATGAATAAATTAGATGATTTAAAAAGTGATTTGAATCAAAAATTGAATGATAATATTAATAGTTTAAAAAGTGATTTGAATCAAAAATTGGATAATAATAGTAAAAAATTAGATAGTTTAAAAAATGATTTGAAGGTTGAAATAACAGGAATTGAAAATAAACTATCTACAAAAATCCAACAATTAAATTTAAATGTGGATAATGTTAAAAAAGATAACATAGAAATTAAACAAGCATTAAATGATTTAAAGAATGAAATTGATGAAAATAATTCAAAATGTCAACAACGGTTTAGTAAATTGGTTAGAATGATTGATGTCTCAGTACGACATAATTTAAGGCATGGTCAATTAGTGCAATTGATATTAGTCATATCAATATTAAATTTTCCTATAATTTCTCATTCTTACTAAATTTGTAACTAATAATTTGTTAAGCACATACTCATTAGCTAAGCAATCTATATTAAGGCTATAACCTTAAGATTATGCACTTTATAGTCTTAAGTTTATAGCCTTAATATATATTGCTTAGGTAATGAGTATACACTTAACAAATTATTAGTTACAACTTTAAATTATCTTAAAATATTTATAATCATAGGAGCTTTACACTGACTCATATTAAATCAAAAGATTTCATGAATATTAGCTTGTAATAGAAATGTGGATTTAATCAGTGAAGCATTCAATAGTTTCATGCTCTCAAATCAAAATGCTTTAGATTTTCCTATATAATTAAAAAGCAGGTTGAAGATAAAAGTGGCCGCTCCTGACTTTTAAAGTCGTTAATGTTGTGTTAAAGATTTGTAGAGATCTCTACTGACATTTTCAGGTGCATCATAGTAATATATATTGCATATTTACTAAAATAAATGTAGTTTAAAATTTGACATAATTTTATATTGGTCTTATTAAAAGGATGAAATATAGAAACATGATTATTAGATTTGAAAGTGGTTTAACCTAAATTTAATCCAGTTTAATTAATTGATAAGTTGCAAATTCTCCCAAGTATTATTTTTTTAAATATTTTTTTACTGTTGAATTGTCTCATATTAAGATATGCAAATGAGAAAAAAGATTTTTTTTTGGTTAGGTATAGGATGTAAAGAAAAAAAAAATGGAAGAAATCTTTTTATATAATATTTTTAAACGAAAACAAATTTGTAATATCAATTTTATTATTATTTAAAATTAGAGTATGCTCATGTATTATGAATATGTAAAAACTCAAAATTTCTGTCCTAAGGAACATTTGCTTTGACACATTTCAATTTATGACTAGGTGAAACAATATTGATCATATTTATAGAATGCATTACAATATTCAATAATACTAAGCAAAATAATGTAAAGGAAAAGAAAATGGATTATGTAAATTAAAGTTCTGGTTTAATTTGAAATGTTATTAAGTTCAAGAGGAATATTACTAATTAAATAATATTCTTTCATATTAATCTAGTCATACTTCTCACCTTCATGCTGCTTGAATATTTTTTTTATTTTAGTTAATGAAATTGTCAAAACTATTCGGGATATGAATGGCATTTATATTTGAGCATAAATTTATTGCTGTCAGTAAAATCCATAAAATATATATTGTGCTTCAAACATCTTTACTGCTCATATAACGTCATTTCATTTTGTTTGATTAATTAAAAAATTTATTAAAGCTTACCTGGATATATTAATGATATTTGGAATTAACCCTGAATCTCACGTTGTGAGTGAAATGGTGAAATTATATATTATACTCTGGATATTCTTGATACTAAGATAAAATTATTTATTAAATTATTAGTGACATCCTTAAAGCTTATTTGGATATATTGACAATATTTATAATTTACTTGAGAAAGCCATTTATTAATGAAAATGTAAAATATATTTGATAAAAGATAAAGAATTGACCCAAAGTTACTTATAGTATTATTGTGAAATAAATCTTTACTTAAAATAGTGATATATTGGATGATAAAGAAACCAAGAATGATCAACTTATTTTCCAGAAGATTCTACAATTGTATAATTATATTAGGAGTTATTTGGAGATATGAATTGTTCAGTGAGGTTTTTACTTCATAAATTATAGATGATTAACTGAAGATATTTGGATATCTAAGCTTTTCCTAGAAATATTTATAATGCAATGAGAATATAATAATTGAAAACAAGAACTTGATAATATTTGAACTATAAATGTCGAAGGTATTTAAAGCATTGAGTATTATTTTGGGTATCTTGTGCAAGATGGTGTGAAATTAAAGAGTGTGTATTGGTTTATTATATATATATATATATATATATATATATATATGTGTGTGTGTGTGTGTGTGTGTGTGTGCATGTTTTATATTTGATAGTTATACATACGTTTTGTGTTGCTAATTAAAATGAAGATGTGATAATGTTAATATTTGATTTTAAGAAGGGGATAGATGTTGGTCACTGATGATTAAAATTCATCGTTATTTGTTTTCAACATCACAGTTAACCAATATTAGGTTTAATGGTGAACAAATTTTTCTAATGTGAATCTAAAGTTTGTGTATTTTATTTGTATTTTACAATTTGAATATAAACAATTTATAGATTGATGATGGTTAGTAGGATTCCAGTAAATTCATTGTGTACATGGTGAATATATTTATAATTGATTGTTATCATTACGAATAACAATTTAGTGAATCTGTAAGAGTGAGTACTAAATAAGGCTTAGGGTTCATGTTTATAATGGATCGAAGTGACCATTTAACAGCTG
Organism: Epiperipatus broadwayi; assembly: GCA_028023455.1. Lineage (NCBI taxonomy): Eukaryota > Metazoa > Onychophora > Udeonychophora > Euonychophora > Peripatidae > Epiperipatus > Epiperipatus broadwayi. Next base: position 336,118 of record JAQFVV010012540.1, on the reverse strand, counting down.
TGAATTTTCCATTGGATGTACTTTTATTTTGTACTGGGATTATTATATTAGAAAGACATTAGTATTTTGCAGTGTTGTGGAGTTATCTGACTCAATATGTTATATGGTTATCATGATCTTAATGAGAATGCTTGGATGATATGATATATTAAGGAAGTTGTTGATCTCTTATTATGTATTTTCTTGTATCCATATAGGTGCTGATAGACACCTGGATATTTAATTCAAGTATATTCAGACATGACCCTAGACTAATAATGTTATTGTCAATGCAGACTTGACTCTTTAATGTCTATGTTGGTGACATTGCCCAGTACATCAAGCAGTAAGTCATTGTTGCATAAATATTTATTGTTCATTAGTTGCTGATGATGAATATCTTAAGAAAGATATGTGAGGTATATTATTACAGGTTGAATGAATATTTCTAATCGAGCTAACCTCAAATTTAACCTAAGTTAAAGTAATGTATGGAGGAAATTGTTGAAACCAGTAGTGTAATCAGTTTGCTCTAATAGCCTCAAGGTTTAGTAGCTGTTTGTTTTATGCTTTATTAAAGCAATAAATTTAAACAACATAAATAAATATCTTATGAATAGATTAGAGAAGCCATAAACAAGGGAATCAGATATGAATGTAATTCATACTTATTTGAACCTATGGAAAATATGTAAATGTGATTAATTGGTATGTTAATTATGCTGATTCTTAAAATGGAATAATTTCCATAGCAAGGTATTATATTATCAAACTTATTATTATTTTATTATATGTTTTTTATGAGCACAAATAATGCTCACTAATGATATTATTTTGGGGTATCTTGCCAAGTACCAGAATTTAGGTGTTGACATTTAATATTATATTTTGTTTTAATATTGAAATTATTTGTTTTGTTATATATATATATATATATATATATATATATACATATATATATATATATATATATATAATCTGTAAATAAAATGTAAATATTAGTGTAAATAAATATTAGTGTAGTCATTGTATTACCCTAGTTATTGCTTTTGCATTCATGGTTATTCCAAATCACTAATCACCAATTCAGTTAAATTCTAGCTATTATAGTTTAATGGAATTGTTATGCATTACATATTTCAATTTCATTACCAATTCATCATTGCAATCATAAATTCTGATTATCACATACTCTTTGGGATTTGAGAAATAGGATTATTTAAATTATTTAATGCATGATTAATAGAATCCATTGTTATTTTCCAGCTATAATTAAATACCTGCAGTATGGTTTAAGTACTGTGGTTTATGCATAATTCAATCAATAGAAAGTCTAATATGCTAGTCATCAAATCAATTAATAATCTTGTAATGTGGGTATTGTTCACTATGTAAATCATTTTAATATTGCAACCAGATAAAGGATCAAACAAGACTAATACTTATAATGTCTCATAGTTATGCTGGTGACATAGTACATTGAGTGGCAGTAAAATTAACCCTCTTGCCTAACTTAAGTGTGCCTTGATTCAGACATAACAAAATTAAAACCCTGAGATATAGATATGAAGTTGTTTTATTGTTTAAGGGTATCATGAAAATGATGTAGCAAATAAGGCGCTGGAACAATTTTGTTGATAACGGATATATATATATATATATATATATATATATATTTATACACGTATGTAAATTACATTGTCTATATAATAACTGAAATATAGACTTATTATATACTGTATCAATATTTGTAATATATATGGTATATGAGCACAGACTTTTACACAACCCACCACTCTCCATTCTATCTCAGAACACTGATACACTTAAACACACATATGTCAAAAAGATAAATAATCACCAATACACGTATTTGATGCTAAACCAGCAATCACCAGTTGGTCCAGATTATCATCTGCACACATATATGCAGTAAGTGCTCAGACATATATTAAGATAGCCATTCTTCATACTTTAATGGACAGGCTTCAATCCATTCCACACTCCAGCTCTTCAACCATCTATCCCATTGAAAATCTGATGATCGAACACTCAAAGGCCATGCTGAGGCCAAGATTCTCATCACACCCATGTTGACCTAATGTCAATCTGACCCCTCATGTACAGGACATAATTCATTCAATACATATATGAGGGATGGGCAGACATCTCTACTATATAATAAGTGAAATACCGGCTTATTATGTACCTGTATCCATATATGTAATATATAAAGTATATATCACAGACTTTTACACGACCCCGACCATTTATTGCATATATGTGTAGAGATGATAATCTGGACCAACTGATTATTTCTGGTTTAGCATGAAATATGTATATTGGTGATTATTTATCTTTTTGACATATGTGTGTTTAAATGTATCAATGTTCTGAAATAGAATGGAGACTGGTGGGTCATGTGAAATTCTTTGCTTATATACTCTATACATTAATTGTCTATAGTAAATTTAATGTAATTATAAACATTAAATTTAACATAGACAATGTATTTATATTTCAATATTACGTACTCATTCAACCTGTATTCTGCCCATCACTCTTCTGTGTAATTAAATGGACATATTAAGGTCTTATATGTAAGGGGTTCAGAGTGACTTAAAGTCAACATGAGTATGGCAATAATATTGGCATCAACAATGGCTTTGAGGGTTCCATCATTGCATTTTCAATGATATGGATAGCTGAAGAGTTGGAGGATGGAGAGGATTGAAACTTGTCAATTAAAGTTTGAAGATTTGTTATCTTAATAGAAACTGAGCACTGATTGTATATATGAGTGAGACATGGTAATCTGGATCAAATGATGAATACTGACTGTGTCAGCATGAAATACATATACAGGAGATCATTTTTCTTTTTTACATGTATGTGGTCATGTATATCATTTATATAAGCTTGAGTACATATCTGTAACATATTTATATTTAATATTTTATATATATATATATATATATATATATATATATATATATATATATATATATATATATATATATATAAATAAAACAATAAATATTGATAACTGAATTGTATGTAATTGGCATGGAAATAACTAGACTTCCCACTGGGTTATGTAAATGCCAATCAACTATGTGAAAAGATAAAATCATACCAATCTATTCTTTGGCTTTGATGGTATTTAAGCTTAGTTGATTAATATTGTTTTAAATTAAAAAATGAAGTTCAATTACATATAGTTAAGCTACAAATATTTATTGTTACATTGATTAAAAACTGATGTTTCATGTGATATTTGGAAGTTGTAAAAACTGAGATTTTACTTTGATCTTCTCAGTAATTAAATAGTGAATTCAGTTTATTTATTCTGTGTATAAATTAAAATAATAGAAAATTTCACTTTCTTATTAAGAACAATGTTACTCAACTAAATTTAAATACTAACAAAGCTAAAGTATTGATTGGTATTATTCTATTTTTTCATAGCTGATTGGTGTTTACATTGCTAAGTGGAGGCCAGTTATTCATATTTTAATTACAAACACACACACATATATATATATTTAATCAAGATTATCCCAAATTCACAATTCAAACAAACTAGCCAAAAAAACAACAACTCTAAAACACAGCCAATGGTTTCACTGCTACAAGCAGGCTTCTCAAGTGTAATGAATTACAAAATAACATATTTAAACTAAACATTACTTACACTCCACACATTTTTCATATTAAAAGAATGTTTAAATAAGTTAATTGCTTCAGAATAATACATTTTCAGTAAAAAATTGTTTAATTCTTACTTTTTATTTCATTTCTCTCAAAGAATACTACTTTAACCTCATCAAAATTAATTGTGTTGTTTCATAAAAGCATTTGAACCTTTTTGATTTTTATGATTTATTTGGGCCTCAAATACTTTTATAAAATGACATTATTTTTTCCAATTGTTTTATAAGAAGTGTAGATTTTTAAGATCTCCAATATTTTCCGAGAATGGCAAATTAACTGAGAAATAGATTACTTTATGTTTCTATTTGCTAGTTGGCTATTTACATTTTAAATAAAAATTATATATTGTTATTTTATTTTTGATATTTATAATTTAATAATAAGACATTAAAATAAAAAATACACCCTCTGACAAACAAATTTTAAGTAGAAATTTATCACTTGCAGGCTTCTTGGTGGTTCTGCAGTGTCACCTCATGGCTTGTCCAGTGGGAGAAAACACTACCAAAGGAAAAAAAATTCTACAAATATAATGTTTCTGTCAGATATATATTTTTATATTTTAATTAATTAAGTATGAGTTAAATCAATATTAATATAATTTTATATTACAAATAAAATATTTCTGTTGGGTTAGTTGTTAAGGAGTTTTCTTGGGAAGTATGCAAATGTGAGTTAGAGGTGTAAACAGAAACATATTTTTTTTTTCATTGTTAAAAATTTTTAAATGTGTGCATACAGACAGAAAGATACACAGGTAGAACAAATAAATATAAAAGCATTTAATTAAATACATTTTTATTTCAATTTTTTTGAGTTAGAACTAAAATTATATAAAAAAAAACTTTATTTAATTATACAGCAAATTATTTAAAAGTGTTGGTGGCCGAGTGGTTAGCACAGCTACTTTACAAGTAGTTGTCCCTGGTTTTGCTTCCCGGCCAACCCTTTGACACATTAAAAAAAAAGAATGATTTTAAAAGTTAAACTTAAGATTTATTTTTAAAACATTAAGAAATATTATTATATTTTTATTTATTAAATTTATACTTATAAAATTTAAACATTCACATATAGATATTCAAACTTGCACATATAAATAATTGAATGTATTTGTGTGTCCAACTGTTCATATTTGTATTAAGTTGAAATAAAGTCTGATTATAATTTTACATAATTTATTTCCCTCGTCTCTTCTTTTCTAACTAACTCTACACATGATTACTTTTTCTATCTTATTCCTGTGCATTAATATGAACACACATGAAATGTTAATTTCAATATATATATATAATTACTAGCAAACTATTTATTATTATTTCCCTAAAAGTTCAGACATGATAGAATCATTTGATTGTTGTTTTAATTTTTATTTTTCATTTTCAGCCATAACAGTATTAAGAGCTTCAATAATATTTTTATTCCACCTTTCAGCTAGTTATATATTGTATTACTTGAAAGCAATAAATATACTTTGATCTGAATATTTTAACTTTTGATTTGAATTGGAAATTTTAATTAACAAAATCTGCTAATTTAAATTACAATGTAAATATTATATTCACTTCTACAGCATATATTTATTGCACTATATATTATGATGAATATCATCCTGTAATACTTATTGTATAATTTGTTATGTCTTTGTCTTAGGACTTTGTCAAGCTTGAAATTTTTAGGTAACAAAAAGTCACAACTTTTTTTTAGGTAAACAACTATAGTGATCTTCAGCATTTATAGATAAATAAATGTGTAGACATATTAAGTAAATGGTAAGAAAAACAGATATTACAAGTTAACCATTACCTTTTATTTAAAAAATAGTTGAAAATTGGTATATATAAAGCAGTTGATGTATAGTCACACCGAGCTTCATGCTTCACTTTCCATACTAACCTCCTGTGGGGCCCACAATTTAGACCTTGCCATAGATATGTGCCATTTCACACACACACTGTATTACAGTAATTAAAGAAAGCTATAAAAATATTTAGTAAAGTAAAACAGTAGTGTGCATGATAGACATATATAAATAAAGCAATAATCTTGGTTGTAATTATTTCTGAAAAATTATATATGTTTTTTATATATATATTATTAATTATATTTTGGAGTTAAAAAGGTTCAAGATTCTTTTAGACTTGTTGCTAAGTAGAAGTAGTCTTTTGTTTTATTTTAGATTATTTTTGCTAATCAAAAGTATAAAATTTTAATTAAAATGAAAAGGAATGTCTTTGTGATTTTTTTCATGAAATCTGTAAAAAAATCTAAAATATTTTAAAAGTGTTTTGAACCTTATCTGTTTGAAATTTTACTAATTAAAAACTTATAAGATTACAGAGCTAGCTATGGACAAATGAAATGGCATTCTTGGGGGGGATTAAAAGGATATAAAATAGCCCACTGAACAAATTGATTATTCAGTCAAAGTTTTTTTTTTTATTAAGTCAGTAAATTTCATTCAGTTAGTAAATTCTTTCAGAATGTTTCAGTCAGTAATTTTTAGAGAAATTGAGTCATAATTCAATTTTAAGAAGTCAGCACAAGTTTCATGACATGAATTGTGAGTAGAGGAAAGCAAACACTTTTCTCTGTACTTTTCAGAGACTATCTGCTTTCTGTCACTGTAATGCTCTGTTCATCAGACCAAGCCACTAGATGACCACCTGAGTACTGACCCTGACTGCTACCTGCCATGTTGTACCTCCCTGCAAATCTGAAAGCACTAGAAGAAGTAGATATATCTGTGTGCATTCACAATAGATCCTGAGGTAACCCCATTTTATGTAGAGCTGGCTTTAATACAAATTCCTTATGTAATTTTATATCTAAGATATAATGAAAATATTATGTTTCATTTATATAATAGTTTCTTGAAATAAACTGAGAGAGTGCAAACCTCTCAAGTGTTTAGCCAATCAGATCACAAATACTGGGACAGAGTCTATATATCCAAGTCAGTCCAAAGTACTTAGATCTGCCAGCATGAATTTTAAATATCTTCATACTTAACTTACTAAGTTCTAATTATAAACATACAGCATGAAATCTTTCGATAAGTTTCTGTTAAGTATACTCTTAAACTCTCTCCCTGTAATCCTCTACAATTATAATATATTCCTAACCATCCTTTTTTATACTTGATTAGAATTATATAGCTTTGTGCAGCTCTATTAAATATTTAGTATATTTAGTTTTATGTATGTATATAATTTATTTTTCTTAATATGCCAATACCACCCATCCTCATGAGTCTGAAAAAGGGGGGAGGGTAATTGTTTAATTTGTAAAGAAGTGAGAGCTTCATCTAAAATCTATCAATAAAGTTTTGTTCATTTTAAATAGAAATTGCTCACTAGTTTGGTTCTATTTTAAATCTGTTATTCTTGAATTTTAGTTAAAATCTTTTACTGTGGATGAATGCTGCTAAATTTATTGCTTTAAATTTGTCTTTAAAATTTCATTTTTAAAAGATTGATAACTTTATAATTAGGACCATCCCTTCTTTCTGTTGCCTGGAGAGCTAATTCTACTAGTTAATATGTATAGGAAAATCAAAATTAAATATAATTTTGTTAGTTTAATGTTATAAATAAAAGAGTTATTATTCATTATAATTTGCTAAAAATTCATGTTTAAAACAGATCATTGCACAGAGGTTAAACTATTTTCAGGCTTTAAGTTATATTTTCTTACACTGATTTAATTACTTATGTATAACATTAATGACATACCTTTTGCTTTATTATGGTATTCATATATCTTTTACTTTGTCATGTGGGGACTTCGGAAGTCTGAAGCTGCCCACTTACCTTTCTCAAAATCATTCATAATCAGGGGTATATGCTACTCCCTGTGGAATGTGAGGTTCATGGATTTGATAATGCTGTAGTTAACCATACAGCTGGCATTGGGTCTTGAAACCCAACCTCTTCATCCAATATCACTCCACCAAAATGTGTGGACATACCAACCCTGAGTCAGTTTGAAATATTTTAAAATGATAAAGTAACCAAACTACCATAAGAGCTGGATTTCTTTTATTATATGCTAGTATCTTTATGCTTCTGATAAATTTGATTACCACCTGTTTGATCTTTGTTAGTCACAATGATGTGTTGAACATAATAACTCTTTCGTACAATATGCAATCATGTTAGTTATTCAGTACATTGATTAAAAACTGCTTTCTTTTAAAATCATTATCAATTCTCATAGACGTAAATCAAAACATATTTTCTGCAAAGTCTTAATCATTGTATACCTTACTTATCCTTGTAAATGTAGCACATTGTTTGTTCCTTATGTATATGTTCCAAAGAGTGATTTCCAAACAATGCCAGTAAAACATATATAATGATTTTCATATTCTAGATAATTGACTAAGATTGTATATTCCTGCCTGTTTATAAAATTATTTACTGCTAAACCACAAAGTACCCTTTATATCATTAACTATACAAACCTGTCATGGTCTTTTATATTAGTTTTATGTATCCACAGCATTATATCTGTAAATATCTTTAAATTGGCACATTAAACCCAACACAAATTCTAAATCACCCACTCAGAATTGTATCTGCTAAATTAATTTGTATAATGGAACTTCATAAGAAGAAATCCCAAGTTTTGTAAATAATTAATGTAATAACAAGCATAAATACTTTTGTAATATCTATATATGCGTTTTTTTATTTTATATTAAATTTATATCTCAAATATAAATCCTGTGTTCGAATCATTTTCTTTAGCTAATAGTTTAGCATTAATAAATATTACTTTAATGAATGTAATTACTGGGCTACTCTTTGCCATGATCATCCTCATCTCTTTTATCTTATGCTCTATTGTTGTGTTTCTGGGCCTGGAATTAAAATAATTATACTGTATCATCGGGATTGTTGTTCATAGTGTCAGAGACTCAAATAATAGGCAAATAGGTTAGAATTCAGGATTGCTTTAGACATGTGTATCTCAAAAATGATTGATTTGAGGTATTTTTGCTTGGATTTTTAGTCTTGTTGAGTGAGCAGACAGTTTTGATCAGTACAATATATATACATAGTTTAAAATAGAAATTATCTTAGATCTACTTTTAACTTTATATTCAATCTTATTGGGTAAAAAATTCCTCACAATCAATAATATGCTATTATCTGTTTATTTCATATATATATATATATTGTTAAAATGGTCAAAATTACTAAAATCACTGTATTATTTGAATTTCTGTTAAAGCTAAGGAATTTTTATTTTATTTTAAAAAATAAATCAAATGTAAGTTTTTAAAACTATTTCTTGAGAAATTATTTTAATTACCAGATGTATCTGGCCTATAAAGTCATGTTTTTTTTTTAAAATTGTTTCTTTAACAAAAAAAATTTAAGATTTAATGTAAATTAAACAAAACATTTTAATATTATATAAATAAATGTGATAAATGTACCTGGTTGTTTTTGTATTATGGTTTATTAATGGTGGAATCACTTCTTAGCTGGCCTGAAAGAGTATCATTTTTTAAGTTACTTTGTCTAACACATTTTTTAAAGATTTAATGTAAATTTAGCAAAAGATTTTAATATTATATAAAGAATTTTGATGGAAAAATTACTTTCTAGTCATCCTGAAAGGCTTTGTTTTTGTAATATAGTTTTTTAATTGGCTACTTTAACAATTTTTTTTAAAGATTTAATGTGAATTGAACAAAAGAATGTAATATTATAGAAATAAGTGTGAGAAATGAAGCCACACTGAAAGACCATCATAATTGGTTGCTTTAACATTTTTTTTCTTTTCTGAATTACTTGCTTTGAATAAAATGATTATAATCAAATTAAACTTCTAAATTAAAATTAAAAATTTTAAATATTTGACATTCTCATAGAAAACTATTATTGACAGAATTACTTCCCTTGCATAAAATATTCTTCATAATGTGAACAAACAAAATATTTTTTTTTGATTGTGAATTTGACATGTGACAGCTTTACAAAAAAACATACATTCACCAATCAGACAACAAAAAATAAGGATTTTATATATAAGATTAATTCTATGTAAAATAAATTAAAATTAATATTTCAATAACTATTTTTATTGATAAAAACTGGGATTAATCTTTAGTAAAATTGTGCCTAAGTATATATGTATATAGTTTTCAAAGATTTTTAGAGATTTTTATATATAAATGTCTATTTCTTTTTTAATAAATATTTATTAACTTTTAACATTAAATAATTTTATACAATGGTAAAAAATCATTATAAAAGAAACAACTTTTAAAACTAGAGTGCACAATTTAAGAATCTACTATTATAATGAAGTTCTATTTTAATGTATTATAAAAGAGTGTCATCACATCATTTAAATATGTCATCGAATATTATTAACACTTTATAATAAAATCTAAAAAAATAAATATTTGAAAATTATTTCTGCTTTTTCAAAACAAATAATTTATTTATATATCATATACCAAATTGTATAATAAACGAAATTAATGATCTAACATTTTATAAATAAAAATTTGTACTAAATAACAAATTATTTGTTGTCACATACAATATCTATCTATCTATCTATCTATCTATCTATCTATCTATCTATCTATCTATCTATCTATCTATCTATCTATCTATCTATCTATCTATCTATCTATCTATCTATCTATCTATCTATCTATCTATCTATCTATCTATCTATCTATCTATCTATCTATCTATCTATCTATCTATCTATCTATCTATCTATCTATCTATCTATCTATCTATCTATCTATCTATCTATCTATCTATCTATCTATCTATCTATCTATCTATCTATCTATCTATCTATCTATCTATCTATCTATCTATCTATCTATCTATCTATCTATCTATCTATCTATCTATCTATCTATCTATCTATCTATCTATCTATCCATCCATCCATCTATCTATCTATCTATCTATCTATCTATCTATCTATCTATCTATCTATCTATCTATCTATCTATCTATCTATCTATCTATCTATCTATCTATCTATCTATCTATCTATCTATCTATCTATCTATCTATCTATCTATCTATCTATCTATCTATCTATCTATCTATCTATCTATCTATCTATCTATCTATCTATCTATCTATCTATCTATCTATCTATCTATCTATCTATCTATCTATCTATCTATCTATCTATCTATCTATCTATCTATCTATCTATCTATCTATCTATCTATCTATCTATCTATCATTCACTCACTATATAGCCACTAATTCAAAACCCACTTCTTTTTTTGTATATCTATTTATCAATCAATCCTTTCACATTACAATCTATTTTTAATTTCTGAATTTTTTTTAGATGTACAAAGAAGGCAGAAGGGGCTAAGAATTGCCTGATTGTGGGCTCGGGCTGCCATTTGATAACAACTTTTTATTTAGGCACTTACAACTGCAGTTCATTTTCAAGTGAAGGAAGATTGCAAGAATTAGAAGAAAAACTGTCTTATATTAAATGAGACATTATTGGACTTTGTGAAGTTAGAAAAAAAAATGAAGAGACAATTGATTTAAAAAGTGGACATGTACTCTACTATAAAGGCATAAATATTGGAAATACAAATGGAGTAGGATTCATTATAAATTAAAATTGGAAGAACAACATTGTGGAGATTGATGGTGTATCAGACAGAATGGCAAGATTAGTTATACAACTTAATAGCAGATACCAAATGCAGAAAATTCAGATTATGCCCCAACAAATTCTTATAGTGATAGAGTAGAAGATTCTTATATGGATGTACAAAAGGCTTTTGATCAGAGTAAACTACATTTTAAAATTATTATGGGAGACTTTAATGCTAGAATTAGTAAACAAATGACAAATGAAAAGTCTGTACATAATTTTGGTTATGGTAATAGAAATGAGAGAGGACATAGACTTTTGGAGTTTGCAGAAAAAGAAAAAACTTTATATTATGAATTCTTTTTTTGAAAAAAATGTTAAAAAAAATGGACATGGAAGAGTCCAAATGAAGGTACAGCAGAATTGGATTATATTTTGACTAACAGAAAATCCATATTTCAAGATTGTAATGTTTTTAATAAATTTAACACAGAAAGTTACCATTAATTAGTAAGATGTAAGATACATGTTAATGCACAAAAATTATTAACAAAAACAATATTTACAGTTGATATTCATAATTTTCAGAAACATTCTAATGCATTTAATTGAGAACTTACAAATCGGTTTCAAGTATTAGTAGATTTTGAACATGATTCAGATTTGAATGAAATTAATAAGAAAATAACTGATACACTTTTATAAACTGCAACAAAGATATCTGGTAGAAAGAAGCATCAATTGATCAATAAAATTTCTGATGAGCCTAGAGAATTCATGAAGAAAGGAAGGAATATGAAAATATACAAAAATGATGCATTAAAAATGATTGAATACCTCAAATTTTGTAAAATGGTGTGGGAAAGAGTTGAAAATGATATAAGAAAGTATAACTGTGAACTAGCAAGGAAAGCTGTAGAAGAGAATAAAAGTCTCAAGAGTGTAAAACAACATTTTGTTATTGATAAGAAATTTATATCTGCAACAAGAAAAAAAAGATGGAATTATCACTAAACAGAGAGATAACATCATGAAATGGGTAGAATACTTCTATTAAGAATTATACAGTAATAAAGAACAAGTACCTCATATATATATTATATCTTCCAAATTGCCCAGAATTTTAAATGAAGAAGTGAAACATGTAATTAAATTTATGTAGAAAGGAAAAGTTCTAGGAAAGGATAGAATTGTAATTGTTATATTAAAAACAGGTGAAGTAATATAATTTTTTTTGGCAAAGTTATATAGGAAATGTCAAAATGATAAAGATGTACCAAATGATTGGAAAAATGCAGTATTAATATTAATATTTAAAAAAGGTGATAAAGAAGATATTAGAAATTACAGACCTATCAGCTATCAGTTTAATACAAATTTTTTACCAACATAATTACAACTCATCTAGAGATAACATTAGATTTCTGCCAATCAAGAGAACAAGCTGGATTTAAACATTGTTTTAGTATAGTAGATCATATTCAGGTATTGAGAGAAGTTATAGAAAGGACTAATTAATATGTGGTGCCATTATGCTTTGGATTTGTAGATTATAAAAATGCATTTGATTCTTCAGTGATCAAAACATTGGATTATCAAGGTATAGATCCAGGATATTGTCATATTTTGAAGAATATTGATAAAAATGCTACAGCAACAATTAGATTACATAATGATACTAGGGAAGTCATCATTTTGAAGGATGTAAGACAGGGTGACTCCATATCTCCAAAACTTTTTACATTAGTGCTGCAAGAAGTATTGTGTGGATTAAAACAGGAAGCTAAATAATTGAAGGTAAATGGAGATTATTTAAGTCATTTAGATTTAGAAGATTATGTAGTTGTTTTTGCAAATAATATTTTAGAACTGCAGGCAATGTTGCAGGAGCTATCACATGAAAGTAGGAAAGTAGGACTAAAGGTAAATGATAAAAAGGCTAAAGTGATGTTCAACAGATTTTCTCAGAGTATGAAAATAGAGATTGATTATGATGTGTTAGAAGAAGTTAAAAGCTACAAATCCCTTGGTCAGATTATTAATACAAATGGAAACATAGTGGATACAATTAACCATAGAATTAAACTTGATTGGAATGCTTTTGGTAGAAATAACTTGATACTAAAAGGAAATATGCCTATGTGTTTGAAAAAGAAGGTATTTAATAAATGTGTTTTACCAGTCCTTACTTATGGATCTGAGACTTGGACATTTAACAGAAAAGCAATACAGAGACTTCAGACTACTCAAAGAAATATGGAGAGGTACATATTAGGAGTAATAAAAAAGATCAAAAACACAAAATATGGGTAAGAGAACAAACAGGTCTTACTGACCTCATTGAAAAAATTAAAAGACTGAAGTGGAGTTGGGCTGGACATACTGCTAGAAGAGATGATAATAAATGAACAATTGAAATTTTAAACTTGATTTCAAGAGATTGTAAAAGACCCAGAAAGAGACCACATATGCAGGGATCATTTGGAGAAGAGAAGCTAAAGATCGGAGAAGATGGGATTGAACTTGGAGAGACCATCTTGCAGTGCGTTGATAGTGGTTGATGATAACGATGAATATTCCCATGGTATTAAATTATTTACAATGAAATTAAATGTTATTTATTATTTTTTTTAAAATATATATATATATATATATATATATATATATATATATAGAGAGAGAGAGAGAGAGAGAGAGAGAGAATATTTAAATGGGACAGAGTCAAATGATCATTATTTATTTTAAATCAAAGCCTTTTTTAAAAATGTCGAAAAATATTAAAAAATAACATCAGTAAGACCATTCTTACCATTAGCTAGTATGCAAGTATATATATATATATGTGTGTATCTGTGTGTGTGCTTGTGTGTTTGAATCAAAGTTCTTTAAGTTAAAAGATAAGTTTGAAACGAAATTTTTTTTGAAATCTTACAATAATCTGATATATTTTGTGCAAATTGTGAAAATTTTTTTCTGTTGGGGTGTTTAATATGATCTTTTTCAAAATTAGTTAAAGTATAAATTGATGGACTGCATGCATTGAAAAAAGTAAAGCAGATACTGTGGTGCTAGGAAAACGTTGATATTAGTTAAATAGTATATGGTATAATTTATTTGACTTGAATTTTTAATTTTTTTTATTTCAGATATATTTTTTCACATACTTTATTTTTTTTTAACTATTTTAATCTTAGATATTTTTTTACTCATTTCATAAATTAACACTTTATATTTATAACTATATCATCTATAACATAAATTGGTTTTGACAACCACATCATATTTCTCCCATTAACTTTTGTGATAATGTGATTCTTCTTTTAAAATAATAAATTTATAATTTACAAATAAAGTGGATTTTCTTTAAGAAATGTAATCCATCATTGAGGGTATGCAATTTTTTATAGCTTTTTCAACAAAATTTACTACATAAACAGAATATTATATAATCAAAGATATAACTAAATATTAATGATAAATAGATATTCACTTTGTAAAAATATTAAACATGTGTCTAGAATATATTTGAAAAACTCTTTTAAATTATAGCTAAAGCAGGAAAATGTACAATATTACTAAATTGTCCTCATTAGAAAAACAAACTTTTCAATGTTTTGAAATTTAATAATAATATGAAAGCTGCAAATAATTATTGAAATAAGATCAATCACATTTTGGTGGCTTAAAAAATAGAACTATTAATAATGTGTATGGTGTACTGATTTTCAAAATTGCTGTTTTTTTTTTATTAGCTATAATTTGAAGTACAGAAAAACACCATAGAAGTTGCTCCAACTGATCAGCCATTAAGATTCAATATTTTTAGTAATATACAAATATCTAACAATTAGAAGAAATACTTGGTATTAAATACTTTATTTCAATACAAGAGAATGATCTTATTTTATAAAATATATCAGTCTTTCAATATATAATACGTTTTTATTTTAAGACATTTTAAAATGTGATCTATCAAAGCAGAGTAACTAAAAGTTGCAGTCATAATCTGCCATCAGATAGATATTTCATTCTCTCTAGTACATTCATAATTTCATACTCTGTTGAAATATTTCTACTTCCTTTTTATTTAAATCACCAAAGACTTTGGTAAGAAACTTAAATGGTCATGAAAATCATGAATCATGATGACCATAATATACTATAGATTACAAAAATGGTGTGTGTGTGTGTGTGTTTTATACTATTTCAAAGCTATTACCTACATTATGTCTGCCAGAAAAATTTTTGACAACTAAAGGAAATGGAATCCATCTTCTAGATGAAGTCTTATCCATTAAATATCTAGTATGTAAATCATTTATGATCTATAAATAGTTGAAATAAGAGTCATAGATCACATGACTCTATTCTCTTAAGCTTGTAAGTTATAAACAATGAGGATTGCCAATTCCTCAACAAGCTTTGTGATAAATGCTTAGCTAGAGAAAGCATTTAAAATATCTCTGTCAGGACCCCCCAACCTCTGACCATGGTTTCATAATACCATTATAATGATTATCAAAAATCTACGCTTTAAGTTTTTTATGTTAATAAAGACAAATTTTCATAATTTGTAGTTAAAGCCCAAACTAACTTTGTTCAAAACCTTCATAAATTATTTTTACTAGTTTAGCTTGATATATAAAAATGGCAGAATACTTTTGTCTTTAGCAATCAATAATATATTGATTGTTTTCTTCGTCAGTCATGAAATATTTTCTCTAGAGATATTTTATTTTTGATCAGTGGAAATATTGGACTACAATGTCAAAGTATATACAAGTATAAAAATATCATACTGACAATTTCTTGAACAAGAAATATAAATACCATGTTTAGTTTTATATATCTATCGATCCTGTTAAAGCTAAGATTAAATAAAATTGGTTTTATATTTTTGTTTTATATATCAGCCATATTTGTTACTATTGCATAAAAAAAATACATTTCAATCTTTATCTAGAACTGTTAATAAATAGATACCAGTCATTTGATCTGTATCCTGATAAAATTGATATAATGACAGAATACTAATTTAAACTCAGAAAAAAAAAGCAAAAAATTCTTTTCTATGATGAAATAATTCTTGAAGTTAATAATTCAGAAGATTTATTTCAAAGATTCATATTTCTCATGAAATTTTTTTGGGACAAAACATTAAGTGTTTGATGATATTCCTAAAAAAAACAATATCTTTGGAATTCTCTTTTTTATTTTGCATAGCACCAAAAATATAAAATTTATTCTGTGTGCGCTCTGGTAGATGATAGAAAGATGAAATAAAAAACTAATCTGAGAATAAAATAAGTCACTTTTCTGATGCTAAATCAGAATATGTTCACTTGGGTTGATTATTTTGATTGATGTCTATAATCTTGACAAGATAATAATAATACCATTATATTGGCTTTTTCAAACAATGGCATTTAAAATTTTAGGGAATTCTTTTTTCCATTTTTCAATGCCACAAATGATTTTATAAATTTTTTATACAATATAGGAGACCATGTCTTACTTTATTCATCAATCTTAACACCAGAATAAAAATATACCACATTCACAATTCAATATAGGTTCCTTACTTTTTTCAGAGTATCCACTCTACAAATATATTAAAAAAACATCTGGATAGTTTAAGTAATGTATTCATTCTTCATGAGATAGCCAAAATGTCTACTTATTCTACAAAATTAAAAAGATCACATTCATCTTATACACTGTTATTGATAAATTATAAAAAAGACTAAACAATATATCATAAGTATCATGTGATATCATAAATAACCAAACTTTCTTCACAGCTTATAATTAACATCAAAATGTTCATCAAATGTTTTTTTTAAAAAACAGGTCAAATATTGGTTAAAACCCTAAATCTAAGAAAGTTATACCATATCTCCAAAACTAATATTGATATAGTGAAATTGATGTCATTCATAGTTCAGAAGCAATGATCTAACATTCTAAGCATCAATTTACAACTAACAATTTATGGTCTGAGTAATGTATCATTTTTGTTAATATTTCATATTTGTTTTACTTAAAATACACAGTAAACGGCTTTATACAAAAAGTCATGTGATTTAGCAGTTAGTTATTTCCTACGATGTAAAACTAATTGAATGATTTATTGCTTGAAAATTCTTAAGAAGTTTGACCAATGAAATTGATCGACAGATCATAAAATCAGAGTTTGCTACTTTATCACTGCATCAAACTGCATATAATGAACAATAAGATAGATGTTAAATTAAGGAGAAATGTAGGTGATAGGTGATCAATATGAGGTTTGGTTTTGACAAATAAAAATGCTGTTTCTTTATCTTTATTAAGATCTCAGCGACATCTCCGATTGCCACATACTGCTAAAGAACAATCACAAAAACAATAAGATTCTAAAAAGACTGACTATCTTTATAATTATGAAACTAAAAAGTTATTTTATAAAACAAATTTTTTATCAAGTCAAACATACAAAATTAATCAACGTTTACCATGTCCTTTTTATATGCTACACCATATAAAAGGTGACCAGCAGTCCATTTGCTTATTTTTCTACCATCATCACAGAACAATTTGAGTAATATTTATTATTTTCCACAGGTAAAAAACTGTCAAAATATTAGCATTGTCAAGCATTGGTGGTCAAGAGGTCAGCGACAGCTGCATTCCAAGCAGTTGTCCTGGGTTAGCGGGTTCGCTTCCCGGCCGATGCTATGACACATGAGAAAAAAAATATTAACGTTACAATAATCACTAACCAAATACACAAAATAAATAAACCTAAAATTGTATTCACTATATGTATAAAAATAGAATTTAGACAATTTTGAATAATAGTCTTATGTTGATTTACGAGTTATACCATATTTTATAAAAAAACATTTTATCCATTATAAAAATAATTTTCTTTTTAAATTAAAAAACAAAAAACACAACAACCTTGACTTTTTTAAAAATGTTTATTTTGTTAGAGAATTAATTTTAAACAATGTCCCACAGGAAAAAAAAAACAAGCTCTAAACAATTAAGATTTCAAGACAATATTTTATAGGTAGAAGCCTGTTTCAAAATTTATTTTTTATTTATTTTTAAAAAAAAAACAACCAATTAAATGAATTCAGAATTAAATAATGGTGAAAATTATAGGCTGCATTTAATTCTTTAAAAGTGGAATTATTCTATAATTAAATTACAAAGTGAAATTCTTATCAAATTACAAACGGAATAAACGATATATATTAAGTGATGTAAAAATAATATTTGGGTTATTTTTAAATATATATACTGCTGTTGTATTCTGTAAAATTCAGCAATAATGATTTGTATACTCTGTAATATATATATCATCATCAACCATTATCAATCCACTGCAGGATGAAGGTCTTTCCAAGTTCAATCCATCTTTTCCTATCTTCAGCTTCTCTTCTCCACATCACCCCTGCATACTTTCTTATTTCATCTATCCATCTCACATGTGGTCTTTTTCTGGGTCTTTTACAACTCTTGGAATCCAGTTCAAAATTTCAGCTGTCCATCTATTATCATCTTTTCTAGCAATATGTATATATATCAGATAATTATGCTTAAGTTATTGATTTGGATCAATAATGCAGTGAAATGATTTTCAGATGTAAAAGTTAGGTTCAAATATATGTATTATGTAAATAGATAAAATTATTTGTTGTATATCTCTATGAAATATTTATTTGATATTTAGTAAGATTTATAAAAGGACAGTAATTTTTCCCTGCCTCATTATTTAATTCATATTCCCTTAAAAAGATACTTTTGAATAAACATTATTAAAATATTGCATGATTGATTTAAATAATTTACATTACCATTTTTATGTATTCAATGAATTTTTGATGATGAGGCTAAGTGGCATCTGTGGAATTTTCAGTTTAGACCAAAATATGTATTGGTAAGCTATTGAATGCTTTATTTCTGCATTTATTGTACATACATTCTTGTGGAGTAATTAATTATTTATTTATATCTCTGAGTGTTATTTAATATTGTTAATATTGTAATGAAAAATAGTAGAATGAGATCAAAATTTTAAAAGAGTGACTGAATGCTAATAAAAGCAAAGAAAAAATGTTATAGGTATTATTTGCTTACTTCCAATTTATGAATAATAAATAAATACATTTATCCATTATTTGATTCACATAATAGAACTAAAGAGAATAAATTACACATATACTTATATATTTAGTAACATAAGCCTTATTTTAATAGTAAAATGTTTAAATATATTATAAAAAAAATGTTTTATCTACAAGGACATACACCTGGGTCTCGTTTTATGCGGATTGTTTTAATGCGATTTTGAAATTATGTGATTCATGTTTCTTGTTAATATCTTTCATATTTCACTATATTTATTAGATATCAAAAAATTTAAATTATTAATAACTTATTTTGACTTAAAATACTTTTTTTTTTTCAAAAATATAACGTTATATTAGCAGCTAACGTGATATGGCCTGAAGCTGTATTTAGAATATTAGCTTCTATGTAAATAACTTACTTATACTAATGAGTAAATAATAATAATGGATTTATATTTACATATAAAAATATTGCAATAAATATTCAAAAATTTTAAACTTTTAAAATGTATTTTGTTAATTATAACAGAAATAAATAATTTTTTAGATTTTTAAAATAAATGATAATAAAGATTTTATTGATTTTATAAACTGAAAATAATCTTTCTAATGATAATCTATAATCTTTTTGTTTTGATTACGATCTCATTTTTTAAATATAGAAACAAAAAACCATTAACACAGCTCAATTCTGAAAGTGTCACTAGTTGTATGTCACATGACAAGTCTGATTTCTTAACAGTTCACAAATGAGCACATATTGTCAAATAGCCAAATAAACGCTAATGATTTAAATATGTATGAAAAAATGTAAAATTAAATACTGTAGTTAATAAAAAAAGTAAAAAAAGTTTATCTTGTATTATTTTTTTTCAAATATTTGAAATTTTTTATTAGTCATACTTTATTTCCTTATTTTTTTAATGCGAATTTTAAAGTAATTTTTCCTTCTTGCTTTGCTTTTATGCAATTTCTGAAAATTACAACCCCTAACTCCAATTTTCAAAGTTAGTTAATTCTATTTTTGTGCGTGTTTTCTGAGAAACCTATCTACCGCATAAAATGAGACCCAAGTGTATTTAAGTAGTTTAATTAAAATGAATAGTTCTAAATTTAATAAGAAATTTTAAGGAATCATCCAATTAATGAATTTGTCATTATTTTAGAAGTGTAGACCTACATTCTTGATGAAAACAAACAATGATATGCTTGATTTACATACTTAAGTATTCTTTTAAAATGAGTATAGTCTTTATATATAATTTTTACATAATAATAACATAATAAAATGTGATTCCTATAATGAACATAATTATGCATTTTATTTAGTAACATCAATATATTTTTTTGTTTTTAGCTATTTAAATTTTGCATTAAAGTAGATAACAAAAAAACCTCTTCATTTGCTTTAACTATTTATGATTAATTAGATATTTAGAAACTTTTATATCTCACATTTTATCATCTAAATGTTTCATATGTTTATCACAATAATCTTCAGTGATAAAATAATAATTATCACTTAAAACACACACTAACTCAGTTTAAAAATAAATAACATGTGCTTTGTTAAATTAAAAAAAAATCATAAATTTATAAAATAACTAAGCTATACATACCAATAAGTTAAATTAATTTCAACAATATTTAATAATACACATATATTAACCTGACTTATAACTAATATTATTTATCCATTAGTAAAGACAATGCCTATTATCTATATTTAAATCTAAGTTAATTTTAATTGGATTACTCTATATGATTAAAATATTAAAAATTTTAAAACTTCTCACTCGATAATTTAATATACAAAATTAACAAAGCGTATGCCACACTTGAACGAGAAGCTATAAAGATACACAGAAATTATTATACACTAAGCGCTTTCAAGGCCTTTTGCCTCATATTCATAGTGGTACTGTGAGCTGCAGAATGAGGAAATAGGGCAACGAAACAAAGCAGTATGCAAAGCGTATGCAAATGAACTAGATAGTCCAACATTTAGAGAGGTCAAAGCAGATATCTCATCTATTGATGGAGTTATTATTGCCCTAAAATAGTCTGTATTGAGAAAAACCACATCAAGTGGAAAATCAGAGAAGCATACTTTATTAATGGCAATAATAACTCCATCAATAGACGAGATACCTGCTTTGACATCTTTAAACGTTGGACTATCTAGTTCATTTGCATACACTTTGCATACTGCTTTGTTTCCCTGCCCTATTTCCTTGTTCTGCAGCTCACAGTACCACTATGAATATGAGGCAAAAGGCCTTGAAAGCGCTTAGAGTATAGTAATTTCTGTGTATCCTTATAGCTTCTCGTTCAAGTGTTTCATACGCTTTGTTAATTTTCTATATGATTAACTAAGAAAATCAATCAGTTAAGGGTTAATAAACTATTCTATGTATATAAAAAAGCATTATATCATGATATAATCCTTCACAGTTGAACAGACTTATTTTTGGCAAACGTGACTTCAGAAAATCTTATTTTATTGCTTATGTGTGTGTGTGCCAACTATTATTTCTCATACATGATTATTAAATTTTAGTTCTCACACATGGCCAATATGGTCACCCTCTCTCCTTTAAATGTATTTTTTATTATTACATTAACCAACAAATTATAGTATTTTTTCATCTATAATATTGATATGACATAGAGTTGTAACAAGGGGTAGAAAAATTCATTTTCTCTATTGAATAATATACAAAAAGAACACCAGTATGATTCTTAATGAGTAGATAAATATCATATATCTACTAAGATATTAATGCAATTTCTCAATCTTTGAATAAATGCCAATTGGAAAAATTTGTAACATCAAGATGATTAAAGTATAATATGAAATAGCAACAATAATATAAACATTATACATTCATTAGACTTTCTTGATTCCATAAAATCTACTTAACCAATGCAAATATCAGTTTTAAATTTTTAATTTAGCTCTATGTTATTTATCTTATTTATTAAAATCCTTTAATTAAAAAGACGTACCTGTATTAAAACAATAATAATACATTTTATTACAATATACATCGATAGTCTTTTATAAAATTGTAAATATTACTTGCAAACTTTATTAAAATAAGTATCTTTTAAGTATAATACGATAAATAAGCTTTACTAAGAAATTATTTAATCTATTTATAATATAGGGTATATGAGCACAGACTTTCACGACCCACCACTCTCCACTCTATCTAATAAAACTGATACACTTAAACACATATATGTTGAAAAGATAAATAATCACCAATATACATATTTCATGCTAAACCAGCAATCATCAGTTGGTCCAGATTATCATCTCTACACATATATACTATAAGTGCTCAGATATATATTAAGATAGACAATCTTCATACTTTAATGGACAGGCTTCAATATACTCCAACTCTTCAACCGTCCATCCAATTAAAAATCTGATGATGGAACACTCAAAGGCCACCCTGAGGCCGAGATTCTTGTCACACCCATGTTGACCTAAAGTTAATCTGAACCCTTCATGTACAGGACATAATCCATTTAATGCATATGCAGGGATGGGCAGACATCTCTATAATGTAATAACTGAAACACAGGCTTATTATATACCTGTGTCTATATATATGTAATATAGGGTATATGAGCACAGACATTCATGACCCACCACTCTCCACTCTAAGCCTGTGTTTCAGTTATTACATTATAGAGATGTCTGCCCATCCTTGCATATGTATTAAATGGATTATGTCCTGTACATGTGGGATTCAGATTAACTTTAGGTCAACATGGGTGTGACAGGAATCTTGGCCTCAGGGTGGCCTTTGAGTGTTCCATCATCAGATTTTCAATTGGATGGACAGTTGAAGAGTTGGAGTAGATTGAAGCCTGTCCATTAAAGTATGAAGATTGTCTATCTTAATATATATCTGAGCACTTATAGTATATATGTGTAGAGATGATAATCTGGACCAACTGATGATTGCTGGTTTAGCATGAAATACGAATATTGGTGATTATTTATCTTTTCAACATATATGTGTTTAAGTGTATCAGTGTTATTAGATAGAGTGGAGAGTGGTGGGTCGCGAAAGTCTATGCTCATATACCCTATATTACATATATATATATATATATATATATATACATATATATATATATATATATATATATATATATATATATAGACACAGGTATATAATAAGCCTGTGTTTCAGTTATTAATCTATTTATGCATATTTATTTTAAAATATTCAATGTTTTTAACCATTTCTAAGTAAAAAAACAATAATTTTTTTAGTTATACCGATCCATTTTAATTGCATATGGATAATAATAAAAAAATAAATTTATCATTTTATCTCACTTTCTTTAATAATAAATAACTTTAATATCCTATCTTATTTACAAAATAATTTAATTATTTGGGTGTGTTTTTATTATGAAGATACATTTAAATATAATATAAAACAAAATTTTAAAATTCTTTTAACTTATATGTAGACATACGACTAAAAAAAATAAAAATACTATTTTTTTTTTTTTTTTTTTAATTACATATTTTTACCTTCTGTATTTATCAAAAATTCAAGATCCTTTCTGTCTATGTGAACTTTAATAAGTGTTCTCCTGGGTTATATATATATTCTGTGCTGTAATTGTATATTTTTATAGGTTTATTATACAGGACCTCAAGAAAAATTAATGTAGCTTCTATAAAATGAAATATGATTTGATACCAATAATTTATTCCATTGACATATCTTTATTGGAAAAACAAACATTATTATCATTTTCTTCCTATAGATGTAATTATAATTGCATGATTTATTATTAATATATACTCTTTGTAGTATATAAATAATTTATTTTTATGAAAAAATAATTTTTGCTAATTACAATCTTATTCATTTTGATTGGCGTAATATGTAGAAATTATTTGAAAAAACATTTCTTTCAACATAAATGGATTTCTTAATAGAATGTTAATCTAGGGTTCAAAAACGTCTGATTTAACACATTTCTTTTTTTATTTATTTTTGATTATATTTGTAAGTCCTGCTTAAAGATAATGAATCATTATTAAATTAAACTGAAAATACAGAGACACACACATAGATATATATCAATTATATATTATATAAACATCACAGACTTTTGCAAGTAAGCCAAACTGTCACGACATTTCAACTTCTTTATAAACTGAACTATTAATCATAAAAATGAAGCATAAATTGATACATAGACATTTTAATATTAATAGTATAACCAAAATAACATGTTAATAAATTAAAAAGCAAACATTTTAAAAATATTCTCTGAACATATTATTAATGTTATTTTTTGCCTTTCCAACAAAACAAAAATTGTTATAATCCTTATTGACCTGTATGCCCTTTACAGAACATAAAGAGAAATAATTTTGGAGAAATAAAAATTACTTATGCAACAATATAAATTACTAATTTCTTATTAAAACTTGTTTGTCTAAAATTCATATGAGTGATAATATTGAATAATATAATTAATAATAAAAGTATTGAACAAATACAAACCAAATGGGTATAAGATTCAAGTTATCAATCCACAAAGTGTTAACCTGGTATGCCATAGTGAATGAGGCATGTTTCATAGCTAATCACAAGAATGTCAAAAACTGGAGACCACTTCTCAGTTACATCACAGGTAAAATATGTAAATGAGATCATTTGCATAATTATCATAAGAAAGAAAGATTATATAAGAAGCAACACAATGAAATAAGAATGCTGGGATTATGATATACTCCATACCAAAAGTAAACTCAGACAAATAATTAAAGCTAGTTAATAAAAGAGAAAAAAAGAGGTAAAAAATATTTCACTTTGTCAAGCAATACACACATATGTACACAAAAGTATGACAAACTAATAATAATAATAATAATAAGAAGAAAAAAAGAAGAAGAAGAAGAAGAAGGAAGAAGAAGAAGAAAAGAAGAAAAAGAAGAAGAAGAAGAAGAAAAAGAAGAAGAAGAAGATGAATAATAATAATAATAATAATAATAATAATAATAATAATAATAATAATAATAATAATAATAATAATAATAATAATAATAATAATAATAATAATAATAATAATAATAATAATAATAATAATAATAATAATAATAATAATAATAATAATAATAATAATAATAATAATAATAATAATAATAATAATTCAATTCAATTCTTTATTTATTTAATGTATATATCAACAGCATTTAACCAATTATAGATTGCACAGTAATGTAATTATTAGATACAAATCTAAATAAGCATTAAAAAAATAATAATATAAAGATAAATAATACCAATAAAATAGAAAAACAATAAAATGCACAAATAAATAAAAAGACAATATATCAAATAAAATCAAAGATAATATTTTTTTATGAGGACTTTAGTGAATTGTTTAAAATCCAAATTAAAAACATCATCATTACCAAAATCTTTGTTATAAGTTCTAGGTAAATGAAATAATAATAATAATAGTAATAATAATAATAGTAGTAGTAATAGTAGTAGTAGTAGTAGTAGTAATAATAGTAGTAGTAGTAGTAGTAGTGGTAGTGGGGGTGGTGTGGTGGTGGTGGAGGTGGAAGTGGCAATGATGACAATGACAACAACAACAACCACAATAATAATAAAAACAGCAAATAAATAATAATAATAATAGTAGTAATAATAATAGTAGTAGTAGTAGTAGTAGTAGTAGTAGTAGTAGTAGTTGTAGTGAGGGTCAGGTGGCAATGATGACAATGACAATAACAACAACAATAATAATAATAATAATAATAACAAATAAATAAATAATAATAATAATAATAGTAGAAGTAGTAGTAGTGGTAGTGGGGTGGGTTAGTAGTGGTGGCAGTGGAGGTGGCAATGATGACAATGATGACAGCAACAACAGTAATAATAATAACAACAAATAAATAAATAATAATAATTATAATAATAATATAGTAGTAGTAGTAGTGGTAGTGGGGTGGTGGCAGTGGAGCTGGCGATGATGACAATGACAAAAACAACAATAATAATAATAATAATAATAATAACAAATAAATAAATAAATAATAATAATAATAGTAGTAGTAGTAGTAGTAGTGGTGGTAGTGGGGTGGGGTGGTGGTGGTGGTGATGATGACAATGACAACAACAACAATAATAATAATAATAATAATAACAAAATAAATAATAAATAATAATAATAATAATAATAGTAGTAGTAGTAGTAGTAGTGGTAGTGGGGATGGGGTGGTGGTGGTAGAGGTGGAAGTGGCAATGACAACAATGACAACAACAACAACAACAATAATAATAACAACAAATAAATAATTAATAATAATAATAGTAGTAGTGGTAGTAGTAGTAATAATAGTAGTAGTAGTAGTGGTAGTGGTGGTGGGGTGGTGGTGGCAGTGGAGATGGTGATGATGACAATGACAACAACAACAACAATAATAATAATAACAAATAAATAGCAATAATAATAATAATAGTAGTAGTAGTAATAGTGGTAGTGGTGGAGGTAGTGATGATGACAACAACAACAACAACAACAACAACAACAACAACAATAATAATAATAATAATAATAATAATAATAATAATAATAATAATAATAGTAGTAGTAGTAGTAGTAGTGGTGGCGGTGGGGTGGCAATGATGACAACAACAACAGTAATAATAATAACAACAAATAAATAACTAATAATAATTATAATAATAATAGTAGTAGTAGTAATAGTGGTTGTGGGGTGGTGGCAGTGGAGGTGGCGAAGACGACAATGACAAAAACAACAACAACAATAATAATAATAACAAATAAATAAATAAATAATAATAGTAGTAGTAGTAGTAGTAGTAGTAGTAGTAGTAGTAGTAGTAGTAGTAGTAGTAGTAGTAGTAGTGGTAGTGGGGTGGTGGTGGTGATGATGACAATGACAACAACAACAATAATAATAATAATAATAATAATAATAATAATAATAATAACAAATAAATAATAATAATAATAGTAGTAGTAGTAGTAGTGGCAGTGGGGGTGGGGTGATAGTGGTGGCAATGGAGGTGGTGATGACAACAATGACAACAACAACAACAACAACAATAATAATAATAATAATAATAATAATAATAATAATAATAACAACAACAACAACAACAGCAACAACAACCATCATCAAATAGCTTTTATTATTTGAGAGGTCTTTAGTTCAAGTGCCAGAAATGGAATATATCTAGGGATTACACATTCGGAGACTGACACTCTGATAACTGTGCTAAACATGCAATAGTTATTATAATTATTTATTTGTACAAAACTGTAAACAAGTCTAAATATGCTTAATAGTGATAAAAAAATTACTTCTTTGAGTTATAAGAATACATTTTATCCTAATATAAGCTTAGTTTGTGATAATATGCATAGTAGAACAGATGCAGTAGCTAATGCTACTTTGGTGTTAAAAA
The DNA here is from genome assembly GCA_028023455.1 of Epiperipatus broadwayi. Classification (NCBI taxonomy): domain Eukaryota; kingdom Metazoa; phylum Onychophora; class Udeonychophora; order Euonychophora; family Peripatidae; genus Epiperipatus; species Epiperipatus broadwayi. The sequence goes on along the minus strand of JAQFVV010012540.1, from coordinate 308,196 downwards.
TAGCAAACAATATGAAACTTGATATAACAAAGCAGAAAATGAAATCAAAATAAGAAATGAATTAAAACCAATGTCTGAGAGCTTGAATCTCTACACAAAAAATATAAGTTCTTACATATTTAGAATCAGTCACTTTGTGCAGTTTGGTCTTGATAGATCATCCAAGATGGGATTGGGATATCCTGGGGATTGACTGTAGCACTTTCAGATTTGGTGCTCAAACCTCTTATGAATTCCTGAGTGTCAATTTTATGATATAAATCATTTTAGGTATAATACATAAGAATTAAAAAATGAAAAGCAAAGAAAATAAAAATTAAAATGAATTACCCCACCCCCCCCTTACCCGAGAACAATACAGCACTATTCTTGATATTAATTTCATATGATAATGATGGTGTAAAATAATGGATTTGATGTATGTAATACACAAAAATGAACTCTATTTACTTACCTGTTTGTTTTATATATTTGATATTTGCTTTTATTTTAAAAACAGAACTAAATCAATATATTTGTATTTTCTTTTATTCTAAGAAAATTAAATTATTGCAATTTCTAATTTTGACTCAAAAGCAAGCAATTTTTGCATTGGCCTGTTTAGATCAAATATGTCATGTTTTTAAAAAGTCTACTTTGTAAATGAAATATGTCTAATTATCAGATTATTGTTACATTATATGCTGCAAATCTTTAAATTAGCTACTTATTTATAAAATACAAAATAATAGATTTGAAAATGACTTTACAATAAGAAGATATTTGATTAAATCACTAAACATCACATGATCACTATCTCTTATACTAGCACATAATTGTTATTAAACAAGGCAAAACTCTCTTCATACAGTAGTGCCACCCTGTGCCAACTAGAGTAATCAATAGATGTCAGAAGGCTTGTGCATAAAATCCCTATCTATTGCCTACTCATCCAATATCCACAGACTAATTTCTGGCTTGTGGCCTTCAACAGTGAGAAGCCTTGGATCTGAGAGCACTGCACCTAGATCTCAGGAACTAATGTAATCTCCAGCATCCACCTTTTAACTCTACTTAACTACGAAACTATGAGGGATTTTATGCACAAGCCTTCTGGCATTCATTGATTACTCTGGTTGGCACAGGGTGGCACTACTGTATGGAGAGAGTTTTGCCTTGTTTAAGATATCTGATTGTTATCTTTTGGCACTCCTAACATGTTTAGCCCTAAATAATAGGTAATTAAAATTTATTTATTTATTCAGTTGAAGTAAGTTAACTCAAGTGTAGAGATACTTGAGTGCAAAAGTAGAAAATGAGGAACTATACTGATCTCAGGAAAAATAAAATTATTTAAAACAGATTGGCACTTTGTAATCCAGTTTATAAATTTTGTGATTCTACTCATTGCCATGAATTTTGAAAGAATTACTGAGTATCATTTCCCTTATTGAGTCATTAGCATTATGACTACATTATTAGTTGCCATCCATAAAAAATCATTAGCTCGTGCAAGAATAAAACTGCATATAATTATTATATTGGATTTACAAGCATCAAACTTACTGAACTCAGGACTTTGACATTATCTACTTTAAATAAATATATAAATAAGTTAAAGATTATCACATCATTCCTAGATCATATATAAGTTTTAAAGCAAATAAAGATTGATATGCTTGCCATAATTATACATAAACACATGAAATAAATAATCTTATCCTTTATTTTCCATGTGTAATATCATTTTAGAGGTATTTAAAGCTTCATTACACACACATTCTTGAGACATATGAATAAAAACATTTGGAATGACATCCCAGAATGCAATTCATACAAACATAAATTCAAATTAATTCTTCATTTCTCTCAAATTACAATCTTTTATACATGCCTTAAGCACTTCTTGAGAAATACTGACGAAATGACAAATATATGTTCAATCAATCAATAGTATTCTGTCCAATAGATTGGTCCAGAGAGTAGTCACTACATCAGTTCATCCATTCCATTCTCTTTCTTGCTCATTTGTTCAATTCCACATAAGTCTCCCCATCTCTTATAGCATCTAATAATGCCAATCTCTTCTGTCCTTTCTTTTTATTTCCACTCACCATTCCCTCCAAACATCTTTTATTAAACTATAATCTCTTCTCAATATATGACCAATCCAGTTTCTCTTTCTCTCTCTGATATTCTTAATCAATCTTCTTTCCTCATTTACTCTTTTCAAAACTTCTTCATTTGTTATTTTACTCATCCAACTGATTTTTTCCATTTTTCTTCATGTCCACATCTCAAAAGCTTCCAATCATTTCTTAATTCTATTACCAAATGTCCATGTCTCACAACTATGCATTAATACATTCCACATATAACATTTAATTAATATCTTCTTTAATTATCTTTCCAAAGGTCCATAAAATATCTTCTTTATTTTTACAAATGTCTCCTTTGCCAATGCTATTCTTCTTTTAACTTCATCTTCACTTCTTCCATCCTCACTCAACCAACTACCCAAATATCTAAATCCCTTGACCTACTGAATCATGTCATCATGGATTCCAATTTGTAGTATTTTTGCATCTCTTCCTATCCATAAACACTTAGTCTTTTCAATATTAATCTTTATTCCATATGCCATACATCCTTCTTCCAATTTATTCAACATATTCTGAAGAACGTTTCCTCCTCAGCAATAAGAGCCACATCATCTGCAAATCTTGTACACTTTATTACTCTTCCTTCAACATTTGCTCCTCCACAGTCCAAACAATTATTTAGCATACCTTCTAAATAAATATTAAACAAAACAGGTGACATAATACACCCTTGCCTAACTCCACTTTCTATATTCACTTCATGAGTCTTATTACTCCCAAATCTAACTCTTATCCTTTGACCATTATACATAGTCCATATCAATTGTCTTTATTTCCAAAATACTCCTTTATCTTTTAAGATGGACATCAGTTTATTCCAGCCTACTCTGTCAAATGCTTTTTCTAAATCCACAAAACATATATCAATTCCTTTATTTTTTTATATATATTTCTGCAATTGTCCTAACAATACCTAATTGTTGTTGAACAATATAATAATCTATCTTCCCATAAATCCTTTGAGTCAAAATCCTCAATAAAACTTAGTAACATGAGACAACAAACTTATTGTTCTATACTCTTCACATTAAGCAGCTTTTTTAAAGCAATTGAAATAATTATAGTTCTTAAAAAAATCATCAGGTCAAACTCTATTATTATATATCAAATTGCAAAGTCCAACTATTTCCTTAATAGTAAATTCTCCCATTTCTCTCAAAAATTCTATAGGTATTGCATCAAATCAATAGCCTTACCATTCCTCATTTGTGTGATTGCCTTTCTTATTTCATCCAGCAATATGTCCATTCCTCTATCATCTATTACTTCTTCTTCATTTTGAAGTTCATAATTAATTAAATTATTTCCTCTACTAAACAGACACTGAATATATTCTTCCCATCTTTTTAATATATCATTACTATCAGTTAATCTCATTCCATTCTTATCTGCAATCTCATTTGTTACCCAGGTCTTTTTCTCCCAAGTGATACTTCATATTGTATCAAATACCACATCATATCTTTTTACCTGTTGAAGTCTTTCTCTCTCTTTACATTCTTGCTTCAAGCACTTTTCTTTTGCTAAATCTGTTTCTCTTCTTAGTTCATTATTAAATTTCCTATATGCATTTTGCCCTTCCTCAGTATTTACATTCTTCCATCATCTCCGCACTTCCATCTTCTCCAACATACCTTCAGTTATCCAAAGTCATTTAGCTTTTCTTGCATGAATAATATCTATTTCATTTTTTGCTGTTTTCAAGAATCCTTTTTTAATTCTATTCCAACATTCATCAGAGCTATTAATATATTTCCCATCCTGAACAATCATTTTAAATTCATTTTCACATACTAAAGCAAATTTTCCTTTTCCCATTTGTCTCAATTTATCCAAGTCCCATCTTGTGTATCTTTTCCCTCTTTTAATTTTTTTTTTAAACTCAACTTTAATTTAGCCATAACTAAATTAAGATCCGAAACTATACCAGCAAAATGTTTATTGGTGCCTATCTGTCTTTTTCAAAATCCATCATTATCGTTTTCAACCAATGTCAGTTCATTGCATGATGAAGATATATATTTTAATATATTTTAAAAAAGCATAATGGAGTGAACATTTTTATCTAAAAAATAGAATTATTACAAATTATGGACTTAAAAGCTACTTAGATTCTACAGAACAATTATGACCTAATGTAAATTACAAACTATAAAAAAGATTTACATCTAGATTTTAAAGTTTTTACAAAAGCCACAGAGAATTCAACAAAACGTGTCATTTCTATTTTAAAGTTGATGTCAGGTAAACTTCTGGGTAAAATTAATGATTTTAAATACTAAAATAAAGAAATTTAAATGCAAGAAAAAATATTAACGATTGTTATTTTAATGGTAAAATATTGCGAGCAAGCTTATTGCGAACAGATAGCAAAAATAAAATTTTGTAAGCAAGCATAATTTTGAATAATGTTACTTATCAAATATTCATAACAAATATTATTTATTCAAAATCTAAGTATACTAGCGTTCTACAATTTAAATTTAATATCTGGATTTTTAGATATTATTCATGTAAATTATTTTACGAATATTTATATTATTCTTTTAGTTACATTCCGCAACAACATTATTTTATTCTTTTGACAAAATGTATTCGAACCAGAATACCTTTTACATTACAGAGTTATTTTAATAATTTATGCATTTTAAAAACTAAAATATTCTTATCAAAATGATTTATGGTATTGTATTTTGTTCTTGCAAAGGTATTCTAATAGATACCACTATTGATATTTTAATATTAAAATAATATAATTTGTCGGTTTTTGAAATTAGCTGTAAATAGTCAGTTTTTTTATCCATATACGCTACGCATGTATTATTTTAATTAAATTTTGATGTTATTATTAAATTAATAGTTTTATTCTATATTTTTTTAAATCCAAAATCGCAAATATATTTTGTTTCATCTGGAATTTTTAATATTTATATATGTTTACATGCGCATAATTATTTCTATAGAAATCAGGCAACTTTGAAGGGTTGTGAAATTCGTAAAAGACAATTATTGCTTTTACATAAACAAGATTTAATTGTAATCATTATAAAACCAAGAAGACAATAGTCACAGATTTAGAAATGAACTTCATATTAATATTATATTGTGATGCATAATTTGATTTCCAATATGCATTCTTTATTATTAATATGCATAAATTACATACATTTATATATACTTTATATAAGTGTCTATCAACATGTTAAGTTTAATAGCCTTAGGATAAAATATAAAATTTATCACATTTTATATTAAGGAGAGATATACAAATAAAAAAATAAACAGCCTTAAATAGCACATTATTGGTCAAAGGAATTTTTAGTCTTCTTCCAAAGAGATTGAGAAAAAGACATTATTCATTAGGTTATACTTTTTCTGAAAGTATCTAGATATTCATTTACTAATCAACAAATAAATGATTTCTGATTAATTATGGCTAACTATCTAAAAGTTACGAGATAGCGTGAAAATTCAGTCTAAAAAAATAAAATTCCAATCAGATTTGAGTTTAAGTCATGACATGGGTAAAAATCACGATTATTGAGAAATATAATGTAAACAATTTTATCTAAATGAAAAGCCCAAATTATGCCATCCCAGAGAAATATGCTAACTTTTATTCTAAGATAACTTTAATATATATATATATATATATATCATTATCAACCATTATCAATCCACTGCAGGATGAAGGTCTCTCCAAGTTTAATCCATCTTCTTCGATCATTAGCTTCTCTTCTCCACATCACCCCTGCACACTTTCTTATTTCATCCATCCATCTCACATGTGGTCTCTTTCTGGGTCTTTTACAATCTCTTGGAATCCAGTTTAAAATTTCAATTGTCCATCTATTATCATCTCTTCTAGAAATATGTCCAGCCCAATTCCACTTCAATCTTTTAATTTTTTCAATGAGGTCAGTAATACCTGTTTGTTCTCTTACCCATACATTGTGTTTTTGATCTCTTCTTGTTACTCCCAACATACATCTCTCCATACTTCTTTGAGTAGTCTGAAGTCTCTTTATTGCTCTTCTATTGAATGTCCAAGTCTCAGATCCATAAGTAAAAACTGGTAAAACACATTTGTTAAAAACCTTCCTTTTCAAACACATAGGCATATTTCCTTTTAGTATCAAGTTATTTTTACCAAAAGCACTCCAACCAAGTTTAATTCTATGATTAATTTCCTCCATTATGTTTCCATCTGTATTAATAATCTGACCAAGGTATTTGTAACTGTTAAGTTCTTCTAATTCATCATAATCAATCTTTATTTTCATATTTTCAGCAAATCGATTAAACATTACTTTAGTCTTTTTAACATTTATCTTTAGTCCTACTTTCCTACTTTCATCTGCAACATTTCCTGCCGCTCTGAAGCATTATTTGCAAAAACAACTACATCATCTGTGAAATCTAAATGACTTAAATAATCTCCATTTACTTTCACTCCTTTAGTTTCCCATTTTAATTCACAAAATACTTCTTACAGCACTGCTGTAAAAAGTTTTGGAGATATGGAGTCACCTTATCTTACACCTTTCTCAATGTTGACTTTCCCAGTATCATTATGTAATCTAATTGTTGCTGTTGCATTTTTATAAATATTCTTTAAAATATGACAATATCCTGGATCTATACCTTGATGATCCAATGCTTTAATCACTGAAGAAATGTTTATAGAATCAAATGCCTTTTCATAATCTACAAATCCAAAACATAATGACCATTCATATTCATTTGTCCTTTCTGTAACTTCTCTCAATACCTGAATATGATCTACTATACTAAAATCACTTTTAAATCCAGCTTGTTCTTTTGGTTGGTGGAAATCCAATGTTCTCTGTAGATGAGTTGTAATTATCTTGGTAAAAATTTATATAAAACTGATAAAAGGCTGATAGGTCTGTAATTTCTAATATCTTCTTTATCACCTTTTTTAAATATTAATATTATTACTGCGTTCTTCTAATCATCCAGTACATCTTTATCATTTAGACATTTAGTATATAACTTTGCTAAAAAATTTTCTGTTTCTTCACCTGCTTCTTTTAACATATCAATTATAATTCCATCATTACCTGGAGCCTTTCCTTTCTTCATACATTTAATTGCATTTCTCACTTCTTCATTTAAAATTCTGGGCAATTTGGAAGATGTAATAGATATAGGAGGTACTTGTTCTTTATTACTATATAATTCTTGATAAAAATTTTCTACCAATTTCATGATGTCATCTCTCTTTTTAGTAATAATTCCATCTTTTTTTCTTATTGCAGATATAAATTTCCTACCAATACCAAAATGTTGTTTTACATTCTTAAGACTTTTATTTTCTTCTACAGCTTCTCTTGCTAGTTCACAGTTATACTTTCTTATATCATTTTCAACTCTTTTCCGCACCATTTTATAAAATTCAAGATATTCAATTCTTTATATATATATATATATATATATAAAATAAATAAAAATATCCGTTAATTAAAATAATAAATTATATTTAAACTATAAAAATTCAAACAATCTTAATCAGATTACTTTCAACCTCTCAACTCTCTAAAATTCAAAGCAGCAAATCATCAATTCAATTCAATCTCGTATTTTAATGTTAGAGTTCGATTATCAAATGTGTTTTATTCCTTTTATAAAAATTCTCTTTAATTTTCTTTTACTATTTTCTCTCTCATGAAGAATTTTCACATTTTCAAAATTAAATTTAAATTTATTTTATATTCATGATCAAAAAAACTGAAGAAGATATAATATTATTTTTATTTTTACACGCTATAAAGCGTGTAAAAAATAAAAATAATGGTGATTTAATATCTTCTTCAGTTTTCTTTGATCATGAAAAAACATGTAAACATAAATTTAAATTTAATTTTGAAAATGTGAAAATTCTTCATGAAGAGAGAAACCATAGTAAAAGAAAAATTAAAAGGCAATTTTTATAAACAGGAATAAAACACATTTGATAAATCGACAAGCTTCTAACATTAAAATACGAGATTCGTGGAATTTGAATTGATGACGTTTGCTTCCGCTTTTAGTTTTTGAATTTAATAGCAGTTGAGGCAGGTTTGAAAGTAACCGAAAGTACTTCTGCGGATTTAAAGATTGTTTGAATTGTTTATAAACCGTTTAAAAATATTATTTCAATTATAATTACAATATATATATATACATACATTAAATTAAATATTTACAGGGATTATTATTGTAATAAGGAATACAAATAAGGAGAATATATTAATGTAAACAGAAATAAATTTTGCCTTTTGTTGTTGCCAATAACCTATCAATTACTACCAATTGACAATCTAATGAAGCGAAACATGTTTTTTCATTAACCTATAATAGTTTTTTGTTGTTTTTTGTTTTTCTTTCTGATGAAAACCAGTCCTCTGGTTGAAATATAATATTATTTATTGAATTTATAAGTCTTTTTTTGTTTATATATATATATAGTAACCCAGTGCTTTTGGCACTGGGTTTCGTTCCAGTGCTTTTGGCACTGGGTTTCATTTAGCATTATTTCTGCATGAAATCAATGGTATTCTTTAAAAAAAAAAAAAAAAAAGATAAAATAAAAATAGTAATAATTGGTTAGTAAAGTGTGCTATTCATTTATCTAGACAGGGTTTGTGTGAATAAATGATATATTTCTTAATGCAATATCATGTTTTCAGAATGACATGAATAATCTAAGTAAGATGGTGTTGTAAGAGCAAGTTAATATAATTTAAAATGAATATAATAAACTGTAGTTAATTCTTAGATGGTTATAGAAAGAAGAAAAAACCATAAATGTCAATTAAATAATTTTAAGATGTCTTATTTTAAGGAAAAGTAATTTCTGGTAAATTCATTTGTAGAAAATAATTTATGTATAATTAAAATCACAGATAATTATTATTGGTTTAAATGTATTTATTATTTTCATTATTAAACTACTTTGTAATACATTATAGATAATACTGAAAACTATATGATTGTAATAAGTTTTTCCTTTCTTTTGTTTATGTCATAATTAAGTGATTATTTTTTTCTAAGAAGAGGTGGCTAGAGTTAAAGGAATGACCAATTTTATATTCAAAATCATTTTTTAGAAATCATCTGCCATCTGTATTTCAAAGAGATAACATTGCTGAAATTTGGTAACACAATTTTTTAAAATTTTGCAGAAATAAATGTATAATCAAAGGAAAGTTCTATTCACAATGCATTGCTGAATCTTTTGGTAAGATATCTTGAATTTCTATGCCATCTTTCTATTTAAAAACTTTCTACATTAAATAATTATCATGTCTTAAAAGTTGGATGTTTTTAAACAAAACCAAGAAAAATGAAGAAATTAGCTAAGAATATTAAGCAATTTATTATTTTGTCTAAATTAAGGAAAAGAAATAATTTCCAAGTGGGAAATAATTATTTAGTGACTTATTATTATTTATTAATATTTTCTTGGTGTAGGAGAAAAAGAATTAAAAGGAATATTAAAAATAAAATAAAGAAAAACTAGATTTTTAGCGCTCATACTAAGTAGATCATCTGTGTTTCTAAATAATGCCATTTTATACATTGAAATGTGTTCTTGTTTACTAAGAATTGTCTAAAAAGAAAAAAAAATTAATAATCATAATAATACTAAGCTATACATACACCTGCATGTTTTTTTAAATCGAAAAAGAACAACTCTTTTGAAATAAATGTGAAATTATATACGTGCATTCTAAAAGGAAAAATTACTATTGGAAAATAAAATTCTAAGATTATGAATGAGAACTAAATATCTTTAGTGACTTAATAATAAAATTAAATTATATATTATACTATACGCAAGGTGGAATTCTTAAAACTTCATATATGCTATAAGTCAACTACAGTTATTATCATACTATTCTACAGGAAAAAGTGCGCATTTTTCTCAATACATAAGCTAGCTAATTATACATGTAGTCAATAAATAATGTGTGTGTTTATCATCTATGTTAGAATATTCGTTTTTCTTTTCTTGGATCCAAATTTTATTAGTATAATTCAAGTGAGAATTAATAGTCGGTTCTACTATAATTTTCTTTACATGATTATTATTAGAATTGCTAAATAAAAGAAAACTTTTCATTAAAGGAAAAAAAATGCATTTATTACTTTCAGTGCTTTGTAAAATTTGACGGGATGAAAACTCTTCACCTGGACAAACAGCTCACAGAAAAATAGTTCTGCTAATGAGATAATATGCATTTGTTTATTTAAAGTTTTTTTTTTTAAGAAAAACTAATTTGTAAAATTTTATTTTGTTTTTTAATATCAATAAGTTAAGGTTTATATCTGTCATGTAACATTTAAGGTTCTTGTAATGACAAAGGTATGTCTTATTATAATTATTTTGGGTTAAGTTTGTATTTAATATGAAGTAAAATCTATAAAATATATCTGATTTATTACAGGCAACTGAAGATATGAACTGTGCATGTTAGGTATTTAAAAGAAAAATATTTTATATTTATTTAACGGGTAAAATAAATATTTAAAATTATCAGAAGTAACTCTAAAAATAAAAAAAAAAGCTATAACAAGATATTTCTTGTTTAAAGTTTGCACAGAATTTATATTATATTAATTAAGTAATTTAGTAACAGTTATTCTTTAATAGCAATCCACTTTATTTAGTTTAAGCTGATATGCTACCCATTGCTTTTGAATGTTTCTTCATTAAAATTAAAATTATTATTATTTTCTTCTGTCATGTCCATTGGTTTCAGATATTGATTGAAGTATCCATTGTAACATAGGTTTATTATGATTAGTGTGTTTTCTTATCTTGCCCAAGTGTAGAATCGATATTTGCTTAATATCCGCATATTTAATACTTATGGTGTATTTTGTTTTGTGGGAGGAAAATGATCTCCCTAAAATACTTTATTTTCCATGGGAGGATTAGTTTTGATACAAGGTTATGGTAGGTTTGATAGTCCAGATGACCGATTCTCATGAATAAAACTATCCATAGTTGATATAATATTTAGTAAACTTAAAGTATTTTAAATCCCAAAAGAGGATTATATTTGGTGCGTGTTTGTTTTTTTTCTAGGTGGTGAAATATAGATTTTCCACTTATATGTTTTATGCCTGAGTAATAAGCAAGAAACCACCAAATACTTCAGTATAGTATGTTACTTTGCAGACATTAGTTGTTATTCTGCATTCCTCCTGTGAAATTAAAAATAGTTCCACCATAGATGTGCTTTTTTAAAAGTTATGGCAAGGATAAATGTTAGGTTTGAGGTGTTAGTTCCTCAAGGTGCACTTTAGTATCAATAGTGCCTTAGTTATTGATATTAATATCTGTATTGTGCTACTGAAACTTGCTAGTAGTTGACAAGGAAACTAATGGAGAAAGTTAAGTTAAAATTGCGTATTTTAAAATGCTTATTTATTGGAGGAATATTCAAACACAATATTTAGTGTTAGTTAATAATTAAGAAATATTCATAGTTAGAACTACACTTATAATTAAAATATTTATTGTAACTTAGGTGGACATTAAGTTCAATGTGAGATGATGAGTGCGACTTCTGATAAATGACCCATAATTAGTAATAGGTTGTTCAATTATAAACCATAACTTGACTGGTAATAAATTTAATATTTTGCGTACTTTATATCATAGTATTAATTAATAAAAAATAAAAATAGTTAGTCAATAACTTTAAGTAAAAGATTTATAGAAAGTTTACCAAAATTATAGATTAGTGTATTAGTAAATGAGATGCACTTTTTAGCTAGTCAATCCAATGCAATAGCATGATTGCAAACATGTGAATTTATAATTTTAATTTATACCTAAATAATAGAACGATTAATATGAAAATTTATGTGTAGTATTAATGTTATATTATCTGATAAATTTGTATATTTGTTTCGTTCTGTTTTGGTAATAAATTGTAATCATTTTAATATTCGTTGTGAGTTCATTTTTTTTTTTTGATGCCAAATATAAATGTGTTTGCAAAATATCTGCAAAACATTTTCTTGAGTCCGAAATCATTCCAAACATTTTATGCAGATCTGAATATTTCATTTCATTTTATTTTAATAATAATTATTTATAGAATTGCAAACTTCAGACTAAACATCATTTAATTGTAAGAATGAATTTATTTACAAGTTATTAACCCTGACTGCACATTATTCCAGTTATATTTAGTTAAATTATTGAATTAATTAGTCTTAGTTAATTTATTGTGTTGTCATGGATGATGGAAGGACACAAAAAGCACCCTTGTCTTTTTATTATTCTGGCTGAGATTCTGGATAAAAAGGCTATATTATTCAAATTTTATGTAATTATTTATGTCATTCTTGATCATATTTATCACCCCTTTTAAATAGTTATAATAGTTGTTATGATATATGAAGACACATTAACTTTGAAGTAAAGTGAATGTTTTCTATAGCTTACCAGAATACCAGTCATATGTGACAGCACAGTACTGTAGAGTTATTTTTCAATAAAGTAGACAAAGAAACCCTGAGATTATTACTGTCATTATAATTATTCTTTAATTAAGAAGTGATCAATTATTGTTGATATTACAATTGTGGTGTGGCTTAAAAGATGTTAACTTACTGTGCTATAAGAAAAGTATTTTCAGATCATATTGGTAAATGATTTACATAATGGATATTTTTTTTGGTAACATTAACAAGAACATGAGAAGTTATCATCATTGTTGAAAAGTGCAAATACTTATAGCTCAGAGAATGTGTTTTTGATAAAGAGAGGATGTTATTTTATTCTAAATTATTATTTAGGGAATGATGGCAGTTTTTTCTATCTTCCCAAGATATTTATTTTACTTATGATAATTTATTTTATGATTTTAATTTCTTTCTTTATCTTAACTGTGTATCTCTGCAGCTAAATTTGTTTATAACTAACCGACAACTGAGCTAGGCCGAGTTTGCACGTTAGAGAGTTTGTAGGTCATCAATATACTTTATTAGGTTAGAGATGGGATGCCCAATTATAGGGGCGATTGATGTATTTAGCTTGACTAAACTAAACTAAATTATAGTTACTACTAATTCTAGAAGATTAGATATATGTTATGGTTATAGTTATTATTAAATTTAGAAGGATTTATTCAAGTATACATGCTTCACACTAAGTATTGACATGGAAGTAATAATTATTCAAGTATATATTGCTTTAAGGTATCTCTGAAATTTCTTTAAATACACACTTCTGATCAATTGTTGGCTGGTGTGACTCAAAACAAAATATAATGTTAATTGGAACAATAAATAAATGTATATAGATGATTATAAACCATGTGTTCAGATCTTTTACTTCTGCAAATCTTTGTTTTAATATATATCATCATAATTTTTAACTATTATCAATCCACCACAAAATATCCAATTTTAAATCAGTTCTTCAATTCCTATCATCTTTTATCACATCACATCAAAAAATTTTCTTATTTCATTTACTTATATTACATGTAAACCTTTTACACATCTTTTATAATACCTTGCAATCCAATTTAAACCTTCAAACGGTCTATGTGTTATCATCTCTTTCTATCAATATATCCAGCCCAGTTCCAATTTAGTCTATATTCATTCAATGTTGTTAGTTGTTCTCTCATCCATATATTTAGTTTCCAATCTCTTCTTAATATACCTAATATACATTTTTCCATATGATGTTTAATGGTCTAAAGTCTCAGCACTGTTGAGAGTCCAAGTCTCAAATTTATAAATAAGAATGTTAAAATATATCCATTATAAATCTTTCTTTTCAAACACATTAACATATTTGCTCTTAATAATGTTTTTCTATCAAGTGTACTACATCCAAATTTAATTCTATAATTAATTTCATTCATTATGTTAATATTTGTATTAATAATCTTATTTGATTAAAGTATTTGTAGTTATTAATTTTTTAAAATTTATGATTGTCTTTCTTTATTTCTTCTTTGATGAAGAATTATCAAACAGTCTTTTTTAGCATTTATCTATAGCCCTAAGTTTTTATTTTTATCTGCTAATTATTGCAATATTTTATGAACTTCTGAAGCATTATTTGAAAAAGGAACTAATCAAATACAATCTTCTAGATGATTTAAATAATGTCTATTTATTTTTATTTCCTTAGTTTTCCATTTTAAGCCGCTAAAGTCTTTTTTGTAAAATTGCTATAAAAGATTTTGGAGATATAGAATCCCTCTGGCATTCATTGTTCTTCAATTTTAAACATCCTAATATCACCATGTAATCTAATGTATCATCCCATAATGGGAAATGATTATTTATAAAAGTCATATTAAAATGTATAATTATTTTTGTTTATATTGTGTATTTAATTATGTATATCAATATGTGGATTAGTGTAATAATTGTATAATTATATATTTGAATATTGTAGCTCTGATGATGACTGCAGAACAGTTGAAACTGTTAGTTTAATACAAATAAAAGTATTGATAAAGTGTCTAAAAAGGTGTAAATAGTATGATATGTTATAATAGAAATCAATACATAGGAAAAGAAGAAGTAGAAAATTATATGTAATCTAATGGCTATTATTCTATTTTGATAAATATTTTTTAGAATGACAATATTTTGTGTCTATGTGTTGATGATACATAAAAATGCTTTTAGATTCAAATAACTTCTCATAATCTATGAATCCAGAATATAATGGCAATTTGTATTTATAGGTTCTTTTCTGGGTCTACCTCAAAGTTTTAATTGTAATGGAAATGCTTATAGAATCAATAATTTTTCCATAATCTACAACTTAAAAGCATAACAGCAACTCATATTTATAGATTTTTTCCATAGCATCACTCTATATATGGATATGACCACTGTGCTAAAACCACTTTCTTAATTCAGTTTGTTCTTTTGGTTGGTTAGAATCAAAAGTTTATTGTAAATAAGTTATAATTATCTTGATAAAGATATTATATAGAACTGATAAAAGACTGATGGCTGTGTAATTTCTAATATTGTTTTATTACCTTCATAAATATCAACATTACTACATTTTTTAAATTATTTAGTATATTTTTATCAATTAGATATAGATAATTTCTATTTTTCCCACATGCTTTATTTGAAATATCAATAATAATTCTATTATTTCTTGGAGTTTTCCATTTTTCACAGATTTATTGCATGTTTCACATCTTCATTTAAAATACTTGGCAGTTCAAAAGAAGCAGTAATTACAGAGGATACACACTTTTATTGCTATTTACACATATAATTTTATTTTATATAGACAACTTCCATATTTATCCATTCTTTTTTTATTTCATAAGTAATTTCATATAAATAAAGATACAATAAAAAACAAATAACCCCCAAGATGAATTTCGTGCTGAACGAGCACTCATCTATTGGGCCAGGACATCATCTCTCATATATATCTTTATTACATGATGATTATTTATGTAGAGCAAATTGTCTTATTTTTATTTTCAAGCGTCAATTTACTCAACTCCCAACTTTTACATTATCAACTTTTTGATAAACACGTAATGATTATTACTAATTATTTATTAAACTAGAGATTTTCTCTAGCACAGATATAAACTTTAGTCCAAGTTAAAGATTAATATATCTGATTTTCAGCCCACACACATGGCTATTTACATTTCTTCCTCTCCCATGCGTAATATCTTTTTTTATAGATAGACAACTTCCATATTTCTCCAATTCTTTTTTATTTCATAAGTAATTTCATATAAATAAAGATACATATAATTTTGCATAGAATTCTTCTATACATTTCTTGATGTCATTCTTCTTTTTAGTAGTAGTTTAATCTTAGCTTCTTATTATTTGAAATAATTTTCTTTCTAATACCAAGATGCACTGCTTCACTTTCGGGATTTTTATTACAGTTTACAACTCTCCTTCTAAATTCACAGTTATATTTTGTTATACCATTATTAATATTTTTGTAAAATTTTATAAAACTTTAGATATTTATTTCTTCTTAATAGATCACTTTTAAAAATTGTTATATTCCTTTTTTATATATATTTTCCTTGACTCAGGAGAAAATTTATTGATAAATTGTTGCCTTTTTATCAACTATTTTTCTTACAGTAAGGTATTAGTTATTTTCTTATTGATTTCAGTCAAGTTAGAACCATTTTAAAAATTTGTTAATATATTAAATGATTTGAAAATTGTAATTTAAATTTATTAGAGTGTTCCTATACATAAAAATATCAACTTTTATTACTTTTTCTTTAATAGTATTCATCTCTCTATAGAGTTTTGCATTAACATTCATTTTAAATATCACTATTCAAAAATATTTCTTGTGTAAGTGTATTTCAATTCAGTTGTATTTTTATTTGGATGCTTCCATTTAACATTTGTCTCAAAGAAAACATCCACAATATGCAGTTATGTTTTTATGTGAATTCCACAACTCTATGACTTCTATCATTTCTATTGCCATTATGAAATTTGCCCATAGTAATTTCATTTCCCCATACTTTACCAACTCTAGTATTACAGTTGTCATTATAGTATCTTAGTGATAACTGTGAATTATAAATCAGAATTATTTGCATTTATTATCCTCCACTAATTGGAATGACTAGCCTTGTCAATATTATTATTTACCATTATGTTATTTCAGTTTTTATTTATAATAAATATCACTGTTCTTGTGCTTCTAATATCTGTGACTTTGTAGTAAAATACATGCCACTATGTAAATCAACTATCTTTTTGTTTTTTCTTTTAACTTCACAGTCCTGACATCTCCCACTTAACCGCTTATTTGTTGATTATTTTATTGGCTGAGCGAGGTAAAAGTTTAAACTTTTAATTGATCAATTTACAAACTCAACTGTCAAAATATATTCATCTTTTAATATTATATTCACTTTAGTTTTGTTTGTAAAAAGTATATTAATAATTTGTCAGGTTCTGAAAGTGAACGAAAGTTTTCTCAAAAATAAATTTTTATTTATAATTATAAAAATATTCGATAGCAGTAAATCTAAAATGAACGTTAGTAACCAACTAAAAAGTGTTGCTGACATCAGTGATTTCTTTCTCAGTTTTACATTCTTGAAAAATAAATAATTTTTACTAAAATCTTATATGTTTTTATATATGTAAAACGAACACAGATGTGTGGTAAAGATACTAATGTAAAATTTAAATACATTAAAATAAATACACACATTAATTCCAAAATATAACTCAAACAACAAACTATGATATATAGATAAATATCAACAAATTATAAATTATCCGAACGTTTTTGAAGGCTTACCCTTCATTATCAAGGACAACACAATTTTCAAACAGTATACTAATATGCAAATGTATAAAATAATATAGGCTAATATGCAAATGAGGGTTAAAGCACTTCAGCACACCACTTCTTTGATAAAGCATAAAACAATTCTCTTTTATTCAATGTGTGCTCGTCCAAAATAATAAAAAATGCCTCTTTAACTTTTCTTCTCAGATTTTGTTCCCTACACATAATTTTAGGTTCATCTGGCTTGCATGCATGACCCGCAGCAATTGCATGCTGTACAAATATTGACGAGTGGGATGAATTAGCCATATCTCTATTATATGAATATATATGCTGGGACAATCTAACTTGAACGGATGCTTTCGTTTCTCCATAATATGCAGCCTGACAATTATGTTCTCTGCATGCAATTTTGTAGACTGCCTGTTGTGCATGAATCGGAGGAATGAAATCTTTAGTATTATTTAAACATCTATTCAAGTTAGGGGGTTTTTCTATAATAATTTTATTTTTAGCATATTTTATCAAAATAATTTACAATATGTCAAAAAATACTTTTAAAATGGTCTAAAACATTCGTTTATCACTTTTGAAATGAAAGAAAAGAAATTGTAGTGATTCATTATTGACAAACCATTTCCTTTGTCCTTGACTATTAACAGCCAATCAGCATCAAGCACAGACAGCCCTCTTCCTTTGTTAGACCTTCAACATCAGTTTTATTGATTTTTTTACTTGTAAAATAATTCAAGAGAGGGCAGCATCTTACAGAACTTTTTATAACCTTTCAACTGACAGTAAAATTTTTACCATAGTGTTAAAAATGATGGAATTTGAGTGACGGGAAGACTGTTACATTTTTAGTCATAACTGACAGTTGTTAAGTTGCTTTTCTTTAAATTCATTCAATTTTTTTCATTTGAAAATGATATGCTATTGTAAGTACTTAAATAATGGTTATCATCAAATTAAATCTAAGTCCACAATCATTAAATTGTTAGCACTCTTTGCCAGAAACTGCCAATCACTGACAATGATGGAAAATATACAGATTCTTAATAATAACAGCTACAGTTATATTTTATTAGTCATAATTATAAATATTTTTTAAAAGTCATGTTCAGATAATTTCTTTGTCTCCTCAAATTTATTTCAATTGAAAACTATCAGGCAACTAAGAAGAAAGGCTTTAACTTAAACTTAGAAGTAAAAGGCCAGTAAACTCAACATACCTACTAGTATGTGTTGGTAAGCATTCCATTCACATTTATTTATCATGTAAATAATCATATAATAATAACAGCTGCAATGAGATGAATGTATAAAGTGGACATGTGGATTTTTCTTTTAAGACATGAATGAATATTTACTTAACTAATAGATTTATTATTACAAACACTTTATTTGTTAAAAACCACTATAGTAGATTATATTATGGTTAAGAATCAGAGTAGTGAAATGACATTTTGAAATAAGTATTAAATATGTACAATCAATTCTTCGATTATTTATAGCTATTAGTAGAATATGAAGTTGGATCAATCAAATATTAGGATCCAATATAAGAAATCTTTTCTGTCTCATCAATATTCTTTTTCTCTTTTTTTTCTATACTAACTAGTATGATATCCAAGCACAATTCCAATTTTTAATTAAAATGCATACAAATTCTGTTCAATTCTTTATTTTGTTTACTATATTTTTTTCTCATGTGTTATAGCATCAGCCAGGAAGCGAACCTGCTAACCCAGGACAACTGCTTGTAAAGCAGCTATCACTGACCTCTCAACCACCAATGCTTGACTATATTTTTATACCGAGTATATAAAATATGCAAAATCTTATCATCGAAAAAGCAGATCAAAAATGTGAATGTTTATTTAAATAGGTGTACAGAGTTGGGGAAAAGAAATGGTTTCCGGTTTAATCACCACAAATCAAAATTATTGTTGATAAATTTTCAAAAAATACAATAAATAATGGATCACATGGAAACTGGATTTAGCACAAAGAATTGACTACTTGGCTAGGTATATTAAATATTTTCTTGCTTTTCAAAAATGTAAAACATCAATGGAAAGGCCACCTTTGAAAAATTTAGCTTGAAAAATCAGCTGTTACTATTCCTGTACTTTGTCAATCATCTGATAGGCGGTAATAGTAATGGAAATAAGTAAAAGTATGTGAAATATATAAATTTTGATTGAAATGAAGTATATTTAATACTTAAAAAAAGGATAGTGATCAAGTACTTTTTTAAAAAACAATTAATTCAATAAAGAAATGTCATACAATTATATTCACTGCTTGACTTCATTTTATATTACTGTTCTTAAAATTTCTAGTAATAATATTTAATTTATTTCGTCAAGCGTTATTAGCCAAGAGGTAAGCACAGTTGCCTTGCAAGCAAGCAGTTGGTTGCAGACGGTTGTGGCAGGTTCGCCTCCCGGCCGAAAAAAATATTTATTTTGTACAGTGGTACATGTGTCATTCTATCAGTCCTTATATTTCATTAATTTTAGAGAAAGAGTTTCATTTTTTGTTGGATATATTATTACATCCATACAATAAAAAGTTTTGAATTTTCCACTTTACAGAGACTTTAAAAGTATGTGTTGGTAAAAAGAATAATGATAATTTAAAATAATCATATTGGCTCTGTGAACATGAATAGTATATTTTATTAAATTTTGTTTCCCTTATAGGTTAACTATCATAATCACTAAATGGAAAATCTCTAGTCTAATGAATGACTAATAAAAATTATTATTACTACTATGAATTTGTTATTTAAATCATAAATGGATATGGATGAGCCTCATCAGCAAACATGGGCCAACATGATGAGATTTCTGTCTTTTGACCTGCATGGAAAGAACAATGGTGGAGTATTAGATTCTGCAGTATAAAGTCCTTAGATTGATTCCAGTTCTGGAATTTCTGATTGTCAAACTGCTTATAAACTCCAAAACGATAAACTATTTCATTATGTATTTATTTTCAACAGAATAGTTTGTGTTTGGTCTGACACTTTAGTACATAAATGTCATTTTATTCTAACCAACTAACCATATACTATTTTAATTTTTTTTAACAGATTATGTAGTATACATTGAAAGTAATTAACGATTTATGTATGTGTGGGCTAGACGTGGTTGCCAGCTGGTGACTAAAATGCGTTTTATTTGTTTAAAGGCAGCATTGTGTCGTTATATGAATTGCGAATATAGGTTGCACATTTTATTTAAATATAATTGTAAATCAGTTTATTTATATTTTTTCTTTCCTTTTTTCTTTTCTCTGCTTTATTTTTTTATATTAAATCTCATAAACTATAGTTTAAGTTGGCCACCCAAGGCATCATTCTTTATAAATTAATTTCCATGTATTAAATTTTCTGCCAGAAAAAGGAAATACAATATCCAATTGTCATAAAAAAAGCTATCACTGAATAAACATGTTATTAAAGATGAATCTATCAGAGTTGAAGTCCTACGGTGGAGTTATTGAGAAAGCCTGACAGGAAGCAATTTTGATTTTTTATCATTTTTCTTTTTAGCTCTACTTGATGTAATTAACACATCCTAGGGAAAAAATATTGTTGATCCCACAGGAAGCCGACTTTTCACCATCATTCATTCACTATAAAATTACTATTTTAAAACATTTTCAAGTGAAAATGTTTTTAGGTGAATAAAAATAATATATATATAACTGTTTGAATCTTATTTTTTAAAATACAAATTGTTTATTACTGAGAATTTCTACAAGATGCCAAAATGATTATACTTTCTATTTTTTACTATTTAAATAATGTTTAGAAAAGAAAATTAAATAAATAGATTAAAAAGACGGTGGATAGATTATTGTTGAGAAGTCCCAATAGAATTGCTGCTCAATTAGTAAAGAGGTTTTAACTGCCATCAATCCATTGCAGAATAAAGGTCTGTTCAGGTTTAATCGAGATTCTCGAGTCTAGAACCCTCCCCTTCATATTATCCCAGGGCACTTTGTTATTTCATTCATCCATCTCACATATGGTCTCTTTCTAGGACTTTATATTCTTTTGCAATGCAGTTTAAGATTTCAAATGTCCATCTACCATTATTTATTTTAGCAATATATCCAGCTCACTCTCTTAATTATTTTAATCATATCAGTAACACCTGCTTGTTTTCTCATCCATATCTTTCATTTTTGATAACTTCTTTTTACTTCCAATGTATATGTCTTCATATTTCATTGGATGGTCTGTAGTCTCTAGTTATTGAAAACGTTTCCAAACATATAGGAATGTTTCATTATAATATTAAATTATTTTTACTGAAAGCATTCCTTCCAAATTTAATTCTATATTTATTTTGAGCCATTATTTTTCTATCTGCATTAATATTCTGATCAATTCATTTGCAGTTATTAATTTCTAATTCATCACTATGAATCTTTACTTACTTTTTTGAAGAAAATTCATTGAATATTTCTTTGGTCTTTCTCAATATCATCTGATAACTCTTGCAATAGTTTTTGCATTATTTGCAAAGACAACTACATAATTTGTAAAATTTAGATGATTTAAATAATCTCCATTTACCTTAACTCCCTTTTTCTCCCATTTTAATCCAGAAAATACTTCTTGCAAACCTGATGCAAAAAGATTTTGGAGATATATGGTCATCAGGTTATACCCTCTTTTTCAATGTTAATATTTTTAACATAATAATACAATTATTGCTATTGCATTTTGATAAATATTCTTTAGAATATAATAATATTCCATGTCTATAACTAGATGATACAAGTTTTAAATCACTAAAGAAATGCTTATAGAATCAAATACCTTTTCATAATCTATGAATCTAAAGAAAAATTAGTACTCATATTCATTGATCCTTTCTATAATTTTTCTCAGTAGTTGGATATGATCCCCTGTGCTAAAATTATTTTTAAATCCAGCTTACTTTTTTGTTTGTTAAAATCCAATAGATGGATTATAACTATCTTAGTAAAATTTTGTATAGAACTGATAAAAGACTGATAAGTCTATAATTTTTAATATCTTCTTTTATTATTGCAGTTATAGGTATTAACAATTCACATGCTTTGCCTGGTGCTGATATAAAATCATATCATAATTTGGTTATGACTAAATTAAAGTTGAGTTTAAAAAAATAAAAATATGTTAAAGTTATGTAAAATGGGACTTACATAAATTGTGTGAAATGGAAAAAGGAAAATTTGGTTTAATATATGAAAATGCAATAAAAACAATTGATAAAGATGATAAATGTATTAATAGTTCTGATAAATATTGCTGTAGAAATAAAGAAAAATTATTAAAAACAACAAAAATTATAATAAGCATGATTAGGTTAAAGAAAACTAAATGATCTTGGATAATGGAAAGTATGCCAGAAAAGATGGAAGTATAGAGAAGTTGGAAAAATGTCAATACTAAAGAAGGGCAAAGTGCATATAGAAAAATTAATAATGATCTAAGAAGAGAAACAGATTTTGCATAAGAAACATGGTTGAAACAAGAATGTAAAGAGATAGAAATGCTTCAACAGGTGAAAAAAAATGGTCTAGTGTTTGATAGAATTAGAAATGTCACTTGGGAGAAAAATACATGATTAGCAATTGAAATTGTAGATAAGAATGGAAAGATGTTAACTGATAGCAATAATATATTAAAAAGATGGAAAGAAACTTGAAAATGAAGAAGATATTGAAGTAGATGATAACCTAAAGTTGTAGATATATGGCCAACTGAAGTAATAAAGTCAATTGCACAAATAAAAAAAGGTAAGGCTATTGAATATGATACAATATTTATAGTATTTTTGAAAGAAATGGGGGAATTTTTTATAAAAAATAGTTGGACTTTTGCAATTTGATATATAATAGTGGACTTTAGTCTGAATATTTTTTAAGGGCTATAATAAATCCAATAGCTAAAAAAAAGTGTTGTTAAATGTGAAAAGTATATGACAGTAAGTTTGTTATCTCATGCATCTAAAATTTTGTTAAGAATTTTAATTCAAAGAGTTTATGTGAATGTAGATTATTATGGTGGAGAAGAACAGTTTAGTTTTCAGAGAGAAAAAAGAAAAAGAGATGCTATTGTTGTTGCTAGAACAATTGGATACAGATATATTAAAAACAATAAAGGAATTTGTATATGGTTTTTTTAATTTAGAAAAAGCATTTGATAGAGTAATCTGGAATAAACTTATGACAATTTTAAAAAATAAAAAAATACTTTAAAAAGAGAAAAAAATTGATTTGGAATACGTATACTGGACAAAAGATAAGAATTTGACTAAAGAATAATGAGACTGATGAAGTGAATATAGAAAGAGGAGATACCATATGTGGTGCTGATATAGTACGTGCTCAGCGGCCATTTTGAATTTGAAAACACCCAAAAACACTGCTGGCACATGCAAGCGATAAATGACATCTACTAGAAACACTCAGTTTCCAAAAAAATAAATCGCCTAAGGCACTACAATTAAGAAAGGGTGGTATGAGAAAATATTTAAAATCTCTATCCAGAACCTTCCCATCTTCAGACCAACTGGTTTTGAGCTCATCATTTATGTCAGTGGAGAGCTAGAATATTCAGACACTAGATACAAAATATCTACTCAAAACCCAACACTTATTTCATCGTAATATTGAAGTAGAAACTCTGACATTTTCGGACATGAAAATGTCTTTAAATCCAGCTATCTAACTTAAATAGCTATATGGGACTGAACTAAATTCACATCTGCCATATTTTAATAGCTTCAGCATAGCCAAATCCATAAAGGTAAAATTATAATAATCAAAAAATGCAAGTCATATATAAAAGCTTGTTTGAGCTATTGGTATGCTCTCTGTATTACATTTTTGTAAATACAAGCTTATAAAAATAATGTCACATTATATATCATTTGCTTTTTTGATTATTATAATTTTCCCTTTATGGCTTTGGCTATGCTGAGGGTATTAAAATATGGTAGATCTGAATTTAGTTCAGTCCCATATAGCTATTTAAGTTAGATAGCTAGATTTAAAGACATTTTCATGTCCAAAAATTTTAGAGTTTCTACTTAAATATTATGTATAAAATAAGTGATGGGTTTTGAGTTGATATTTTGGATCTAGTGTCTAAATATTCTACCTCTTCACTGACCTGAGCCATAAGCTCGAAACCAGTTGGTCTAGAGATGGGAATGTTCTAGATAAAGATTTTAAATATTTTTTTATACCACACTTATTAATTAAGAGCTTGTTTGAGCTATTGTTACACTCTCTGTATTACATTTTTGTAAATACAAACTTATAAAAGTAATTCACATTATATATGACCTGCTTTTTTGATTATATAAATACAAACATTTATATAGTATATGAACATAAACTAACATATATTATAGCCAAAATGGTAAGTTTATGGATCATTTTACTTCTAAGCTTAAAATCAAGAAACACCATCATCTTTCTGTTGGATAGCTCTTAACAATAATATATGTTCAGTTTTTTTTGAAAGCAGAATAAATGTGTTTAGATATATTATAAAAACCTTCATATTTATCTATTCTTTTTAAATTCCTATAAATAAATATATAATAAAAGACAAATGACCCCCAAGATGCATTTTGTCCTGAACTAGCACTCATCAGTTTGTCCAGGTCACTATCTCCCATATATATCTTTATTATATGAAGATTATTTATCTATAGTAAATTGTTACATTTTTATTTACCATTGTCAAACTCACTCCACTCACAACTTTGACACCAACAACATCAGATAAATACAATAATGATTATTACTAATAATTTTCTAAACTAGAGATTATCTCTAGCACAGATACAACCTTTACACCCCAGTTAAATATTAATATAACTGATTTTTTTAATTTTAAACATACACACACATGGAGTTATTCATCTTTCTCTTTCCCATGGGTTATATATTTATAGATATATTAAACAACCTCCATACTTCCCCATTCTTTTTAAATTCATATAAATAAAGATACAATAAAAGACAAATGATCCCCAAAATGCATTTCATGCTGAACCAGTACTCATCAGTTTGTCTATGTGAATGAACTTTTTTAAATATTTGCAGTTATGACAAATAAAATTAAATTATAACTTAATTCCAGTAAGCTGTAAAGCCATCAGGCAATATAACAAACAGTTGAGTGCTAAACACAGATTGTTATTTGGGGATGAGCTTTTATTTTAAGTACTTACAACTGTCAATCCCTTTCAAGTGAATGAAGATTTCAAGAATTTGAAAAAAATGTCTAATATTAAATAAAAAGTCAGTGACCTTTGTGAAGTTAATTAATTTGAAAAGTAGAAATGTACTATACTACAAAGGCACAAATATTTAAAGCATGAGTGAAGTAGGATTCATTGTAAATAAGAAGTAGGAGTACAACATTGTCAAAATTGATAGTGTGTCAGCCAGAATGAAATGATTAGGTCTTCAATTTAATGGACAATACCAAATGCAGATCATTTTTGAATAAAGTATAAAAGATTTTTGTCAGTTTAAAATGTTATAAGAGACTTTAATGTTAAAATTGATAAATGATTGAAAGAGGAAAGTGCTGCGGGTAAATTTGGTTATGGTGATAAAAATGAGAGAGGCCACAAACTTGTAGAGTTCTCATGCAAAAAAACCCTCTTTATATTAAGAATTCTTTATTTGAGAAAAATATTAAATATAAATGGACATGGAAGAATCCAAATGAAGATACAACAGACTTAGATTATATTTTGAGTAACAGAAAATATATGTTATAAGATTGTAATGTTCTTAATAAATTCATCAAAGAAGTAATCACTGATTAGAGAGATGTAAGATATGTGTTAATGCAAAATTAAGAAAAACAGTATTTATAATTGTTATTCCTAATATTTTGAAACATTTCAATAAATTTAAATTAGACCTTGAAAAATGATTAAAATCTTTAACAAATTTGAAGATGATCAGATTTGAATGAAATCAATAAGAAGATAACTCATATTCTGTTAAGAAGTGCAACAAAAACAAGTTTTACACAAATTGACTAGTAAATTTTTTTTACTGAGACAAGACAATTTATGAAGAAATGCAAGAATAAAAAATATATAGAAATGTTCTCTTAAAAAGTTTAAATATCTAAAATTTTGCAAAATGTTACAAACAAAAAGGAGTTAATGATGATAGAAGAAAATATATTTGTGAATTTAGAAAGGGAAGCTATAAAAGAGAATAAAAGTATCAAAAGTGTAGAATAACAACATGGTATTGGTAAAAAACATTTCTTCACTAAGAAGAAAAGGTTAAACTATTACTAAAAAGAGAAATGGCATTATAAAAAAAGGATGGAACTATTACTAAAAAAAGAAATGATATCATGAAATATGTAGTAGAATTGTTTAAAGAATTATATAGCAATAGAGAACAAGAAAAATGTATTCCCTACAATTACTACATCATCTTAATTGACCAGAATTTTTAAGTAGAAATTAAAACATGCATTTAAATGTATGAAAAAGAGAAAAGCATCAGATAATGACAGCATTATAACTGATATCTTAAAAGAAGCAAGTAAAGAAATAGAATAATTGTTGGCAAAATTATTTATCAAATGTGTAAATAATATAGATGTATCAGATGATTGGAAAAATGCAGTAGTAATGGTAATATTTAAAATAATAGACATAAAAATTATTTGTTTATATTAAATGCTTTTATTGACTATGCACTAAAAAGAAATCAAATAATTGTTTCTTCAACCATGATTGGAGTTTTTAGATTTAACTGGAAATAAACGCATGGGAAGTCCAAAAATTAATTATACCAATTCCTTGTTATAAAAAAATAGGGAATGACTTAATTAACTTCTGGACTTTCCCATGCTTTTATTTCAAGTTAAATCTTAAATCTCCAATTGTGGTTGAAGAAACAATTATTTTATTTGTTTTTAGTGTATAGTCAATAAAAGCATTTCTTAAAACACTTTAATTATTAACAAAATATCATGTTCAGATTTCAACCAAGAATTGTAATCACCGTCCTTTTATTCTGACACTATAATTATAAAATTGACAGTCATTAACAGTGTGGTTCAAGATTTACATTTGTTGTATTTAAATAGAATAGTGCCTGTTAATTTCTATTTATGAAGTATATAAGGACAATGGCCATAATTTATTCTGAATTTGTTGATATGATTTTAGTAATGAATAGATACATCCATGGTTGGATCTAAAAATGATATTTGTTTGGAATCTAAGAAGTCCACATTTAATGCCAAAATTCTTCAGTTGTCTTGGTTGATTATCTAATAGGGTAACCTTGACTTAATATGAATCTTAGAAGAACAGATTATATTATGTGTTATTGCTAACTTAGCAGCTTTTTAGAAATTTTCTGTGAGGCAACTTCCCTTTTGACATCTAATGAAGAAATACATGAAAGAAGAGAAAACCACTGCAAAAAGTAAAATGTAGTGTACCAGCAATATTTCTTAGAATAACATTTAATGGAACATCCAAAAATTTAATATGAATACTTCATCAAACAGGAGCATACTGTACAAGAATAGAATATGCTAGTGTTAAGGAAATTGCACGTTAAGGTGTTTGCATTACAATTGAATGCGGATACAACTTTTAGTATCAAGAAATTGTGTTATATTTTAAATACTTATACTTTTTCTACAATTTATTTTGCTTAATTTATAGTTATATTTCCTTATGATAATATTAACTCTTCATCAAATGCATACACACACACACAAACACACACACACACATATATATATATATATATAATCTTCTAATTAAATATTAATGAATACAGTAACATAAATATACATAAAATACATCTTTAAAAACTTTTATCCACCTAGGAGTGCTTTCAAATAACTTTTGTAATCTTTGTCAAATAACACTAATTCTTTTTTAAGATATCTTCAAACACAATTTCAAACTCTAGCCTTTCCACAATTTATTAATTTTAACATTTTCTGCCTGTGTATTTATTAAGTCATAATTACATTTATATATTAACATAGCTTCCTTTATTTTCATTTTATTATTGTTTATTTCAATTTGTACTATTTCCACATTATTATAGTCAAAATTAAAACCATATATACATACCCTATTATGATCATAAAAATGTGATGTTGAAACTTTATTATTTCCATTCTCATTTTGTATAGTTTTTTTAATGTTAGTTTTTTATGCATGAGGATACCTTAAAAAGAATTAGTGTTAGTTGACAGAGACTATGAAGCTAATCGAAAGTGCTCCTAGGTAGATAAATGATTTCAAGTTGTAATATATATATATATATATATATATATATATATATATATATATATATATATATATATATATATATATATATATATATATATATATGTACATATTTTAATTGTGCTTTAAGTAAAATAATGAGCTAAACAAATACTAAAAATTTTAAATTTCAATTCAGTAATATTCTTTGTAACCTTTTAAAACTAAAACTACAGTAATTGCACTTAAAACTACCTTATATAATGTTATTAATGCATTAAGTGATACTTCAAGTGCATATTAATAATCTGTTATAAGTATAAATTTTATTAATAATGTTGTTTAAAGTATAAATAATGTATTAATATTTATTAAAATAATGCAGTTTTTATTGCAAGTAAATGTAAATTTTAATAGTTATTAATTAAATCTATAAGATTAGTTAAGTTAAAATATTTTAAATAAATCATTAGATAATATTAAGTAAGACAAAGCATTGTCCAATTAAAACTATTTTAGGGATATATGTATTTGTCTGTGCTTGCATGTATGTTATTTTGCAAGTAATTAATTTGCTAACAAAACATTACTATTTCAATTACTTTAATTAAAAAAGTATTAATCAGCGATTAAGCTAATGCACATGCACTTTGTGGATTTTTTAACTATAAATGAATACTCTCACTTCCAAACACAAGATAAAGTTTTTGTAAAAAGATAGAATGAATCTATCTATCTTTTTGACTCAAACATTTATGTATGGGCAAATCTTAAGCATTTGAGAATGAGAGTGTGAAGGTGTTAAGCAATCACTTTAAATTACTTTTATTATGCTTGAATGAATGACGCTTGTAAAATTTTCTAGAATTTACAATATGCCATTCTTATTTGAAATTAAACATATGGAAATGAGATATTTATTTTATATAGCACTATGTTTTATAAACTGTAATAGTAATAATCATTCATTAAGCTAATGCACAAGTGCTTTGTGGATTTTTTAACTATAAATGAATACTCTCACTTCCAAACACAAGATAATGTCTTTGTGAAAAGATAGACTGAATCCATCTATCTTTTCAACCCAAATGTTTATGTATGGAAGTAAGAGTATTTATTTATAGTTAAAAAATCCACAAAGTGCTTGTGCATTAGCTTAATGATATTACTATTACAGTTTATAAAACATAGTGCTATTTAAAATAAATATCTCATTTACATATGTTTAATTTCAAATAAAAATGATGTATTGTAAATTCTAGAAAATTTCACAAGCGTCATTTATTCAAGAATAGTAAAAGTAATTTAAAGTGATTGCTTAACATCTTCATGCTCTCATTCTCAAATGCTTAAGATTTGCCCATACATAAACATTTGGGTTGAATAGGTAGATTGATTCACTCTATCTTTTCATAAAGACATTATCTTGTTTTTGGAAGTGAGAGTATTCATTTATAGTTAAAAAATCCACAAAGTGCATGTGCATTAGCTTATTGGCTGATTATTACTATTACAGTTTATAAAACATAGCACTATATAAAATAAATATCTCATTTAAAAATGTATTAAAGAATTGACTTGCATTTAATACATAATAAATACTAAATAGATATGAGAAATACTTTATTTCATATAATGTTTATTTAATAATATTTAGTTTATTAAAGAATTATATTAAAAATATTTATTACACATTTAAATATTACATAAGTTAAATTGCTATTTTTAGATTTTTTTTTCTTTCTGTCATTCTTTAATTAAATCTAAAAATAGAATTTAAACTTAGTGTTTAGAAATCGATTTAATTGGATGATTGATTTCAGTAGTCAGCTGACCAATTGATGTTGGCTATATAATAGTGGGAGAAAAAGTGTGTGTGTTGTGGGCATAAAAATTATTAAGAAATTGATAACAATTTTAAAAAAAGTAGTTTGTATTTTTGTTTTAAAATGTGTTAAAAATTTTATCATTATTTTGAGCAGCATTAAAAAAAATATAAAACAAGATAAATAACTAGTCTACTCTTTAGAAAGCAATATTGATATTTACCTGTTATAACAATTGGGGAAAAGAAAAATACATGAATGGCTTGGACAAAGTTGCAATATTACTGGAATTTTTGCTTTAATCTATGGAAAAAGTTGACCTGTGTAGAAGACATGGACAAAACATGGATATATTATGTAAGAATTTGTTTATTGTATAATAGAAATATTTTTATATTTTCTTGCAAACTTTTATATAATTCTAAAATAACATAGTATTAACTCCTGGATAAAACTATTTAATCTTCTGCACTAATACTGTAAATGTTTTTAATGACTGACAATATAAGATGTTTAAAACCTGAATTACTTATTCATCTAATATGTTATGATATTATATAATGGAACTGCTAAAATATAAGTTATATTCAAACCAATAATTATAATAGTGTATCATTTTGTTATTTTTAAAAGAGAAAAAAAATGGAAATTTATGTTAAGATTATATTCAGAGAAATAAAATATTTCAGGATTTAATCTAGGTGTCTGCAGTAAAGCTAACAATTATGATCCATATTTATTCCAATTGGAACCACCTTTAAAAGGAATATTTGTTTTTACTGTATTTTAAAGTGTTTTCTTAAGTATTAAAACAAATTGTAATATTAAAAGAATACACATGGACAATTAATTAATTTTATCTGAGATAAAATGATTTTGGTCATGTTTAATTTTCAAGCTTATTTACTTCATTGCAAGCAATGAAAAAAAAAGATTTTAATAAATGAATTGACTGTCAAACTTTTGTTTAAACTTATGTTTCAGGATGTGTTTTGGCAAAAGAAAATTAACTTTTATTAATTTTATTTTTTGGGACAGTTATATTTAAAGAAATTTACATTTAATGTTAAATATTTATTATTTTGAATTTTAATTATTATATATGTGGGAATACTATAATTTAGTATATAATAGAGTTATCTATATTTTAAAATATATTGAAAGTATGGCAAATGGTAGGTTGTTTTTAAATGGAACATCACTGGACAAGTGTTATTGAATTATAACATTCATTGGTAATTTTATTGTTTGTTTTAATATATGCTTATTTAGTTTTTTTAATATTACTCTATTTGAAATTTTTTACAAAAAGTAAAATAACCTAGAATGTTTTGTTCTGAAAAATTATTCATCATATCTTGCATATTGCTATTTTAAAGTCATAATGAATATATGATTATCAATGAAAAATGTTTATTTGGGGATTAATTATTAGTACAGTCACGATTTTTATATTTTAAATAATGAATTATTTTATGAAACACTTATTTACATGTGTTAATTTTTCTTTGTTCTGTGTGTGTGCTATTAGCAATTAAATTATGCTAGTGCATTTTGGTAATGTTAGAGTGTATAGTCCTGCTATTGGGAATTTACCGATTTTTGTGATGGTATTTTATGTTTTAGTTCTGAGGAATATTTTAGCTGTTTTATAAAATGTATTAAGATGTCACATCTTCTGTTTACTGCTTGGATGTGCTTATGGTGCTTAAACCTAAAAATTTCTTTGTGAAATGTAATTGTTTGGGTTCACATGGGTATTCAGTCATTGGGTATTATTTTTGTAGCACATAGTGTAAGTCAAAGGGAGAACATAGGTCATCTAGCCATGAATACAGATAGCTCATTTGATATAATTCCCATGAAATTATTATATCTTGATTATTAAAAATGCTTCTATACAGAATCTGGTTGCAGACATAACATCTAATTAGCAATAATATATCTTTGAAAATCTTGAGAAAATTTATTCCATTCATATAAGTTTGTATATGTCTACATAGATACAAAGCCTAGAATTTATGACCTTTATGAGTATAAGGTTGTTAGTATTATTAATGTCAGTTAGCATCACCCATAAGCAAAATTTAATAATAAATATTTAAATATTTCCAAGTGTGTAATCATGATTTTGCCAAATAATCCTGAGAGCAATTAAAACAGATAATTAAATTGCAATTAACTTTGAAAGATGTTTAATAATTGCTATTTTAAGACAAACAGAATTTGTTAGAAAAAAAAATTATAATAGAAATAATTCCTATATGCCAATTTTAAAACTTTATATTAATGTGATATATGACTTAGGCTATTCTTTAGTTTAAAATACTTGTTTGTTTTACATATATGAAATAGTATTTTAAAATTTATATTTGAAAAGTTTAATTATCGCCAAATAATTAGTAGTCAATTATAATAGCATATATGTTTAATTATTTTCTGGTTAACTGAATAAAGTAACCATAAAACTATTATGGAAAAAGGAAAACCTGCTTTTTACTAAGGTAAATTGATAATTCATAGAATCATCAAAGGTATAACAATATTTCATATTAAAACAGGCAAAATCCTCCATACAGTAGTGCCACTCAGTACAAACCAGAGTAATGGATGCCCAAAAGCTTGTCATAAAATCCCTATTTAGGACTTACTTATCCAATATCCCCAGACTAGTTTCTAGCTTGTGGCATTTGTCAGTGAAGAGCCTTGGATCTGAGAGCACTGCACCTAGATCTGACATCCATTAATTACTCTGGCTTGCACTGTGGCACTTCCATGTTTTAATAACAGTTATGAGCAAGCATAAGGAATGTTAATCACATTGATGTTTAGTGGTTTAATATTTCATATTGGTGTTTTGCTTTATCTAAAGTAAAAAGGAAAGATATAATATGATAATTTAAATTGTATCAGCTGTAACTCAAATATTTGATCACTTTGAAATACAGTGTTATTAAGAAATAATTATAGTTTTATTATAAAAGTTTAAGTAAATTCATTTTGGATAGATGGATATATTACCAAACCTGTCCATTGTATTTTGAAAATTTATAACTTTAAAATTATTTTATTGGAAATTGTAAATAGTTATATAATAGAACATAAATATTGATTTGTAAATTTTAAATATTATTTTTGTAAATAAATTGATTTTTGTAAAATTTAAAATTGTGTAGTTTGACATTATTTAAGTTTCCATATTTCTATTTATCATTCATTACAGATACTTATTAAATTCAGTATTTACTTTATTGCATATTTATAATAAATCATTCTATTTAATATGTGTATTACACTTATGAAAATGATTATTATTGTTAAGAAAATATATGAAAATTGGTTCATAAATTATCATAGATTTAGAAAAACTATTGAATCAATTTAAATTTATTTAATCATGCACAAGGGTTATCATCTTCAATGCTCACATGTGTTCATTTTATAGTAAACTTAAGTATTTTTGTTGTTTGTTTCAAACTAATAACAATCATTACTATTATTATTGGACTTATTTTGAATTCAAATACAGAACTTATTTTTATTTATGGTATGTAAGCAGATCTATATTTGGATATCCATATACCAATTATTTATTAAAAAATAATAAACTTATATATGCATTACAAGATTTTATAGTATTAAAGGTTAGTATTATAATCATGAGAGGTGATTTCTGAGTATTTTAATAATCCAAATTATATTTTATTAGATTTCTTAAATTATAATAGAGATTTTTTCTTAAATTAATTCAAAACCTTACAAGACGTAAAGTAACTATTTTGACAGTTTAATTATCATATTGCAGAGCAAAGTTGTTATAGTTTGTTTAATAATATTATTATTTTACATTTTTCTAAATTTTGTCTGAATTACTGGATTTATAAAATTGCCCTTTGTTATCCAATATCCTATGCGTTGATCCTTTTGTAATATGATATCCCTGAGATAAAGATTAAAATACAATAATGATTTAGATCAAGATTTACTTCAAATTAAAATTAGGATATAAATTTATTCTTATAATAAATTTTAATATTATTATTCTTAAATATTTTGTTAGAATATTATTTTAGTTTTATTTAAATAGAATTATTAAAATTAGTCATAGAGATATGATTGTAATTCTTAAAAGGTTGGAATTCAATGGTATTTCTATGCAATCTAGTATGTGTCGTTAATACTTATTTGACTTTAAGGCAGTCTGTACACCTTGGTATGGGAATACAGCCTCATGAGTCAATTCACTATTATTGTTATTATTTTGAGCTAGAAAATTATTAATTAATACATATTTATTTATTAAAACAGTTTGAGATCAGTGATAATGATGATGATGATTATTATTATTTGATTATTGCTTTCATACTTTTTGGGTGTCTCGCTGCTTATATCTGCGATTGTGCCCATGATTCTATTTATTAATATTTGGTTACAAGATTACATATATAACTTTGAAGAAATACAGATATCGAATAAGAATATTATTACATATATACTGAATGTTTTATGAATTCAAAACATTATAATTAAAATATTACATAAAAAATAATTTTTTTTATAAAAATTGATGTTATCAATTACTCACTCAACACAGAATGATGTAAGTTTTTAAATTAAATTTTAGTATAATGTATTATCAAGGAAATCTCAATTCGAAGTAACATTTTCTATAAATATTGAGTGATTTTCATCAATAACAAATCAGCTACATAAATAGATATATCATAATTCTAATATTCTACATAAGTTTTCAACTGAATTTTGATTTTCAATATAATACAAGTGGTGAAATTCGTTATTAAATAATATATAAAAAAGTTTTTTTTTTTTTTTAAATAATGCTTTTATGTAAATCACTGAGTAAAAATCACAAAATGACAAAGTAATTCACCTCTTGGTTGATTTGCCATTCTTGGAAAATATCAGAGATTTTAAGAATACAGAATGGTTACAAAACTATTAGAAATTGCAGAAATATTATCAATCAAATAAAACCATTTGAGGCTCGAATAAATCATAAAAATCAAAACTGCCTCAAATCCTTTTTTTAAAATGAAAATATTCCTGTAATTTTCAATTGTTTTATAACAAGTCTATATTCTTAAGATCTCAAATATTTTCCAAGAATGGGAAATTAAACAAGAGATTGATTACTTTGTTCTTTTATACTTTTTGTCCGCTATTTACATAAAAAGCATTTTTCCTTTTTAGTTATAGATTATTTTTTAAAATCTGACAAAAATTATAATTTAATAATAAGATATAAAAATAAATAATATGCCCGCCAACAAACGAATTCTAAATTACAATATCATGTGATCATCTACTATATAAAAATATTTATGTATTAGCTTTTAAACTAATTTTAACCTTTTTTTTTTACACATTTATTTTTTTCAGATAATATTTACGAAACGTTAAGCATTTCAGAAGAATAATTCAAATTTTAATAGATAATATTTACTTTTAATTAGTTAAGTTTGAGTTAAATAAAAATGTTAACAAAATTTTACTTTACAAGCTTAATATTTCATTGCGTCAATAGTTAAGGATTTTTCGTGGGAAACCTAAAATTGTGAGTTTGAGTTCTGAAGGAGTACAGATTTGTTTTCATTGTTAAAAATTCAAAAATCTGAACATTCCAACAGACTGATAGGCAGAGAAAGTTAATATAAAAGCATTTAAAAAACAAACAATAAAAACTTTTGAAACGATATTTTATAATTGAATAGAAATGAATTAATGTGATTCATAACAATTCATAACGAAATAAAACATTTAGCATAAAATAGTTATAGTTCTGTGAGTAATTTGGATATTCCAAATGATATTAGTAAAACACTTTTTAGGGTTAAGTGCTGAGTCTATTCGAGAATCACATATAAAATCTGTTTATATAATTAATATCAATTAAGATACATTTAAAAATAGATTTAGTTGTTACAAAAATTATTAAACAATCTAATTTCAACATTGTAATACAAATATATATTCACTTATTCTTGGACTAATTGACTGTTCTAATACTAATTATTATTTTTTATGATTAAATTCAAATAATTAATTATTAAAATTTTTCGATAATGTACTTTTGGTTTATATGCTATTGTGAAGTGAATTGTTATATGTGTTGCTCATGTCTTTGTCTCAAAGATTAAATAATTTTAATATTTTATTTAATGTTATGAAATAAATTAAACAAAACATTGTTTTATTATCCTTATAGTAATATAAATTACGAACTTTCTGATTGTGTCAGAAGATATCACAAAAAAATGACATTGAATGCAGCAGATATATGGTTTATCAGAGCTTAGATTATTATAATTTAAATATTACTATTATAATACATCCCTTGATTTTTACACCAATTGACTTTTGTTTCTTTGAGAAGACTAAATTTATCATATCTAGTAAATATTTATGTCTTTTATATATGCAACCCGTGAAAAGCTTCTATCAACACACACACACGCGCACACGCACACAAACACACACACATATGTATATATATATAAATGATATAACATTGAACATTAAAAACTTTCTAAGATTGCAGACCAAAAATTATAGACTTACTATAAATGCAGGTAATGTAGACAAATAATTTATAACCCAGAGTTTGCTTGATTGGCAAATTAAATATTAATAATAATAGTGTTTTATATTTGGTGAAAATGTTGAAAATATTAAATACTTCCTTAATATATGTTCAGTGCTGAGTTCTCTTATCAAAAATAATCTGGGAAGTTTTGCTTTAAGTTCTTATAATATATTACTTCAAAATTTTAATTATACCCTGTATTTAATTTTAAAGATTATTTTTTTTCTGTAATGTGTTTGTCAAAAATATATTTTTAGTATTTCATATTAAAATTGTTAAACTCATAATACTTATCAATGTACAATTTAATAAATATAATTTTTATACCATTTACACCTTCTTAGATACTTTATCAATACTTTTATTTGTATTACACTAACAGTTTCAACTGACTTGCAGTCATCATCAGAGCTAAAATATTGATAATATTATTTAGAAGATAAGTTAATAAAATGGGAAATGATTATTTATAAAGATCATATTAAAATGTAGAATTACTTTTCTTTATATTGTGTATTAATTATATATATATATATATATTGTGTATTAATTATGTATATATATATGGATAAGTGTAATAATTGTATAATTATATATTTGAATATTGTAGCTCTGAAGATGACTGCAGGACAGTCGAAACTGTTAGTGTAATACAAATAATACAAATAAAAGTATTGATAAAGTGTCTAATAAGGTGTAAATGGTATGATAAAAAAAATCAATTCATAGGAAAAGAAGAAGTAGAAAATTATAAATATAATTTTGCAATGCAATAACTTTTGATTTCTAACTTAGCTTTCAAATATTTACAGTATTATAAATAAAGCACATGAGCTTCATCTATCTTTTTA
Organism: Epiperipatus broadwayi; assembly: GCA_028023455.1. Taxonomy (NCBI): domain Eukaryota; kingdom Metazoa; phylum Onychophora; class Udeonychophora; order Euonychophora; family Peripatidae; genus Epiperipatus; species Epiperipatus broadwayi. The sequence goes on along the minus strand of JAQFVV010012540.1, from coordinate 270,158 downwards.
TTTCCAGCTAACAAAATGCATAGCTTAGATAAATAGCAAAGTAATTAGATGAAGTTCAAAGTCAAAAGCCTTCCATAACTGATTCTCTTAGATGAGAATCCTCAGCATTGTAGTGCATTAAAGTTGTATTTAATATTTTTCTGGTTTCCTTTTATAATGAAACAGTATTACTTTCTTTAAATTATATTTCAGTGACAAAATTATCATAGTTCTCTAAGTTTCTTGATTCAAAAATAATGTTTGCAATGCAAAATAAGAGTGCACAAATAATCACAAGCATATAAAAATCATAGTTTTTTTAAAAAAATGACAAGTGTTAATAGAAATATGCCAAACTATATGGCTTGAACAAATTACACCAATATTTAGTTCAAACCCTATATAGAACATGTAAAGGTGCGCCCTTCATAATAGACATATATAAAAAATGGAATTAAATTTGAAAACAATTAAAAATTTTTTAAACATATGTTTAAATTTGCATTTGTGTACAAGAATAGAATGATGACATATGTGGACAAGAATAGAATGATTACATATCTTTAAAACATTGACAAAATTTAATAACATTGATAATTTTCTAATATATAAGACAAAATATATATTTACATCTGAATAAAGTACTCATATATAAATATTTATATATGTGATTATTTAGAAATAAATGACAATCTATCACTCAGTATAAACAGATGCTTAATATTGCTTGATCACAAAACTATTTGATAAAATACTCAATAAAAACAAATTTTTATTTCAATAGAGCATATAATATACTATCATATGAATTCTTCTTCCTTTTCCCCTATTCTCTATGCATTAATTATTAACATAGGTAATTACTATAACACAATTGTTTTTTCACTTTATATTATGCAAACCTAATATTTTTTCCAAATAATTTTATTTCCTTACAGCAATGTAATGACATTTTAAAAGCTTTAATTGAATAATTTAATTTAATTAATAATTAAAATATATAATGTAAAGGTAAAATTAATAATATTAAAATTAATATAAATTATTTATAATAATGAACATTAAATTTAAAGAATAATATATTATGAATAATAAATAAAACAATAAAATATAATTATAAGATAAATAATTATAAGTTATGTGAATATTTGTACAAATGTAATTAAAATATGAATTGTATATATTTACATATTGTAAAATATTTTGTTTCTATGTAGTCATATATATTTAATAATTTTACTTTATTATTAATAATGACATATTTTTAAATGCTTTTATTGAACTTAAAAAATCCATCTGTTTGTTTATTTGTTAACTCACTAAAGGATAGTATAAAGATTTTTGTTTTGAATTTAAAAACATTTTCTTAACATTTTAAAATTGGTATTTAATATATTCAAGTTCAATATAACTTGTTGAAATTTTGTACATTTTGTTAAAATGTCTATAAAAGTGATAGGAAACATTATTTTTAAAAATTTTTCAAATAAAAATGATAAATACTTTTCATTTACAAGACTATTTCACATTTTAATCACTTATGTACACATATTATTATGCATGCACATACTTAAGATGTATACATTTCAACTTATAGCAGAAATATCTAAGATAGTGATATATTGATTATAAGTGTCTAGTCAATTTAAAGTACAATATAGTTTTACATTTTTTTATTTACTGTGCCAATACTAAAAACTTAAAAATAATAAGATAAACATTTAAAAAAAATATTAAATGCTTTTATTGACTGTGCACTAAAAAGAAAAAAAAAGTTTTTCAATGACAATATGGGTTTGAGTTAATTAATTTTTGTGCCCCACACCATGCTATTATTTAGAGTTAAATCTAAAAATCTCAATTATGGTTTAAGAAATATTTTTTTAATACACAGTCAATAAAAGTATTAATATATATAAAAAATATTTCTATTATTTCATATATATTTAAATATTTTGCAGATCTGAAAAGATTATTTTGAAGAAAATATTATATTTGTATTGTGTAATGTGAAAAAAGTAAGTTTTTTTATTTATTATAATACTATAGTATATTATGTAAATTAGCTTTTTAAATAAATAATAGTAGTGGTCATGCTATTCTCAATACTATGAAGCATAAATAAATCCTTTAATGATACCAAAAAGTTACAGTAACATAAAAAAATGATTCAGAAACTTGAATTATATCAGTAGGTATTGTTATTTACTACATGTGTTTAGTAAAAGTTGTCATTTACTTAGCATATATAGTAATCATAAAAAGTCATTTGATTGTAAAATTATATATATAAACTGAAATTTTAATAAATATTAAAATAGATAAATATTACACTACAAAGATTCGTTATAACAACCGAGAATTCATCTGGGAAATCATTTTTATTTTTTTTGCTATCAGTTGTATTTTATTTATTGTTAAATAAACAAACGTAATTCGCTGAACTGTTTTAACATAAATTATAAACTCTTACATGTATTTATAGTTTTTAGTTTAATTCTTCATTTTTAAAATAAATCAAAAATAATTATAACTGAAAACAAACTTAAAAAATATTTAAATGTTTAAAATTAAAAATAATTAATTTATACAATTGAAATAATTTTTTTTATATAAATTAATAAAAATTGAATATAAACTGTAAGTTTATTATAGTTTTGTAATAAAATTATGAATTTTAATAGAATAATTTAATAAAACCTGTAATGTTTTATAAAATCTTTTGAATTGTTTACATATTTCCAAGTTTAATAAAATGCTTTTAAAATTATTGCTTTTAATTTTGATTTTGTGCGAAAATATTTGTTTTAAATGTTGTTTATATCTCTATAATCTATTATTATTTTCTAAAATTTTCAAAAATCTAAAATGACTCAATAATTACGTGTCTTAATTTATATGCATATAGATATCCATTATTTACTTTCTTTATATCATTAAAAAACATTTCAAAGTCATTGTAATGATGTGCTGTAATAATTACTTTTATTGAAAAATTAGAATTGAAGATAAAATGCAATAAACAGATATAATTGAAAATGTTTATCATATCCTTTCAGAAAAAAAGCTTTTGTCGCCATATATCAATTAAAGAATATATTTATGGTACATGAATTTGATTTGTATGATATTCCCAAAGGACATCTACCTTTTTTTCTAGATGAGAATGATTATACTTACTTTAAAGTGGTTGCTATTGTTTGTAGTCTGTACTTCCATGAACTTTGGCCAGATTTAGATGCAAGATTCATTTTCAATAATTTATGCCTTCAGTTATCAACTAATGAATGATTATTTTATAGCAACAAAAAAAGAGTCCAGAATTTACTTTGTTATTATTGTAAATATAAACAAGAAAAGCATCTCTAAACACATTTACTTTTTAATCTTGTCTTCAATAAAAGTCAACTATTGCCTCAATATAATAATTATTTTAGTACTTTTTTAGTAAATAAAGTGACCAATAAAACAAAAGCAGTTATTTATCATAATATTATTTATGGTGGGCTTGAATAATTAGTGATTATCATTGCGTTGATAACTTACATACACCCAATAAACACTGATTAATTAAACTTCTATAATAAAGCACGTTAGTAAAGAACTGCTGTTGTTTAACTGTCGAGCATCTGTAAAAAGAAGATCACGGTGTCTTTTAGGTTTAAATTCATAAATAAAAGCCAGTAAATTCATCATAATAATAAATATTTATTGGTAAGATTGATTTATTATTGTTTACTGTGTGAAAAATGTGACAAAAACCTGTTTAATGAACATTAGGATATTATTATGATCCATTTTCTTAGATGTCAAAGGGATTTAAAGGGTCTAAATTCAATGAAAAGTGAATTGCCTTTTTGTAGTCAAACAGATCATATATATATAATATTTAAATACATATATATTGTCTATACTAAACTTAATTATAAAATACTTTAACTCAAACTTTCAAACTTTACTCAGTTATCTAATCCATCTTATACAACTCACACTCACGCCCACATATAGATGAAAAAGATCAATGATCTATTTCATGCTGAATAAGCTCTCATCAGTTGGTCCAGATCACCATCTCTTACATTTATATACAATCACTGCTCAGTTTATATTAAAATAGAAAATCTTCAAATTTTAATGACAAGCTTCAATCTTCTACACGCTCCAACTTTTCAGCTATCCATATCATTGAAAATCTGTGTATGAAATGCTCAAAGCCCATGTTGATCTCAATTTTATTGTCATACTTGGGTTAACCTTAAGTCAATCTGAAGTTTTACAAATAGGATTTTAATATATCCATTTAATTATATAGAAGAGGGGTAAGCAAAATGCAGGCTGGAATACATGTATATTGTCTATAATAAACAATGTAATTTTACATTGTTTAATTTTACTTTAATTTTACATTGAAGATTTCACCTTAAGATTTTCTATGATATAAATGTCTAAAGAGTTTGAGAGTGGAGAAGATTGAAGCTTGTTCATTAAAATTTGAAGATTTGTTATCTTAATATAACCTGAATAGTGACTAATATATGTGTGAGAAATTATTATCTGGACCAACTGATGAGTGCTGACTCAACATGAAATAAGTTACTGATCTTTTTCATGTGTTTGTGGTCATGTGTATCAATTATGTAAAACAGATTGGATAGCTGTGGGGAGTGTGAAAGTCTGAGTTCAAGTTCTTCATAATTATATATATATATATATATATATATATATAATCAAAACAATACAATAATTAATACAGTAAAAATATTTAAAAAAACAAATATATTTTTATTTAGGAATAATAAGTTATGTAAATATAGTTCTGATAAAATAAGTAACATAAATGTATTTATTATGGATTTGTTAAATATTGAATATAATCATAAATTAATTTATAATATTGTTACTAAGTTTAACAATAATAGTAATATTTTAAGTGCTATAGATATTGATAAAATAAAATATACTTGGATATCAATACCATTTATTTGTAATGAACAAGTAAAATTTATAAAACAGATATATAAAAATATATGTCGAGATAAATTTTATACTACTCCTAATTTAAATAGATTAATAAATAATTCAAAAAATAGATGTAGTATTTTAAATCAAAGTTGCGCAATATATAAATGGCTGTGGATTTGTGGAAAGGCATATATAGGTAAATCTCGATGTACATTGGAGAAAAGATCAAAGGAGCATTTGTTGTTATATAAACAAGTACAAAAATCAAGACAAGAGAATGTTAGAAATGATGACATATCACCGTCAGTATTTTTTGAACATAATGTAACATATAATTATGGTTTTGATTTTGATTTTAATAAAGTTAAAATTTTGTGTATTGAAAAAAATAATAATAAATGCAAAAGTAAAGAAGCTATGTTAATAAGAAATGGAAAGCAGCATTTGATAAATAGACAGGTTGCCAATATAAAAATTAATGAATTGTGGGAAAATTGATGTATGTCGTGTTAGTTTTGTTAAATCATGTAACGGTTTTTTGTAATACAGTTTGAATCTAGTTGATAATGACTACATAAATAGTTGAAAGTACTTCTATTAAATTGTGGTATATATTTATTTTTAAAATATTTTTTACTGTATTAATTATTGTATTGTTTTGACTAATTATATATATTTTATTATAAGAGGAATACAGACATTGACTAAAATTATATATATATATCATTAGAAACCACTAGTATCCACATAAACATTCACAATACGAATAGTAATCAATATTTCTCACAATTGTCAAGGCAGTGCTCTTTTAGCATGTGATCTCCACCATTTTGAATTTTAAAAACAGCCAAAAACATCATGTGACATATCTAAGTGATAAAAAAGTACGCGAAAATGGGAAAAAATGTAGAACTTGGGTCATGTGACTTGGAACCCCCCCCTAAAAACATCGCACAGTAAAAAAAAGCCAAAACATGAAAAATTTAGAACTCTGGTCACATGACTATAATATCAATAAAAAGCAACACATATAAATCTGAAAATTTGACAAAACAGATATTAGATCGTATAATTTTAAAAAAAACAAAACATAAAAAAATTAGAAATCTGGTCAAGCAAACTTTACAAAATACATATGAGATTGGATAATAAAAAAAAACCCAAATATAACACATAATAAAAAGAAAACCAAATAGATTGCATAGTAAAAAAAAGCCAAAACATAAAAAAATTAGAAATCTGGTCAAGCAAAATTTTACAAAAGAGGTTACAAAAGAAAAACATGTATTTTTAATATATAAAAAGTGTCACATGTTATTGGCATATAAAAAGCATAGATATTTAAAATATATAAAGGATAACATGCATTATTAAATTGTGCAGGTTTCAAAATTAATACTTAAATTTATAACTTGTAAGCCTCATTTTTGTAAGCATATAAAAAGATTGATCGAAGGTATATAAATAAAAGTCAAACTAAAACATTAATTTTGTAATTAATTGTATTGTATCTTACCAGAACCCTGATAATTTATGTTCCCTATATTTGTGAAATTTCAGCTTCTCTGCCTAGAAAAGCATTCATAATGTACAACCTGGGTCATGTGACTCTAATATCAATTAAATACCTTATACATTCATAGGACAGCCTCCCTGCAAGTTAATCAATGAGGTATTTTTTTAGATTATCATTGGCTAAAAAAATACACTTTCCCATTTTAAATTATAAATCAAATAATTTATATACAGCCTAGTTTACAAAAATAATATTAATTTTAACTAATTTATTAAATATTTAGTTTTCGCAATTCATAAGTTATTACAAGTTATAGATGAATTGCATATTAGCTTTTACAAATATTAATACAGTTACTTCTTAATTCTATATGTATCTAAAGTTATAGTATTACAACACTTTATAAGTTTATTTACATAAATATTTTATTTGACTTATGGCATTAATTATTGGATAATAGTGAAATAACTGTGTACAAATTATATGGTTTATTAATACTTTATTAATCTATTTTCTAACTCATGGGTTATAAAATGATTTCCTATAGTTTACATTCAATGATGGAGGTAATGATTTTAGATAATTAAATTGTTTGTTTTCCTTTGCTATTAAAATCATGAGAGAGATCACAGCAAAACCTCTTAGATTTTAAACTCAACAATAACAAGATTTAAAAGTTCTCTTCTTACCCCCCCCCATATCATATCTAAGCATATTGTTTAGATTCAAATATGTATTAAATTTAATAAAGAATGGTGAGCATTTATTGATTAAGATTTAAAATTATTGTTTGTAATATTGCTCTCTCTCTATATATAAGATCTAATCCATGAGTTATAAAATAGAATAATAAACCAGATAATTTGTATTAATATTTGTATATATGTATTAATGGGTGTATATATAAATTATCTAAAATAATCATTTTAATATTTAAATTTTATTAAAACAACTATTTATTTGAATGAACTTTCATTATTAAGGTTTTATAGTTTAACCGTTATATATATATATATATATATATATATATATATATATCACTTTATGTTTTGAACTTTTACTTAAATGAGTGAGGTTAACAAGATTGTAGGTAACTCTTACAATTTCCCTTCCTTATAGGGTTTAAAATTTCTATTATGATAAGCAAATTTTAACTCTATTTATGTAATTGTGTTGTAAAATTAATATATATATATATATATGTGTGTGTGTGTGTGTGTTGATTTATATATTTTATAACTAAAATATAGATTTAGTTGGTTATAAAAATATGATCTGAATTTGGGAGTGAGTGATAAGGTTTAAATTATAAAGATATGGTAACAACATTAAGGGCACAAAACAATAGTTTACCATTAACTACACCTATAGTTTTAAAAAAAATATTTCTAAAAATAATTTTATGAAATATAACAATGACAGATTGTTTCAACTATCAACCTATGATATGATTATAATTTTTGGCTTTCAGTTTTTTAATAAAATAAATTTTTATTTACAATCTCATTTTTATTTTAATTTTAAAATAATGTAATGGCATATGTATACCATTACAATATATATATATATATATATATATATATATATATATATATATATATATATATATATATATAACCAGCAATGTTATAACACAAAGAAGTGATGTTCAAAGCAAGTACTATAAGAATGTGATTATATCAGCCTACATATAATATGAACTATAACTTAGAGCCATTTAAACATACCTATGGTACATACCAGTTACAAAAGATGAAAGCTGTTTTATTTGATAAATATAATTCTCCAATTAACAATGATGAATATGATCCAGGAAATGACATAATGAAAGCATATGTTCAACAAAGAGTCAAAGCTGATAGAAGGAACAAATATAAGAAAGGAAATACTCATAATTTCAAGGTGTGACAGAGTATTTATTAAAATACTTCACCCAAACAAACAAATAGAAAGTAAATATCAGAAATTTTACAATCGACATGAGGGACCTTTTACTATTATGAAACAGTCTTTTCTAAATGCATTTGGATAGAGATAAATGGAGAAGTAAAAAGGACATACAATGCATGTTACTTGAAACTTTATTGTGGCAAAACAGAATGACCAGAGTAAATATGCTTAATTAAAAAAATTAGACATGTGTTTCAATCTGAAATACAAAAGGAAATGAAATAAAAAAAGGAGGATCAATTAGCATATGATGAGAGTAGATCTAGATAATTGTAAAAACAATTACTGGGATGCTTTAGAGTCAACCAAGACTGAAGAGATGATTCAGATAGAATGACAAACACTTTGATGTTTATTTAGTTCCTTTTAAGAAGCCCAATAAGCCTCCAAAATGAGCAGGGTAAAAGGATAAATAGTTGACTATGTGCCTTCTACTACAGAGGCACATTACCAGTTAATCTCATATCACACAACCATCATCATCATCATCATCATCATCATCATCATCATCATCATCATCATCATCATCATCATCATAATAATAATAATAATAATAATAATAATAATAATAATAATAATAATAATAATAATAATAATAATAATAATAATAATAATAATAATAATAATAATAATAATAATAATAATAATAATAATAATAATAATAATAATAATAATAATAATAATAATAATAATAATAATAATAATAATAATAATAATAATAATAATAATAGTATACTCTCATGTAAATCTCATTTCATTAAAAAAGATATGATACAAAAAATGAAATTAGAAAAAGTAATAGGAACATAGTCAGTAGAAGATATAGATTGGAATATATAAGTTTTATAACCCTCCTTCTCATACTCACACTTCAATATTAAATTTAAACCATGCAACTTAAAAGAGTGTTAAAATATAAACAATAACTTCAAATTTTAACTCTGTAAGGATTGGAAGAATTGTAAGGATATCTTTACAATTTAAACCTTATCACTCACTACCAAATCCAAATCATTTTTTATAACCAACTAAATATATATTTTAGTTATAGAGTATATAAATCCACATACACATGTATATATAATTTTACAACACAATTATGTAATTAAAGTGTTAAAATTTTCTTATTATAATCGAAAATTTAAACCCTATACGAGAGGGAAATTATAAGGGTTACTTACAACATTGTTAACCTCACTCATTTAAGTAAAAGATCAAAACATAAACTGAAAAATATAAGTGTAAAGTTATAAATAGTAAATACATTATTTTTTTGTTAATATATATATATAATACTAAAAGTTACACTATAAAACCTTAATAATGAAAGTCAATTCAAATAAATAGTTGTTTTAATAAAATTAAAATATTAAAAGGATTACTTTAGATAATTCATATATACACCTATGAAATGATTATTTTAAAATCATATATATAAATAATTATTTAAGTAGACTAACCTTAATAATCAAGATGTAAACTAGGAGATAACCTTTAGGTCAAGTTGCATCTTAGCAACTAAATACAAAGGAAATAAAATTTACAATTAAATTATACAATTATTAATTATAGTAATTTAAACAATAGTGAAATAGGAAATCATGAAATTGAATAGTATATTTAAAACATGCTAACAGAAGTCAATTCTACTATAAAAGCTGGATCTAATAATTTCAAAATTAATCTTATCTTTTACCAATGAAGTAGCAACTAGGCATAGTCATTTTGCTGTGTTGAAAATTCAAACATATTAAAAAATGGATCAATAATATAAATGAACCTTCTTGTTGATAAAATTTTTATTAGAAAGGGACTTTAATTTCACTTAATAACAAGAGTAATTAAATTACTCTTTAATATTATCAATTATAATTTCAAAATGAAATTATATATATATTTATTTATTAATTAGAGGAACTTGTAATAAGATCATTCTAAATTAGAATTATAAGGAATATAAATTTCATCAAGTATTAAGAAGATAATAAGTATATAAAATGTGTTGTCAGTAAAAACCATTTATCCATAGAATTGAATGTTATTATTTGATCTATATAATTAAAAATGCAATTTCATTTTATATCAAAATAATTTATGGAAGATGTTACCATCATATAAGAAGAAGAATTCTGAACAAAAGAGTATATTAATTGATTCATCAAAGACTGATAACCAGAGAATAAAGAAGTTTATCCTTGATAAACATTAAGAATTTTACCCTTAATGGACATTACTTCATAAATTATGGAAATGAATAGGACAATACCATAAACTTTTAATACAATTGTTATGTGTGTCATCAGCTTCGGACATCTAATTTTATTTTCTTTGCTTTCAAAATCCATTTACATTAAAATATTCCATTTAAGAAAGTTATTAGATAAAGAGAAATGAAAAGATCATTGATTTAAATACTTTTTTAAAAATAAAATTTAGGTTTTTCCCTATAAAGTGATTTGACTGAGGTAAAAATAACTTAATATGGAGGTAAGATTTTATTATTCTTCATATTGATTTCATTCTTGACAGACTCAAAATTTTTGTTTATTACTAATATGATTAACTTAGTAATGTTTATTTATTATTTTTTGTGTAAATGATACACATTGTTGAGTGAAAGATCTTTTATTTCATAATAATGAGTACATAAACATGGGGGTTCTTATAAAATTGGAATTATTATACAAGAATTGTATGATGTATGTATATATATATATATATTATTAATCAATGTATGTATTCCAATTATATAAATTATTAATCAATGTATGTATTCCAATTATAATAAAATATATACAAATATTTAAAACAATACAATAATTAATACAGTAAAAATATTTTAAAATCAAATATATACCACAATTTAATAGAAGTACTTTCAACTATCTATGTAGTCGCTACCAACTAGATTCAAATTGTGTTACAAAGAAAACTATTATAAATGTAAACAAAAAGAAATATGTCATATTTCTTTTTGTTTACATTTGTAATGGTTTTTTGTAATACAATTTGAATCTAATTGATAATGGCTACATAGATAGTTGAAAGTACTTCTATTAAATTGTGATATATATTTGTTTTTAAAATATTTTTTACTGTATTAATTATTGTAATGTTTTGAATATATATATAAATTTTATTATTCTCATGGATATATGATGAATTCCTCTGTGTAATAATATAATAGCTAAATAGCTGACATTTTAGTACAATAACAAATACTAAATAAATATTAGGCATTACTTTAAAAAAGTGTTATGATTTTCATAAGATAATTGTTTGTTGATTCTATTACTTCTGTTATATCATTGACTAAGATTATAATTCACTAGATCTTCCATGGTGATAACAATTTTCTTCATAATTAGAGTAATGATATATTCTATGATCAAAGTACAAAAATTGTTATATTTATATACTGGAATATTTCCATAATTTAATATTAAATATTGAATGTCTTTAGAAAAATGTAACTTTATTTACATTTTCAAATTACATTCAACTGTTAGTAATAGTGCATAGGTTAATATATGCATGTTTCAAGTTGTATTATTCTCCTATCTTCTTCAGGTATTGCTGGGATGAATATCATAGTGCAAGCATAGGAAATGAACTTGGATCCTTAGATTCTTAAATATTGAATTTTAAGGTAATTCCCTAATCAAATAAGCCATCTTGTCAAAGAAAATAGTATAGTTTTCTATGAGATTCCTTCTGGTTTTTTTCACTTTTTCTTAAGAGCAAAGTTGAATAGTGGTTTCTATATATTATGTATAGTCACACTAGATTGATTTATGAGATTATTAATGATTGTTATGTGAGCAGCTTCATTGAATTTTATTTTTTATACATTTTCTCTTCTATCCAATATTTTGGTCTGCTGTCTTAGATTGGGAAAATACAAAAAAATGTGAACAGGGAGAAAATGGTACAAAGATAAAAATTCAAAAATGCTGCTCACATACCAATGGCGAATAACTTCATAAATTAACCTGAAGTACATAATGCATGAAAACTTTTAATCAACTTTCCTCCTAGGAAAAAGTGGAGAAATCACAAGGAACCTCATACATAAGTATATAAAGTTTCTACTGAAATATTGCTTTGGCAGGATGGTTCAGTTGGTTAGAGCATTACCTTAAAATTCAATATTCAAGAATCTAAAAGTCCAGATTCAATTCTCATTCTAGTACTGTCACTGGTTAGGCTAGCAACACCTGCAGAAGAAAAGAGAATAATACATCTGTGTGCAGTTATTAACACATGAAAGTAATAGAAATCTTTAAATAAAAGTTAATTTTTTAAAGACATCTTATACTTAATATTAGATAATGGAAAATAGTCCAATATATAAATACAATTAATATAAACAAAGGCAAAACACTCCATACAGTAGTGCCACCCTGTGCCAAACAGAGTAATCAATGGATGCCAGGAGGCTAGTTTTGTAGTAAAGTAGAGTTAAAAGGTGGCTGCTGCAGGGTTGCATTAGATCCTAAGATCTAGGTGCAGTGCTCTCAGATCCAAGGCTCCTCACTGATGATGGCCACAAGACAGAAACTAGTCTGGGGATATTGGATGAGTAGGCACTAGATAGGGATTTTATGCACAAGCCTCCTGGCATCCATTGATTACTCTGTTTGGCACAGGGTGGTACTACTGTATGGAGAGTTTTGCCTTTGTTTACAACAAATTATGTGCTAGTATAGAGATGGTGATCATGTGATGTTTAGTGGTTTACAATTAATATACCATCATCACAATTTTTTAGGAAAACACTATAAACCTTGTTATTGCATATAATTCATTTTATGCTAAATAATATAGAATCAGTTATAAATTTCATTATAAGAATCATACTCAAGACCATAAATACTATTATAAATTTATTTAATGCAATTAACAATATTTATAACAATCAATATCTCTTGCAATCATTTAGAATAACGATTTTTATATATTGGCAATAAAGTTTTTTATAAGTTAATTTTTAAAGGCAGTTGATACCAGTAAAAAAAAAATTTTTTTTAATATAACTGTTTTAGAATGTAGCATAGCTAATGTGTTGGAGAAAGTATGTACCCTGTAAATACCCGGGGTTTTTTTTGATAAAATTAAAATGATTGTTGATATTTAAAATTCATTTTTTATTTGCTTATTTTTTATTTTAAGAAAAATATTTATTAACATAAACAATATTTATATACATTTTTAAAACAACTATTTACATTTAAGTTTTAAAATATAGATCTTCATATTATTTATATATTTATTATAAAGGTTTATTTGTTTATTTATTACAAACATTTTCAGTTCATTTATTACAATTGTACTTAAAAATGTGATTGGAGCGTAACCCCTTTCCAGGTTTATATATATATAGTCTATTTATAACATGTAGTATTATGTAATAAATGTTGCAATTATTCACACTCACCATATAATAAATATAAAATGAAATCTTTTAGTGTTAATGCATAAATCATTAAACAAACAAAATTAATCTATATTTATCTACACTTAAAGTTATTATATATTAACAACTGCAAGAATAAAATTGTATTTGCTACAAATATAAACAATTCATGTAAAATTGGATCAGCTTAAGATTCTCAAGACAGAGCTACTAAGAATCCACTTCTATTCAACTTGAAGAAGACTAAAGTTAACACTAGTATATACGTATTACTAATTTATGTGTGAATTATAAATTGAATTAAAAACTGTGTTTCTTACTTATAATATAATAAAAAAACATTAGGTTATATATATAATAATAGATTGCTGTATGAAAATAAAACTGCATGGGTTGATAGTATATTTACTCGGTTAGATTATTAGTCATGTAAAAGTGTCTGCATATAATCAGAAAAAAAATGGAAATAATCATGATTAAAGAAAGTTATGTCGGATAAATAAATAAAAAGATTGATAAAATACAAATATTATAAATAAAAATTAAGAAATAATGTAGAATAATAAATATCTATTGACAGTACATGTTTCAGGGGGATTAAAACTCTTGATAATAAAATAATTAGAATATAGATAAGTAAAACTAATAAAATACAAAAAGAAGGTAAAGTTAGGATTGGAAAAAAAAACAGGCATTTTAATAAAAAGATATTTATTAAATATAGAAATTATGTAAGATGTGATTTAGAAGATTCTGAGAAATGGAATGGAAAAATCTAGAAAAATAAATTATCTTAAGTTTGATAGCAATTTTAGTAATCTTAATAAAAATGTAAAAATTGGCTTTTGAAAGTCTAGATAAAATGTATAGTTAGAAATATTAAAAAAAATAGAAGTTTATCTCACTATAAGTAAGCATATATGCATTTATATATGCTAGTCTAATTGATCACTAAATATAAGAGACATGCATACATAAGGGATACATAGATAGATCAGTAGATAATTAGGTAATGAATATCTGTAAATGTAATCAGAAAATCAGTCAAATAACTATAAATGTTTTATAACTAAAATATGATACTATAGAATAAGAAATATATGTTCTTTGTTCAAAGGAAGAATACAATATTAAATAATTAGGTACTACAATCAATCATTGCACTGCTCTTTCATTGTGTGCCATTTTATTCCTTAACTCACATGTATCATAAACTTAGCATTTGTTAAAACTGTTTTCTACTTACTTCAAAATATATATTAAAGAAAATACTCTTAACACTCTTATTGATTTGGTCACAATTAATACTTTTATATAAATAAACATTTCCTTTTAAAATTATTTTTAATTACAAATTAATTATTAAACAAAATAATAAAACGCTAAAAGACTTTTTGAAAATTATTAGAGTAAGGAAATGAGAAAAATTGAGTTTAATGCATTTTATGGCAAATTGTGAAGTGATAGGTATTAGTTGATTGTTAAAGACTTTTACTATTTTTTAAGTACTACAATTAGTTTAATGTAGAGTGAATTAGTAATATGTCATTGCTAATATTTTTATTTACTATCTGACAAGTGCAAATTGATTTCTGAATAAATTAAAATCAAAGTCATTAACTGTGAAGAATTGACTTGATCCTATTATTAATTGTATGTTTTTATAAATTAAACTGTCAAAAACTATTCTGTAATTCTAAAATGTTTTTGAAACAGACTAGATATTAAAAAAATAGCCTTTTGATTAAAAACGATTCTTATAATAACGAATTTACTTTTCATCTATTATTATGGAAATGCACAATGTATTTACTTTTTTTAGATTGCTATATTTTGGTCCACAGGAATTTATGAGGTCATCGTATTGCAGTTGTACTCTTTAAAGTCAATACATGGATATTAATTTGATTACGTAATATAAGATATTCACTCTCTACTTAATAATTATATATATATATATAGACCAATAGCTACAGTTTTACTTGGATTGCTTATAGATCATCTAAAAACGAAAATCCTAATTCCGCTTAAGACCTGAAATCTTTTCAAAGATCAGTTCTATTCCAGGCGATGGCTATAAAGATGCTTACCCTAATGTTTACAACATAAAGTTCACTATATTATTATATATATTGCTTATACTTTTTCAACTTTACAAATATAGGGCTCCTTACAATTTATGATGTAGCCAAAAATTAAGATAGCAAAAAAAGTTCACTGATAATGAGATAAAGAACGAGGATTCAGCGGGAAATAGTTGAGCATCCAGAATATATGGATTAACAAAATGTTCATTTTCTTCAGTTTCATCAATAATTGACTTCAAGTTTATATTACAAAAAAAAATAAAGTGGTCTCCATAAGGCTGGAATATGTTGTGCTTCAACAGCTTTATTCAAACCTCTTGGTCTTTTAAATAAGTTAATCAACTCCCTCATGGTTCTTAAATCATACATTTCCAAATTAACAAGGATTTTAACATTATCAAAATCTGGTTTGTGACCAATTTCTAAAAACTGTGAAGTAGACATTTGAAAAAAAAAATGTATCTTACAACTGATTAGAGGCATTTTTATGTTTATTAATGCTAAGATTAATTAATATATTAGACTGACCTACATAACTTTTTAATCACCATGAACATGAAATTTTAAAAACACCTTGATATTCCAAAAAGTACTCTGTCTTTAGGCTTATGGAAAAAAATCACCAATTTTTTTGCTAGTGGAAAAAATAGTCTTTATGTTAAAATTAGATAGTCTTCTACTAATATTATTAGTGACTCCTTTAATATAAGGTAAAACTACTCTATAACTAATCAAATTATCAACTTTATCCTCTTTCTTAAAGAGCATAAAGTTGATAATTCAACTAGTTATAAAGTGGTGTTACCTTATAGTAAAGGAGTCATTGATAAATCAGTAAAAGACTATCTAATTTTAATATAAAGACTACTTTTTATAGTAGAAAACAAAAGAATTTTTTCATAAACCTAAACTCAGAGTACTTTTGGAATACCACCGTGTTTATGAAATTTGGTATTTACAGTGCTTGAAAAGCTATGCAGGTCAGTATAAAAGATGTCAGAATTAATGAACATAAAAATGCCTTTAATTAGAAGGTAAATACATCTTCTTTTACTTCACAGTTTTTTGAAAATTGGTCACAACCAGATTTTGATAATGCTAAAATACTTGCTAATTTGGAAAAGTATGATTAGAGAACCATGAGGGAGTCAATCAAAATATTAAAAAGACCAACAAGTTTAAATAGAGCTGACGAAGCACATTGTATTGCGGCTTTATGGAGACCACTTATTTTATTTCTTTTTTCTAATATAAATTTGAAATCAATTATTGGTGAAATTGAAGAAAATAAATATTTTGTTAATCCACATATTATAAATGCTCAACTACTTTATGTTCAGTCTCATTTTCTATATCATTATCAATTTCATTGCTATTTGAGATCTAATGGTTTTCTTTGAAAAGTTAACCTTGACAGTGGCAGATACTATTTTCTTGTGACATTGAAAAGTAATAAAAAAATAACACATGGTTTAATCTAAAACCATACTTTATATATATAATAAAAATTCATATAACACTACAATATAAGCCAAAATAACAAAATTTTATTAAAATTCTTTCACAACCATGGTTTTATCTATTAACAAATGACCATTTTCAAGTAAAATTCAACTATTCTTATAAACCAATTTACTAATTGATGTCTCATATAGCAAAAATAAACTCTTTATTCACAATATCAATTAAATCTTTATTATTAGTCAATTTATAGATGTTTTCATAATTTAATAAATTCATGATTGGTGAGAAGCAACTTAACTCCTCTGAATATAACTATTATTTTCAAAATTATTAAGTCTTCTATTCTTATAAAAGTATTCAATAAAGTAAGTTTTTTATGACTAAATGGTTGATAACTTCTAATTTTATCATATATATATAATATGATAAGCTACATCTTAGGAACTTTACACTTTATAGGCCTCTGTGACTTTATAATAAATAGTAGAAATTAATGAAAATAAAATATTTTTAATCATAAAGAGTTATCAATTTATATAAATATATTTTAATAACAGAAACACCCAGGCTTATTATATACCTGTGTCTATATATGTAATATGTAGGTATATGAGCACAGACTTCACATGACCCACCACTCTCCACACTATCTCATAACACTGATACACTTGATCACATATATGTTGAAAAGATAAATAATCACCAATATATGTATTTCATGCTAATTCATGGTGATTATTTATCTTTTCAACATATATGTGTTCAAGTGCATCATTGTTATGAGATAGTGTGGAGAGTGGTGGGTCGTGTGAAAGTCTGTTCTCATATACCCTATATATTACATATATAGATACAGGTATATAATAAGCCTGTGTTTTTAAGTTATTACATAGTAGAGATGTCTTCCCATCCCTTGTATATGTATTAAATGGATTATGTATTGTATATAAGGGGTTAGATTGACCTTAGTCAACATGGGTGTGACAAGAAGCTTGGCCTCAGGGTGGCCTTTGAGCATTCCATCATCAGATTTTTAATTGGATGGATGGTTGAAGAATTGGAGTGTGGAGTAGATTGAAGCCTTTCCATTAAAGTATGAGGATTGGCTATCTTAATATATATCTGAGCACTTATAGCATATATGTGTAGAGATGGTAATCTGGCCAACTGATGATTGCTGGTTTAGCATGAAATACATATATTGGTGATTATTTGTCTTTTCAACATATATGTGTTCAAGTGCATCAGTGTTATGAGATAATGTGGAGAGTGGTGGGTCATGTGAAATTCTGTGCTTATATACCCTATATATATAAAATACATATTTTGCGGGTTCATCTGTGTTAAAAACTTTTAATATCAATATACTGACGTTTCGACTTGGTCACACAAGCCATCCAAGTCGAAACGTCAGTATATTGATATTAAAAGTTTTTAACACGGATGAACCCGCAAAATATGTATTTTATATATTTAACCCGTGCAAATCTTCGTTTTAACATATATATATATATATATTATTTATTTTAACAACAACATATGATTTTCTCATACATCACACTATTTGGTTTAAATACAGAAATGTTGATAGACTGATAGTATTAGTGTATTAAATATCATATTCATTGTTTCTAGAATTCATCAAAGCATTTGCATCATTTATATGCATGCTTAATTTTATGAGGGGGCCTCAAATAAATTTAGTGCATATCCTTTTCAGTTTTGGTCTGATTTTATTTATTAAGCATTGTTGATGATACTTTTAATAAATATAAGGATAATTTTAACATCAATACTAACTATTATTAAATTATAAAACTAAAGGATGACTGTACTCATAAATAATTCAAGATAGTTAAAACCATTAGAATCAAGTATTTTATAATGATTACATTGATGGGTTTAAACCTTTAATAAATCTCATTTGTGCTTACAAAAAGAAATATTTGAATAAACTGCTTACCAAGGGTCCTTCTGATGCAATCTGCTCTGCTTAATGGAAATTGAAAAAAAAAGATCTCCAGAAAATCATGTCAAATTTAGGACCTATGTATGGATATCAATTGGAGCAAATTAGTTTACTCTCTTCTGAATTTCATTTCGATATATTGGCCATGTATCTCATTCAAACTTTAAGATGTATAACACTTAGATTCAAGTCAGATTTAAACATAAGTAAAATAAAATATAGCTTGGAAGCCTTGCACTTTAAAGGTCTTATTGGTCTTAATGAAAATATATCTCTTAATGTTTGCTTATTTACTGTGGTGACTTGACATAATCCGTTTATGCTAAGCCATCATTTCTAATTTTACCTTACATTCTTATCAGTTTAATAGATTTTTTAGATAAATTTAATAATACCATAGAAAGTGTGTAACGTTAACACTTTAAATATTTTTATAATAGTTGGTTACATGTTTAATGACGAAAATGAAAAAAAATAAAAAAACTGAAGTGAGAGTTGCTATAAACTGACAGAATTGTTAATAAAAAAAACTAATTGTTTTTATACAATTTACGATTAATAAAAATACTTTAAAAATACTTTTCTAGATATGCATAATTTAAATAGAGAGAAAAAACATTTGAGGTGATGAGCAGATAAAAAATATTGGTAAAGTAAAGCAATATATTGGGGGGGGGGAGGTATTAGATATTACTTAATGGTAGAGTAATATAAGAAAACTGTAAAAGTTAAAACATAAAGTTCTAATTTTAATAAACAGTAAATTACAATTACTTCGAGGGACTTTGTAATAGTTTTATAATTACCCAAACCATTAAATCCAAAACTTGTTAATCTTTTTCGATAGCCATTGCAGACTTTTTCAGAAGTTCTTGTAAGTAAAAAAATCTGGAGATATTTACATAAATAAAAGAAAAACTGCAAATTTTAGGGCATTTTGCATTTAAATTATTCATATAATACTATAAATGTACATTAATTTAACAAGAAAAGTATAGTTATAAGAAACTCACAAAGAAAGTTTAAGAAATAGAAAAAACATGAATGATTTATAAAATATAATAAATGATAATTACATTGCCATATTAATTATGTGTACTTTATATAAAAGTTTGTTTTACTTGCTTATTGTTTTTAATTGATCATATAGGGTGCTTTTTCCAAGCATTTCTACATTTTCCTCTACTTCTAAAAATCTTGAAAGCTATCAACTTTTTTTCTGTCTATGTTTTTTCACGTTTTGCAATTTCATTCAATATTTCATTCATAATTTTTTCTCTCAAAGTGGGTATTTTGTCCAATAAGTTTGCTATAATTATATCTACAATTTTTTCTTACCTATACTTCTATATCACTAATAATATTTTTCAATTTATTTTATCATTTTTTTCCAAATCTCTATATCTAAAACTAGTAAAATATCTTGTTTCCAAATAAAATATTCAGCAAGATTTTTTTAAAATTTAATTTTAACACATCATAAATATATTGTTTTCTTTTTAATGAAACTATTTAGTCATTTCACTTTATTTTATTAATAAATCATCAACTATCTATCTTCATATTTATTTAACAACAATGTCATATTTCATAATACTCACTCATAGTATTGCTATCTCATTTCATTATATTTATGATAATCTTCTAATAGTTTTATAAATCATCTTGTACTACTACTTCCTTAAACATAGTATTTGTCATATATCAATTTATTACATACATCTTATATTCATGGAATATATATATATATATATATATATAATTCTAATGTTTTCACAGATAAAAGATGTCATATTATTATTACTATTTGCGGGATATTCGTGTAGTGAAAAAGCTAAATGCTGACATTTCAGTACAATATCAAGTACCTTCCTCAGAGCGTCCTCTTTCTCAAATCATAAGAATGCATGTGAGATTTAAAATCGTTTTTATCGTTTTCTTTCTCCTCATATTAAAAAAAAAAAAAATTAGTGAAATATTTCCTCTTCCTAAAGATAAAATTGCTTTGGAGTGTCATGGTGTGTATGAAATTCCATGTAGGGTCTGTCCACATACATATATAGGACAGACTAATCGTAGAATAAATAGCTGATGAATTGGATTTTTCTCTCACTGCCAGAATGTTCTTCTGGCAGTGAGAGAAAAATCCAATTCATCAGCTATTTATTTTCATATTAAATTAACAAATCATGATATCAATTTTGAAAAAACAAATATTTTAGCAAAAATTGAACAATATGACCAGAGATTGCTAAGAGAAGCTATAGAGATTTTTAAAAGGCCAAGAGCATAAATGAAAGGTGTGAGTTAAGGAAGATTAACAACATTTGGAAGAAAGTATTGGAAGAGAAAATAAATTTTAAAACTTCTCAACCAATAGAATTTAAATATGAGGAGAAAGAAAACGATAAAAACGATTTTAAATCTCACATGCATTCTTATGATTTGAGAAAGAGAACGCTCTGAGGAAGGTATTTGATATTGTACTGAAACGTCAGCATTTAGCTTTTTCACTACACGGAATATCCCGCAAATAGTAATAATAATATGACATATATATATAATATACAAACAAATAATTTAATGGTAAAAATTTTTATATTTTAAATTCTTTAGTAGCGTTTTCAATTACGTAGTAATCATCATCAGCTTTAACTGAATTTCAAATTTTACTATTACATAAATTTCCATAAGCTGTGTATGGCCATATTTGCAATAGGCAAATTGCAAATATATGGTCATAAATTGCTTATGGAAATTTATGTAACATTAAAATTTGAAATTCATTTAAAGCTGATGAGGATTACTACGTAATTAAAAGCGCTACTAAAGAATTTAAAATATAAAAATTTTTACCATTAAATTATTTGTTGTATTATATATAATATTTTTTATAACAGGTATTATACTTTTACATTTATATATACAAACATATTTTGTGGGTTCATCTGTGTTAAAATTATTTTAAATATTGATATACTGACATTTTGAGTTGATCACACAATGCATCCAGTGGATGACTTGTGTGATCAACTCAAAATGTCAGTATATCGACATTTAAAATTTTTTTAACATGGATGAATCCGCAAAATTTGTCTTTTATATATGCAACCTATGAAAATTTTTGTATCAACATGTATATATTCTATCATGACTGTGACCATTTTTACAAAGTAATTTTGCTAAATCATATTTTAATGCACTGAATAAACTTATAAAACTTTAGAATATGTTATATATTTTTACATAAATTCTATTGCAGAGAGCAATTTAAGAATATACTACAAACTTTCTGCATTGAGGCCACCCTACTCTTTAGATAAATACATTTATTAAGCTATCATATTATTCTTATCCCAGATATAAACTTTAAAAACCAATATATCTATTTCCTTACAATAAAAATAATGACATATAAATGCTTTACAAATTACACAGGTATAGAATTGCATTATTGAAATTTGTCACAGTAGATATGTTAGAAAAATATGTAATAATAGAGTAAATAACATATAATAAAACAAAAGGGCTGCAGAAAGGAGTTTGCTATTAACTGAAAGGAGACCCTTTGATTCCTCTTGGACGCCTTAAAGCAACCTAGCAGGGCAAATTTCTAATGTCCACTCCATACATTCTTGTCATTGCAGTTGATATTACTATATGGTTATTCATGTAGTATACGAACATGGATGGACTGCTCACCAACATTCATTAGCCAGCGTGGTGAGTTTATTGTCTTTTTACCTCTGAGTTTAAGAATATTTTTTCAATATATACAATCATGAAAGACAAAAATAAATCATGGCCCTTATTACCAGGAGGCTGTAAAGTCACCAACCAAGGCAACAGTTGGTGGCTGAAGGTGGAGGGTGCTAAGAATCCCCTGATTGTGGACTCAGGCTGCCATTTTATGACAACTTTTTATTTAGGTACTTACAACTGCAGATCACTTTCAAGTGAAAGAAGATTGCAAGAGTTAGAAGAAGAACTGTCTTATATTAAATGGGACATTATTGGACATTGTGAAGTTAGAAGAAAAGGTGAAGATACAATGGATTTAAAAAGTGGACATATACTCTACTATAAAGGCACAAATATTGGAAATCCAAGTGTAGTAGGATTTATTATGAATAAAAAATGAAAGAATAACATTATGGAGATTGATGGTGTATTGGACAGAGTGGAAAGATTAGTTTTACAATGTAATAGCAGATACCAAATGCAGATAATTCAGATTTATGACCCAACAAGTTCTCATAGTGATTAAGTTGTAGAAGATTTTTATATGGATGTACAAAAGGCTTTTTATCAGAGTAAACAACATTTTAAAATTGTTATGGGAGACTTTAATGCTAGAATTGGTAAACAAATGAAAGATGAAAATGCTGTAGGTAATTTTGGTTATGGTAATAGAAATGAGAGAAGACATAGACTTGTGGAGTTTGCAGAAAAAAAAACAACGTATATATTATGAATTTTTTTTTTGAAAAAAACGTTAAAAAAAAAATGGACATGGAAGCATCCAAATGAAAGTACAGAAGAATTGGATTATATTTTGACTCACAGAAAATACATATTTCAAGATTGTAATGTTCTTAATAAATTTAACACAGAAAGTGATCATCAATTAGTAAGATGTAAGACACATGTTAATGCAAAACTAGAGAGAAAAAATATTAAGAAAAATAATATTTACAGTTGATATTACTAATCTTCAGAAACATTCTAATGAATTTAAATTAAAATTTACAAATCGGTTTTAAGTATTAGTAGATTTTGAACATGATTCAGATTTAAATGACATTAATAGAAAAATAAGCAATACACTTTTAAAAACTGCAAAAAAGATAGCTGGTAAAAAAAGCAGCAATTGAACAATAAAATTTCTACTGAGACTAGAGAATTTATGAAGAAAAGAAGGAATATGATGATATACAACAATGATGAATTAAAAAGATTGAATATCTCGAATTTTGTAAAATGGTGTGGAAAAGAGTTGAAAATGATATAAGAAAGTATAATTGTGAACTAGCAATGAAATCTGTAAAAGAGAATAAAAGTCTAAAGAGTGTAAAACAACATTTTGGTATTGGTAGGAAATTTATATCTGCACTAAGAAAAAAAGATGGCATTAATACTAAAAAGAGAGATGACATCATAAAATGTGTAGAAGACTTCTATCAAGAATTATATTGTAATAAAAAACAAGTGCCTCCTATATCGATTATATCTTCAGAATTGCCCAAAATTTTGAATGAGGAAGTGAGATATGCAATTAAATTTATAAAGAAAGGTAAGGCTCCAGGTAATGATGGAATTATAATTGAAATATTAAAAAAAGCAGGTGAAGAAATAGAATTTTTTTTAGCAAATTTATATACCAAATGTCTAAATGACAAAGATGTACCAGATGATTGGAAGAATGCAGTATTAATATTAATATTTAAAAAAAGGTGATAAAGAAGTTATTAGAAATTACAGACCTATCAGTCTTTTATCAGTTTTATATAAAATTTTTACTAAGATAATTACAACTCGACTACAGAAAACACTGGATTTCCACCAAGCAAGAGAACAAGTGGGATTTAAAAGTGGTTTTAGTTCAGTATATCATATCCAGGTATTGAGAAAAATTATAGAAAGGACAAATGAATATGAGTTGCCATTATGTTTAGGATTTGTAGACTATGAAAAGGCATTTGAATCTATAAACACTTTTTTAGTGATTAAAGCATTGGATCATCAAGGTGTAGATCCAGGATATTGTCATATTTTAAAAAATATTTATAAAAATGCAACAGCAACTATTAGATTACATAATGGCAGTAGGAAAATCAACATTGAAAAGGGTTTAAGACAGGGAGACTCCATATCTCCAAAACGTTTTACAGCAGTGCTGCAAGAAGTATTTTGTGGATTAAAATGGGAAGCTAAAGGAGTGAAAGTAAATGGAGATTATTTAAGTCATTTAGATTTTTCAGATAATGTAGTTGTTTTTGAAAATAATGCTTTAGAGCTACAGAAAATCTTGCAGGAGTTATCAGATGAAAGTAGGACTAAAGATAAGTGTTAAAAAGACTAAAGTAATGTTTAATAGATTTTCTCAAAATATGAAAAAAAAGATTCATTATGATGAGTTAGAAGAAGTTAACAGTTACAAATACCTTGGTCAGATTATTAATACAGATGGAAATATACTGGATGAAATTAATCATAAAATTAAACTTGATTGGAGTGCTTTTGGTAGAAATAACTTGGTACTAAAAGGAAATATGCCTATGTCTTTGGAAAGGAAGGTTTTTAATAAATGTGTTTTGTCAGTTCTTACTTATGGATCTTAGACTTGGACACTTAATAGAAGAACAATACCGAGACTTCAGACCACTCAAAGAAGTATGTAGGGATGCATTTTGAGAGTAACAAAAAAGGATTGAAAACACAATGTGTGGGTAAGAGAACAAACAGGCATTACTGACCTCATTAAAAAAATTAAAAGACTGAAGTGGAGTTGTGCTGGATATATTGTTAGAAGACATGATAATAGATAGACAATTGAAATTTTAAACTTGATTCCAAGAGATTGTAAATGACCCAGAAAGAGACCACATGTGAGATGGATGGGTGAAATAAGAAAGTGTGCAGGGGTGATGTGGAGAAGAGAAGCTAAAGATAGGAAAAGATGAATTGAACTTGGAGAGACTTTTATTCTGCAGTGGATTGATAATGTTTGATGATGATGATGATAAAACAAAAGACTGGTAATAATGCTATAAATTTTAATATACCAATATATAAATAAGTAAAAACTATAGCCAGCTTAAAGTATTATTGCATATATAAATATAATAGAATATTTTGAGCAAGCAAAAATATTCAAGCATCATTTAGTCATAATTTTCAAAATAATAGTTATATCCAGAGGAGTCAGTTTGCTCTTGACTATACTGAGTTAGGTTATAATCATGAATTTATTAGGAATATTATATTTAATAAAAATATCTATAAATTGGCTAATAATAAAGATTTAATTGATAGTGTGAATAAAGAATATATTTCTTTGTCATATATGGCATCAAATAAGTAAATTGATTTATAAAAATAGTTTTTTAGTAGGTTGGATAAAATTGGCCTTGACAAAAGGCGTGAGTTAAAATTCATTACTAAATAGTTCAAAACAATGAATTGATTGGAAATCTATTTCTGAGATAATTTATAAGATTTTTTGCAGTTGTCATAAAATGTATATAGATCAGAGTAAATTAAGTTTTAATGAGAGTTAAAGTTAATAAGAGTAGAGTTAAAAATAGATATCTAAACTCAGTTTTCTATATTCATAATCTGAATACAGATCATAAAAATATTATTTGACAATATAGAGATTATTTATTATGAAAAAAGCAATTTTAATAGAAGTGTAAAAAAAAAAAACCTTGATGGTAAAATTTTTTGAATCTGAGGTCATTAATTTCATAAAGACATTCTTTGATGTTAAGGAAAGTTAGTTTTTGATGTGAATTATTGGAAGGGTATTTTGTTTTGTATATTTATTTTATAGTTTAATTGAATTTTACTTGAAAAATTTTACTTATTAATAGATGAAACCATGGTTGTGAAAGAATTTTAGTAAACTTTTGTTATTTTGTCTATTATTGTAGTGTTATGTAAATATATAACATAGTTTTTGGGCTAAATTATGTCCTATTTTTGATTACTTCTCAACATTTTGACAAAATAGCATCTGCCAATATTAAGATTAATTTTTCTAAGAAAATTTTTTAGATTTCAAATAGTAATGGGATTGAGTGTTAGGTAAAGAATGAGATTGAGCATAAAGTAGTGGGCATTCAGAATATGTGGAGTGACAAACTGTTTATTTTTTTCAGTTTCACCAAATAATAGATTTCAAGTTTATATTAGAAAAAAGAGATAAAATAAGTGGGTCTCCATAAGGCTGGAATATGTTGTGCTTCATCAGCTCTATTTAAACCAGATGATCTTTTTAATATTTCAAACAATTTCCTCATGGTTTTCAAATCTTACATTTCCATATTAGGAAGTATTTTAGCATTATCAAAATCTGATTTGTGACCAATTTCTAAAAAAATATGTGAAGTAAAATCAAAAGTATTTAACTTCTTATTTAAGGCATTTTTATATTCATTAATTCTGATATTAATTCATCTATTAGACTGATATGCATAGCTTTTCATGCACTGTAAACATGGAATTTAATAAACACTCTGATATTCTAAAAATACTCTGTCTTTAGGTTTATGGAAAAAAAATACTATTTTTTTGCTAGTGGAAAAAGTAGTTTTTGTGTTAAAAATAGATAGACTTCTACTGATTTTATCAGTTGACTCCTTTAATATAAAGTAAAATAACTATAACTAATTGAATTATCAAAGAAAGAGAATAAAATTGATAAATTCAATTAGTTATAGAGTAACATTATCTTATATTAAAATCAGTAGAAGATTATCTACTTTTAACATATATTCTACATTTCCACTAGCAAAAAAAAGTGATTTTTTTCTATAAACCTAAAGATAGAGTACTTTTGGAATACCAGGGTATTTATGAAATTTCATGTTTATAGTTTTTCAAAAGCTATGAAGGTTAGTCTAATAGACAAATTAATGTCAGAATTAATAAACATAAAATGCCTTTAATCAGAAATTAAATACATCAGCTTTTACTTCACATTTGGTAATGTTAAATACTTGCTAATTTGGAAAAGTATGATTTGAAAACCACGAGGAAGTCAATTGAAATATTAAAAGGACCAACTAGTTTAAATAGAGCTGATAGAACATAATATATTCCAGTCTTATGGAGACCACATATTTTTATCTCTTTCTTCTAATATAAACTTGTAGTCAATTAATGGTGAAACTGAAGAAAATAATCATTTTGTTAATTCATATATTCTGAATGCTCAACTACTTCATGCTCAATCTTATTTTCTACCTCACTACCAATCTCATTGTTATTTGAGATCTAATGGATTTCTTTGAAAAGTTAATCCTGACAATGGTGGATACTATTTTGTCAAAATGTTGGGAAGTAACAAAAAATAACACAGGGTTTAAATCAAAATCTATTTTATTTACATTACATAAATGTAAAACCATTAAATAATATATATATATATATATATATGCGAACTAACTAAAGGAAAAATAAAAACATAATAAAAACACAGAATTATTTCTCTATAAAACTGCTTTAATATTTCAACCAGCAGCAAACTAGTTTTCATCGAAAGCAAAATGGAAATAGCCATTTTGCTTTCTGATGAAAACCAGTCTGCTGGTTGAAATATTAAAGCAGTTTTATAGAGAAGTAATTCTGTTTATATATATATATATATATATATATAAATATATATAGAATTACTTCTCTATAAAAATATAAGAAATAGGGTTCCGATCTCAAAGCAGAAAAGGTTGAGTGGTGTATTTGATGAGTAGTAAATTTTAACTTTATAAGATAATAGAATTTTTCCAAGTATGATAATGTTTGTTGTCGATACCGTAGATATAGTAAATGAAAAAATAACTTTGCAGTATAGTAGTTAATGTCTATGTGCCATAACCATGGCCTGGATTTCATGTCTGCTATAAAACATTTTCGGGTTACAACCATGCATAAAGGCTTTATATAGTCAGCCTATAAAAAAATTAGCTAGACAAGCAATCTTGATGAGTATATAAGTATTTAGATATTATTAATTATAAAATTAAAATAAGTATGATGATGGTTCATACTAATTTCTTAAAACACTTAAAACACTTAAAAGCTTTATGTTGTATACTACTCTAAAATGAATCTAGATACTATGCACCAAATAAGATTGAGGCATCAACCAAAATAATTCCCTTCACTTGCCAATCAGACATAAGTATTTGACCATAAGTTGCCCTGATTCTATTTCATAAATAAAATTTCTTCTTTCCATCACCTAGAACAAGTTGTGTCAAACGTATCTTTATTTCCAAAGTGCCAAGTATTGTACTTCAGTCTTTTTTTATTGTAAACATAATCAAAGTAGTGTTAAATATTTAAAAACCACCAATAGAGATCAAGTCTCAAAGATGTAACGATCTTATCTGACTTAATCCTTGCAATTTAACAGTAATAAGCAATATTATATTTGTTATTCTTTTTAATTAAAAAGAAATATAGTATTTCCTTTTTTTTCTTACGTAGCCGGAAGCGAACCGCTAACTCTGGATAACTGCTTGTAAAGCAGCCGTTGCTGACCTCTCAATTACCAATGCTTGACAAAGAAATATAGTATTTCCTTTGCTAACAACATTACAGAATATCTATGAATCAATAGATACAGAAGTCAATTCGTTCTGCATTTTTTTAAAAATTAATTCTTCACTACATTCTATTAGATGTTATGTTTAAGTAGTAATATTTTTATGGATGTCGTAGGACTTGTACATTAAATAAATAAAATAAGAAGTGATTTTAAATTCACATTATTATTATATTAAAATGCGATTCACATGTAAAACGTATATAATTTTTATGATATTTAAATAAATATTTATTTTACATCATCTGATAATTAGTATATATTTTTTAATTTGATATTTTTAAATAAAATAATCAAAAACTAATTAATAAAAAAATTAAAATTCCAAATAATGAATAACTGTAATTAATGCATTTAGCAGATGATAGTTTTATATATTTTATCTTTTTTATTAAAGAAGTAATAAATTTTATAATAAAGTATTTAAATATATAATAACGTATAAAATATTAATCATTTATTATTAAAATACATTATAATTTTAAAATAATATTTTAATGTAACATTGTATTGCATAAAATATATATATATATATATTGTGTTTAAATTAAAATAATAATAAATATATATGATGTTAAATTATATCTAAAAATAGCCAATTTAAAATAGAATATACACTCTTGCATTATTGTGCTGGGATTTTATGAAAAACTTGGGTCACCCTTGATATAAATCATTTTAATAAAGTTTAATAATGACTGCAATACAATAAAACTGTATAGATAATTTTACATATTGACATACATATAGTAAACATCTATATCGAAAAGATTTATTTTATATAATATATATATATTTAATAAATTTAAAGATGTAATTGATTAAATATGTGGATATTTCTGTTAATTTTATTTTAGAAAATATACAGTCAGATGATAAGAGACAGTAACCAATTAAAATTGTATGCTGTAAACATTTTTTTACATTCAAATGGGATTTTTTTCCAAAATACAATTCCAGTTCTTATATAGAGATAAAATATTACAGTAAATATATACATGTTTAAGGAACGAAAGCTTTTTTTCTACTTTTGTAATTTATACAATATACTCTTCCTCTACAGTTGAATGTTATAATTTTAATAACTTTTAACACATGTAATCATTTAAATATTTTTAGATATGTGAAAATATCTGCTATTTTTATTTTAGAAGAAACACAGTCAGATGATAATAAATAGTGACCAATGAAAATTGCATACTGTAATTTTTCTAAAAAGTAAAAATGTCCACGTTTATATATAGAACAATGGTAGTAAAAACAGCCTTCATGTTAACTGTAAATAAAGCATTTTGATTTCTCATAGTGATCTTAAATATACTCAGTAAAACAAATTTATAACATTCACTATAATCATAATGATTACAGCTAGCTAATAATATCATGATTAGTATTCTCATAGTTAATAAACAGAAGTGATAAAATAAAACAACATATGCCAAACAGCAATTGGGAGTTTACAGTTTTCATTTCTGAATTTATTGTCAAGAAAACATTGTTTTTCCTTCTCAGATACCTAATAATCCTTTATTTATATTGAGTCTCTTTTGTGTTTAATATCATTGAAGACAAAAATAAAAAATAATGGATATCATTCTTAAGATTGTAAATATAATAATTAAGATAACACTTAGTGATTAAACACAGAAGATGCTAAAAACGTTCTGGTTATGAATTCTGATCAATGAAGATTTCACATGCTATCTACAATTTTAGAATCTTCTCAATTATAGATTGCTAAATTGAAAAAAAAAAACAGAAGCAATTAATATGAAAAGTAGATATAAACTTTACTGTACTGAAATCACAAGTGAATTAGGGTTTATAAAATACAAAAACAAAATGAACAACATTGTGGGAATTGATGATATATCAGAATATTTAGCAAGTTTGGTTACTCAGCTTAATGGAAAGCATACAATATTTCTAATGTTTGTCCCAATAAGTGTCTATGCTGATGAAGAAATAATGGATTTTATGTAGATGTAAAGAATGCTTTTGATTAATCAAAACAACATTTTAAATTTAAAGTTATAAGAATTATAGAATTATCAGAAGAAAAAAAATGAAGGTTATAAATTCCAGCTTTGAAAAAAATATTTAAAAAATGGGATATGAGACATCATAATGAAGATACAAAAAAATTGAAATATATTTTGAATATCAAAAAGAATTGTACATTATGATTATAATATGCTTAAAAGTTCAACACAGCAAGTAATTCCTGATTAGTGCAATATATATAAAACATAAATAATTAACGGTAAAAGCAATATTATATTTTAAATTCTTTAGAAGCACTTTCAATTACTTAGTAATCCTCTTCAGCTTTAACTGAATTTCAAATTTTTTTAAACTTAATGTTACATTGATTTCCATAAGCTGTATATGGCTGTATTTGCAACTTGCTTATTAATAACATCATCCTTATATTTATCTATTAAAATTGCCTCTTTAATTTTCCTTTTTTTATGATTCCTTTTTTCCATTAATATTTTATTTCATTACTATTAAATGTAAACCTATAATTACAAGTTTTTACATGGTCAAAGAATACTGAAGCTGTATTAAATTGACTATTTACATTATTTTTAAAAATAAATGATAATGATTTGTTAGCTTCATTGGATGTAAGGAATTATATGGATCAATTGATCATCTTGAGTCTATAAGTTTAATTGAAATTGAACTAATTAATATATCTGTAAATAAACATTTGGTAAATTTTATTATTGAATCACTAAAATTTATAAGTGATAATATTATTGCAACATATAATGATAAGTTTTATAAAATGGGTAAGGATGGCCATTGGGATTACCTATGATAGCACAAATTTGTAGTTTTACATTGTCAAAATATAATGATATTATATTTAATTCTTATAATTTTGAAAATATTAAAATTTATATTAGATATGTTGATGATGTTTTTGTTTGTGATCATCAAGACATTATCGATGTTTTTTTATATAATCTGAATAATTTAAACAATTTAAAATGGACTATTGAGAATGAACAAAATGGAAAAATAAAATTTTTGGATTTACAAATATTTAGAGATGCTACTGATTTAAATTATAAATTAATTTTTAAAGCTATTGGAGAAAGTGGATATATTCATTTTAAATCACATGTTCCAATGATACATAAAATGGCAAGTCTGAAATCGTTTTTGCATTGCAATGATAAATTATGTAAATATAAGAGTGATAAAATTTTAAATATTGAACTAACTCTTTTCCAATGAACTTTTAAAGGTTGGTTATGATAAAAACCAAATTTTGCATACAGTAAGTTCTTTTAATAATAAGAGGGTTTGCAATGTTACCTTAGATAATAAAAAATGGATAACTATGACATTTATAAATAACATGCAATCTAAATTAATGAAAAATATATTTAAAGAAAAGTATAATATTTCATTTTGTGTTCTTCCGAATGTTAATTGATTGATTAATAATTCTAAGAGTATAATTCCTAAATTGCAGAGAAGTAATATAATTTACCAGATTTCATGTGGATGTCAAAAATTATATATCAATGAATCGAGATGTTCTGTGGAAAAAAGATTGAAGGAGCATCAATTATTATATAATCAAATTCAAAATAATGTAAATAGTCAATTTATTACAGCTTCAGTATTCTTTGATCATGAAAAAAATTGTAATTATAGGTTTACATTTAATAGTAATAAAATAAAAATATTAATGGAAGAAAAGAATCATAAAAAGAGAAAAATTAAAGAGGCAATTTTAATAGATAGATATAAGGATGATGTTATTAATATGTGAATTGCAAGTATGGCCATACACAGCTTATGGAAATTTAACTAACATTAAGTTTAAAAAAATTTGAAATTCAGTTAATGAGGATTACTACGTAATTGAAAGCGCTTCTAAAGAATTTAAAATATAATATTGCTTTTCCTGTTAATTATTTATGTTTCTATATATTTTTTATAACAGGTACTATACTTTTACATTTAATATATATATATATATATATATATATATATATATATATAATATATATATATATATATATATATATATATATATATATATATAATATCAAATAATATAAGTATAATAACAATATTCACTAGAATAAAAACTACAAAATTTTAAAAAATGCCTGTATAAAATTAAAGATTAAAATTCTTTGCTATAGCTAGCTTCGGCATATTCCACCATCTTAAGTAGCAATACGTTAATATTTAAATATTATCAAACTCACATCAGTAACGTTCCCACGTGAATTACCTACTTTCCATAAATTGTGAATATTAACACAATGACACTGTTTATTCAACACATTATCTTTACTATTTATAAAATAGGACTCCTTAATTCTTCTTTTCCTCACATCATTTTCCATATGCAAAATAAAAACTCTATCAAAGCAGAATTCTCCATTACAACTCACAGCATATTCTGCAAAAACAGATTTAAACCTATCTGCAGAACAATGCAACTTATATAATAATTCATGCTCCCTAATCCTCTTTTTCAATGCACATTTGGTCTCCCCGATGTAACTATAACCACAATGACATACCACTTTATATATAATATTACATTTGCTGCTTTTATCAATAGAATCTTTGGCATTAATAACCAATCTTCCAGTATTTGCACCCACTTTAAATGCAACATTAAAATCAGCAGATACCATTGATGTAATCTTATTACAAACAATATCCTTTACATAATGCAATGTTATCCATTTTTTTCTTTTCCATATTATCTCTTCTCCATCTGTTTCTATATCTATATAGTGCACATAAAATATTTGTCCTACTATATCCCACACCCAATAAATCATTCACATATCTTTCAATATTAATAATTTTATCACTCTGAAATTTACATAAAACATAATTTTTAAAAAGAAATGTTCTAAAACCAGCCAATTTATAGGTAAGTGGAACATTTGAATTTGGAAGAACAACTCCTCTAATTGATAATGGCTTCAACACCATTTTATTATTAATTTTATTCCCTTCTCTCCATAAAATCAAATCTAGATATTTTACACTATAATGAATTTGAAGATTGGCTGGATTTCAAGAATAATTTTGATTTTTATAAAGAATTTTTACAATGGAGATTAATCCAGAAATATAATAAAAAGTTTAATTTTTTGTTTAATAAACAAGCTCAGCAGAGGAATGGCTTTAAGACAAAGGAATCGAATATAGTGAGTTTAATTGATAAACCTTTGGATTTGCTTGACGTTTCAGTTTTGGAGAAAAGAATAAAGTTTGTTGGAGGTTCAATTAAAAACTATAAAATGGAGGTTATTGCAGCAATAGAAAGTGCTTATGAGATGCATCATGCTCCAGATGAGGTGATTTCTAAAATATCTTCGTTAAATATTTCTAATGTAAAATGTGATGATTCATGGTATAAACAAATTAATTTAATAAGAAGATATTTATCAGATAATAATGTTACATGTATTAAAGAAGATAAAGGTGGAAGATTATGTTTGATGTTTAAAAGTTTATATAGAGAAAAGGTTCATCAGCAAATTCAAAAATTAAAATTTAAATTGACCAATGCTTATTCTATTGATACAGTGAGATTGAAATTTATTAATACTATACTTAAGCCATATTTAAAGAAAGTGTTTGATAGAAAGTTATATCTATCTCTTTATCCATCAGCTGTAATTATGTCAAGGATTTTTAAAAATTTAAAAGTGCATAAGGAAGGATTACCTATTAGACTAATGTTGGATTTTGGAGGATGTATGTATTATCATGCAGCAGTTTTTGTGGGAAAGTTTTTGCAAGATGAATTGGGTTTTGGTGATTATACAATTGGGTCTTCATTTGATTTAGTTAAAAAGATTGATAATATTGTTTTGGATAATGATGATAAATTATTTACATTGGAGGTTGCAGAGTTATATGGTTCAATAAAAAGAAAGGACTCTATTAACATTATTGATCAAGTTTTATCGTATGTTTGTAAAGGATTTGTTATTATTTATTGATCAGAATTTGATAGCTACATTTGAAGATTGGTTGTATATGATGGATGAAGGTTGGCCTATGGGTTTGCCTGTTTCAGCAATTATATGTAGTTATGTGTTGTCATATTATGAAGGGATGATTTTAAAAGAATATTTTATGACCGGTGTTAAAAGTTATTTTAGGTATGTGGATGATGTGCTTATTGTAGGATCAAATATGATAGTGCATAAACTGTTTTTTTAAATTAAATGATATTGCTGGACTATTACTCTTTCCCAACCATTTTCTTTAGCTAGAATAATTGAATTTAGGTAAGGCTATTATTTATCCCAATTTACCTTTACATGATTAAACATTTCTAAAATAAGACTATTAGACTCATTTACATATAAACAGATCACATCCCCTTAACATTAAACAAATACAAAATATCTGTTCAATGTCATGAGAATACCCAGATACTCCTCTTTATTAAATATCTACATACTCTCATGGCTAACAATAATATCCAATATATTATATCATATCTATAACTATTAAGTTTTGATTCAATCACTCCTTAAATTAATCTGTTATATAATTACTGATAAACTTAGATTCATATTATTTTTCATAATTAAGATTGGAAATTATCATAAGAATAACTTTACAATAAGGAAATCTCAGCATAATCATTGATGTTATTAATTCTTCATACTACCTATGGAATATCAAGAGGGATTTTACGGATTTTCATGGGTAGTACACAAATTAAGAAAGGCTTATAATTTAAATCTATAATCAAGCTTTATATTTATGTTCTTTAATACTTATTATTAAAATAATATTATTAACTAAACTGTAAGTAACACTAATACTTTCACTGATAATTATTATATCATTTAATTTTATATTAATAAACAGATCTTAATAATTGGCAATGTCATCAATGACCTATGGGTTCAAGGCAGCATGTAGCAAGTAAAAATCTCTATTAAGATATGTGTGCTCAGTAAACTGTTGGATTGCTCTAAACTGAATTGATTTCTCATTTTAATTTTACCCTGTACAGTTTGAGTTCATGTGATGTTTTGACTGTGAGCCCAAAAAAGAAATGCAACATTTAGAACTTAAGCAAACTTTCAAAACAATAATTTTAATAACATCACTTACAAATCATTACAATAAACATTCCCATTAACAAGTAATTTAAAATAACTGTTATAATAAAATTGTATACAAACATACTACAATAATAATAACAATGGAAAATTAATATTCGAAGTGTTTATAATGAAACAAAATTAATAATCTTCCATAGTATGATGGGATATTTCCCCCATGTATATGCTTATATATCACACATCCAGTTTCCTTTTTTTTAAATTCATGGTCTTTTATTTCAAACTTCAAAATAATAATTGTAATAAACTTGTATATTTAGTGATCAAATAACAATATAAAACAATTGAGAAAAGATTGTTATAATTCTGGATGTTTATAAGAAAACAAAATTAATATCTTTATATTTCCCATAAGAAAATATCATCTTTTTTTGTTTATCAATTCCTATATGTAAACACACCCTGCCCTCTTAATCACACATATATAGTGTTAAATACATTATTATACATTTCATTCTAGGATATTCATCATATTTGTTTATTCAAATCACTAATAATATTTAATAACAACATAACTTTTAAATAACTACTGATATAAACAATTGAATTAATTCAATTGTGTATTTCAACTATCAGTTGATTTAGTACCCCCCCCATTATACTAACAACTCATAGATTAAGACATAAATACAATGATTAGGAAACAGTTCTCTTTTTAAACTACCAGCTAAAATAAAATAACAATAACTTTAAAATTTCCTAGCGTTCTGGTCGTTTTACTCTGCATAAACTGATTATCATTTACTTTTTTCTCTTTCTCTGAAGATTCTGCTTATTCCTTGCAAGGCGTTGGATTATTGCAACAGTAATCATTCCTTTTGTTTTTTGTTTAGTAATAAAAGGTTATTTATGGCTTGCCTTATTCATTCTAGATGACAGATATTTCCATCTATACTATACATCATGCTTATGATTTCAATCAAATATATATATATATCATTCAACATTTTTCTGTTAAAACTCTATAGAAAATAACATTCCCACCAGTATGGTTTAAAGTTAATTATTTCTCACATCACTTACTGCAATCGGGATTTTATATTTAGCCTTAATGGCAATGAACACTTTTCAGCTACTCGACTTTTAAATATCTATACTTAGCTTTTTCCCAGAGATTTACCTTTCTTTTATTTGTCCTTGCTGAGTATTTACTGTGCTCATCTTTTTCATTTTGTTTATCACTGAAATTCATTTTAAACATAGCACAATTATTGTTCTCTTCCAGTGAGTATATTTGTTGATATTCTTTTAATATGCACATACTATTCATCTAACTTCCAAGAGATTATTAGGAATCATTGACAGTAGACTTGCCCAGTAGAAAACGATTAAGTTATTCCATTATTTTAAACATGAAGGTTATAATTATCCAATATATAGATGCAGAGTTAAAATTTATCTCTTTTTCTGTTTGTAAATAATATTTTATGAATTTTTTTATTCAACTTTTTTTTTTTAAATATATAACAACAAGAAAAAAAAACCTAGTTACTTATTTTTATGATCAAGAAGAAAAAAAAACATTTTTCTTTCTTTTTCCTTTTTTCCCCTTCAATTTTATAATAAAAGATTGCTTGACACTAGTTGATTGGTTGATATTTTCCCACCTTTCTGTTAAAACAACATTCATTTATTTGCAAGTTTGGGGTTTATTTTTTTTTGTGTGACAATTTCCATTTTTTTTAAATATTAAGATATAATACTTTTTAAAAAATTAAATAAAGATACTATTTATTTTTTTTAAATTTTAGATCAGTATTTTGTAAAATTGATAAATATTTACCTACTTTTAAGCGTAACATACAGGATCAAATGTGCACAGCCAATAATTATTGGTCTCTATAATGCATAATGTTTATAAGATACAATTTGAACTTCACTGGTTTTAAATATTAAATGATATTAATTATCCATTTATCTGCATATGTACAACTCTATAACTTATTATTTATATGTATCTTGAGTTAATTGTTTTATCTATCAGATCCATTATAAATTTCCATTAACTAAACCCAAGTTCAAACCCTATAATCAAATATGTCATTATTGTTTTTTTTTTTTTTTCTTTAATAAGTACATATTATTGGATTTGTAAAATTTAAAATTATGCAACAAAAATTTTAGTATAGAATAGAGTGGACTAATAAAAAGTGCACAATATATATATATATATATATATATATATATATATATATATATATATATATATATATATATATATATATATATATATTTATATATTGTATATTGTACCCTCACCTTCAGTTCGATACATAATGGAAAAATAAAACTAGCTCAAATAAAATAATGCTCCTGCTAAAATACTTATAATCTTAATATAATAAATAATGACAATATCCTATAATAATTTGTACCATTTGACTAGCACATAATAGTTAATAAATGATATATGGTTCGATTTATAAAAATTAAACTAATAAAATATTAATAAATCATGAGACAATTTAATGATGGTAAAGTAGTAATGAATTACATTGAGCCTATATCCCACAGAATACAATCTCAATGGCATAAGAACCCTATCCCCCCTATTATTTCAAATAATAATAAATTCATAGTATTTTTAAGACTTTAAAAATAATAAGTAATTTAGTATAATATTACTAAACTAAATTCTAATCTCTTTTACTAAAAATATAATTATAATAATCTCAGGTTCTTTAAAACACATCTAAACAATTTTAAAATATCTACTGTAGCCAAGTATGATAAGGGATTTTGTATCATTCCTAACTACACCTAACCAATAATAATAACAATAATAAATAATAGTATATTCCTACTCCCAATTAAATAATTGCTAATTCTGTCTACTATTTAAAATTATGATAACTAATAATAATGATAATAACTATAATATTAATAATATAATTATTTTGTTTCTCATATGGCATCTTAATTTGGCATAATCTGAAATATGTGGCAACAAAACAATATTAAATCCTATGCAGTAAATTGTGTAAACAATTATGAATATAA
Organism: Epiperipatus broadwayi; assembly: GCA_028023455.1. NCBI lineage: Eukaryota > Metazoa > Onychophora > Udeonychophora > Euonychophora > Peripatidae > Epiperipatus > Epiperipatus broadwayi. The sequence continues at coordinate 230,340 of JAQFVV010012540.1, read as the reverse complement.
TAATATTATTGCAAAAGAAAAATTATTCAAATATCATATTCTGGATAATTATTTTTCTTAAAATAAATGATTTATTTATACTGTGCAAATGTATCATATTTATTTTGGATTCTGTTAATCATGTATTTGTGATGGTGAATAAATCAATCAAAATAACACAAAGATTTATAAAACAATTTAACAAATTTATTATACTTTTGATTAAAACAAAACTATTTACAGAATGTACAGGGTTCATTAACTAAATCTAACAAAATATAAATCTGACTAAGAAAGATTGAGTTACATTTACCAATATTAATCAAAATCAAAAGTAAATAAATAAGCCATCACTCCCGCTTATGCATTATTTGTCATACACAATAAAAAATACAAGGTAATCTAAACCTACACTTCATAGTTCAATTAAATTGTTTGTTAATTAAGTCAATAGACGATATCACTTTTAATAAGTATGCACAAAATATAAATTCTTAAAAATAATGTTTATTTTGAAAATATGTTTTAGTGTTCATTCAATAAATAAAAAATTAAATTCAGCAAAATAGTGTTGATGTTATACTAGATACTATTGCTTGGCACCATTCTCAAAAATCTTATGTGTGTTTATATTTTTTAAAAAAAAAAACAATGTAAACTAATATTCATAAAATACAAATATTCATCATATTTTGTGTTATACATTTTGATGTGTTCATCTTTAAAATATGCATTAGTTTGTGTAAAACCAGAATATCAAAATTATTTAAAAATATTATGAATAGTTATGATTTCTTTTATTCTCAAAATTGTTTAATAAAAATATGAAAAAGTATTTATGATTCTTTATAATTCAACTATCATCATTTATATTCAATTTCATTTGTATTTCAATTTAATCCAAAACAAGAAAAACTCATCTTATTCCTTTTGAAAAATAACAATACATCAATCCAAAATTATTCATTATTTTCCTTTCATAAAATACGATGCTACACAATGTAATAACTGTTGAAATTAAGATAGCAATATGATGCATAGGACATGAAGGAATGACTAGAGTAAAGACTCAATAGTATAAAATATAATATTAATAATTCACTTGAAAACAGTGTGAAAGAATAGGTATAATATTTGTCCAATATCTTTTAAAAATAATGTTCAGGCTATTTATTCAGCTCCTACAGATCATTATAAAATACGAAAAATATCATTACTATCCACCAAAAATACATACAAGACACGGGGCTATGTTAACTGTACTTGCATAACACTACTAAGATAAAAATATAGGCTATTTTTCTATCTTCTCCAATATATCCTACATAAAAGCAGCCAAGGTTTCTTTATGTATTTCTCTGTCACTATCGATTAAAACTTCATAATAGATCTAACAATCTACATCGCAAAAATAACTAGCATTACTCCTAATAACAAACAAAGTTAACATATGATACTATCAATTTAGAACTACAATAAGAAAAAGGTTTTATTCACTTAAAACTCAGCAACAAAAAATACAAATGTCCTTGATTTTTTTTTAAAATATATTAAAATGAATATTCAAATATTTCAAAATATGGTTCATTCAGTAAAGAATCATGAAAAATTATGAGCATCAATAAATTATATTACACTTTGTAATATAAAAAGAAAATGTGTTTGCATATCTCTTTTAAAATCATAGCTTATATGTCAGAATAATAATAAAAGAGTCTATATGTGTAATTGACCCACACATCTCATGTTCACACATACATGTGATAAAAGCAATACTTCAAAAATATTCCAAGCAATTCTAGAAGAAAAAAAAGCAATTAAAAATATATCATATACTGATTAACAATTTTAAAAAAATTACCTAGTGACTCTATGACTTGTAAGTCATTATTTGAGATATCTTCTGGTCCAAATTTAGCATAAGAAAACATATTAATCAAAATATCAGTCATTCAATATACCAATTATACTTAAATGTTTGCAAAGAAACTTTGAAATATTAAAATATTTTTAAATAATATTAAATTGTTAGAATAAATAAAAAATAATATTTAAAATGTAACCTTTTTTTATCCTAAAAATACATCTTAATACTATAGTTAGTATATGTAAAATAATATTAAAACCAAATTTACGTAATTCCAACTCTTGTCTGCTTTCCATAAAGTTCAATAAAATTTTTTTTTATTCCAATACAATGTTTTGAAGAGAAATTCCCCCTGCACAGTTGCTATGCAATGAACATTGTCTGAAAGTTTCTCTTCCTTGGTGTATAACTTACAAATAAAAATAAATAAATGTTGACCTTTAAATCCAAGAAAATTTGAAAAACTGGCTATTTATCCTGTTATGGAAAGTCTATAAATACAGTCAATTGTCTGTATCTTCCTCAGGATAACAACTATTTATGTGATATCACTTGAAATATTTCTATAGATAAGTTTCAATGTTTTTCTCCCATTCACATGAATTCTTTGGCTTCAGAAGCATTATTATAGGTCATTAAATATCCATATGTACGTTAGTGGAAAATAACACATTTTTCATTTTATTCATACTATTATTATTATCTTATAATGCAGATATATAGTCTTCAATAACTTTATGTTTTAAATATTCCAGGAGTTAATTATTTAGTCCTGATAATATTATTTATTATCTATTAATTTTCTTTTTTTTTTTTTAAAAAAAAACAAAACAAAAACGTATATTTAAGAGAACAAGTTTTTTCATATTATCAAAATATTCAGTATTTTTGACAATAACTTGTTACAGTAATTATATCCATAATAACTTCTATTTTTACTTTTCATCATTTTTTCTCAAAAGATTTAAATAATATTTAATAAATATCTCTTTAAAAAAAATTGCTGTACTTTTAAAATATAGTCAATAGTATAATAAAGAATAACATATTTTTCTACAATACTTTAATCCTGACTATTTCTGTAACTTTAAATTTAAAATTGAATTTCATTTTTAGTATTTTCAAAGTAATTATATTATCCAAATGATAAAATTGAAAAGTGTTTAAAATATTATAAACAAAGTGTTAGTTCTCTGAGTGATATTTCCAAATAATATCCTCCTTAAACTCCAAAGCATTTTATAAAAATGATTGCAACAGTTTTTAATTAACACAAGAAAAATTATACTTTCCTCTGTACACTGTCTTTTCATTGTTAATCTTCTTAAGCACATCATTTCAGGTAAATATTCCTAATTCACTATGAATTCGACTTAAGTTTTAAATAGAAAAAAAAACAACAGGAAATTTAGTGATTTAGGGAATCATTTTACTTAAACTTTAATAAATTTTTTTAATCCCTTACACTTTTTAAATAAAAATAAAAATTTTAAATTGAGACTAACTGACTTATAATAATATAGTGGTAGACTAATTGACAAGTGACAAGTAACCAAGTAATAAGTACAAGAGCATCCATTTTTATACTATCTCTAACTTACAAACTTATTGGTTACCTGACTCTTAACTTACAAAACTAATTTACATAAATGTCAATTATGTGTTCTTTAATATTATGACTCATTATTATAACACTAATATTATTAGAATATTTAAATCTAAGTTAATTCTATACTTATACCTAAACAAATTAAACACTTTAAAATAACATATTTTAAATAATACTTTATCAATTTATCTAATATTTAATTTTAATATATCTGTTTTTCTAATTTATCTTTGTTAATTACAATTACTTTAAAGACAACTAATTAAATAATTTCTTATATTTTATTTTTATGATATTCAGATGTCTTCAATTTTAAAACAATTCTGAACATGATTTTGAAACTTTTTTTTAAAAGCCTTGCAAGCACACAATAAAATACATGCATTATTAATCACATGACTAAAAATCTCAGACAAATGTGTTGCAATTTTTTATATTCACTGTCTGGAATGAAATTAATTAAAATTTTAAGTATAAAATATTATTATAAAAAAGTAATAAAATATAATGCTAAAATTTGAAATAATAATTTTGATACTATTTTTGGATGTGTAGGGTGTGGTAGTGTATATATAGGTTAGTAAAGATGCACATTAGAGAAAAGACCAAAAGAGTATTTGTTGTTATTAAAAAGAGTTCAAAACATGAAACAAAATTCTAAAGATATTGATAATTTATTAGCTTCTGTTTTTTATGATGATAATAAATCAGTACATATGGTTTTGATTTCAATTATAATAACATAAAATTATTGCAAACTGAAAGAAATAATAATAAAAGAAAAATCAAGGAAGCTATGTTAATATATAAATACAAGCAAGACTTAATCAATAGGCAGGCATCAAACATTAAAATCACAGAATTATGGGAAAGTTGACCTTTCAAAGTATTAGTTGACAAAGACTACAAGGATAGTTGAAAGTGCTCCTAAGTGACGTTTATTTTTTTGTTCTTTTTAATAAATTTTAATTACTGTATTTTCTAATATTTATTTATAAGTATATATATATATATATATATAATTATTTTCTAAATATATATATATATATATATATATATATATATATAACAGCATCTAAAAACTGTATGTGAAATATAAATGGAAGAGAACTAACCTTCACACATGTGCTATAAATAATCAGCCCTCCTTCAAAATAAATATTTTTAAAACATGGTTGATCACACATTTTTAAAGTTTACTTTTAAATAAACCAACATTTATTAACAGTGGGAATGGAACATGATCTTATTTACAGGACATATTTTAAAATCAGTTTATTATATCCCAGGTGAGGAAGTGTCTTATTTTTACTGAACTGTGATAATGAACCAGATTTGTTTATATAGATGTAATTATTAAATAATCCATCATTTAAAAAAATATATATGAAATTTAGATGAAAGAAAACCAACCTTCACACATGGATTATGAATAAAACATTTATTGTCAGAGGAGTGCCAAATATTCATAGCACATGTGTGAATATTAGTTTTCTTCCATCTAAATTTCATATACACCTGGGTCTCATTTTACGTGGATTTATTTAATGCGATTTTGAAATTACGCAATTCACATTTCTCTGGAAGTTGAACTCTGATAATGCGCTATTACTTTAAATAATAAATTTCACGCACTTATGTCATATTGAATGTAATAGCACATTATTGGAATTCGACTTTCATCTTAGTAATTTCAATATTTTCAGTGCTTTATAATAGTAAGATTTTATGCAATAATGAAATTAAAATTATGATTTCCACATTTTATGTATACACACCTTAAATTTTACAAGATTATAATGTAAATTTGTTCAAACATTGTGCGTGTTAATTTTACATTTTAAATCACATTCTGTTTTTGCTTTTTAAAAAAGAATGTAATCAATTATTAATCATTTAGTGTCCACAAGTTTATTTTTAAAAGGTGAGTAATAGCAGTGAGCACAATTAAAATTGAAAATTAAAAAATTAAAGACAAAAATAAGTGTTTAATTTTTAGTTGTTAGATTAATTACTAATTACGTTGTCACCAGAAAACCATTAACACAACATGAGAGTGACGTTGGCGCTAGTTGTATTTCCTCTTGTGAAGAATCTGATTTTTTATGAGTTTGCAAATGAACCTGTTTACCGGAAAATAGTGATAATAATTAAAACGTGTATAAAAAAATGTAAATTACTGTAAATTATGCATAAAAATATATTGTTTTGAATAAAATTAAATATTATCGTTAAAAAAAGTTTGTCTTGTATCAATTTTTTTCAAATTTGAAATTTTTTTATTAGTCATATTTTATTTCCTTATGTTTTTTTGCGCGAATTTTAAAGTAATTTTATGTTGGTGCTTTGCTTTTATGCAATTTTTGAAAAATCACAGTCTGTATCCCCCCTTTTTCAAGGTAAGTTATGTCTATTTTTGCACGATTTCATTTGCGCATGTTTTCTGAGGAATCTATCTATCACATAAAATGAGACCCAGGTGTACATTAAAAAATATTATGTCCTTTAATAATTTCATTTATATAAATTAATGTGATTCATTATTGTATTTTTACAAATGAAAAACTTCTTCTATTTTAGGATATGTAATTCCAATTTGTAATGGCATTAAGCTGATTTAGATATCTGACTATTAAATAGGATCATGCTCCACTTCCAACACAAGTTAATGAATTTGGGTTTATTTAAATGTAAGCTTTAAGAGTAGGTGCTTCATGTTCTTTTAAAACATTTATTATCAAGGAAATGCTGACTATTGTTGGCACATATGTGAAGGTTAGATTTCTTCCATCCAAATTTCATATATATGCATATGTGAAGGTATTTTTTCAATAATCATTTATGGAAGAACAGTGCAGGAGTCAAGCATCATTAGCTGAGAGGTCATCGCAGCCACCTTGCAAGCAAGTAGTTGGTTGCAGATGGTTGTGGGTTCGCATCCTGACCGATGCTATGACATATGAAGAAAAAAGAACAGTACAGGAGAAGTAAAAGTTCACAAGACTTTCCATTTGTCAGGTAGTAAGGATACACATCATTTTCCACTTTGATTTGCCTTCTAACTAAAAATAGCTATGTACTCATTTATTAACAATTAATAAATGGTTATTTAGACTAAGTATGGAAAGACTCCCTAAAAAGTCCTAAGCCTGTTTATTTAGTTTAGATTCAAACCCAAGTTATGAAATAGCAGTTAGGTAGAATGTTGATGCACCATAATGTCTTTCATATTAATAATATTCACATTTTTTTAAGAATTTGGGAATATATTCAGAACACAAGACTATTAATAAAATTTATAACCATATACATTTCTAACTGGCTTCTATCAATTAGTTTACTATAAAATATTTTATATTGATTTGATAAAATCTTATGAATGTTGGCTGGCATGATTTTTTAAGTTAATTTCATTATTGATTATTGACATTTGAATAATAATTTCAAAATTACAGCTTGTAAAAATTAGCACACTTAAACTGAAAAAAAGCTTTCAATAATCAGATAAAATATTTTTTGGATATTAAATGTCTATCAACTGTAGCTGAGAAGTATTATCTGAATACATTAACAAATTGTTGAAATAATAGCACATTAGACAAGTATTTTAATAGGCTGGCAGTTAATATATCATTCTAGTAGTTTTTTCAAAATATAAATATTTAGATATCATTACAGTGCAGGAGATCCATATCTCATACTTTGTAATGATCTCTCTAGCCATCAATTTTATTAATCGATTCTGATTGTATTGTATAATCTAATTCTAATGTGTTTCTAAATGTTCATTTCTCCAAATGCACATATTGAAAGTGAGAATTGCAATTGTATAAAATCCAAGAGTTACTTATTTTCTACCAATTTTAATTGTATGTATAGATATCGATTTTGATATTGTCATAATCATTGGATTAATTTTATTGTTTGGTTTAAAGACAAAAGTTTTGTTAAAATAAATACAAATGCTATAAATATTTAAAAAAAAACATTTTTAGAATAATAACTATAAAGCAATATTCTAATTTTTATCAAAAGAAAAAAGAAAATATTTATTGTTAAAACAGGCAAAACTCACTATATGTATTGCCACACACAGCAATCTAGAGTAATCAATGGATGCCAGAAGGCTTGTGCATAAAATCCCTATCTAGTTCCTACTCATCCAGTATCCCCAGACTAGTTTCTGGCTTTTGGCCTTCGTCAGTGAGGAGCCTTGGATCTGAGAGCACTGCACCTAGATCTTAGGATCTAATGCAACCCTCCAGCAGCCACCTTTTATCTCCACTTAACTACAAAACTATGAGTCTTAAACTGAAAACACCTTAATGTCTTCAATCCAAGCCCATTAGCTTATATAATCATATGGATCTGAACTCAGTTCAGCACCCATACATTTTGGTATCTTTGGTTTTTTAATAACCATACCCACCACTATCCTGAGTTCAGACCCATATTAAAGCTAATGGGTTGGATTGAAGACATTAAGGTATTTTCAGTTCAAGACTCACAGTTTTGTAGTTAAGTGGATATAAAAGGTGGCTGCTGGAGGGTTGCATTAGATCCTAAGATCTAGGTGCAGCGCTTTCAGATCCAAGGCTCCTCTTGCATGAAGGCCACAAGCCAGAAACTGGTTTGGGGATATTGGATGAGTAGGCATTAGATTGGGATTTTATGCACAAGCCTTCTGGCATCCATTGATTACTCTAGCTTGCTGTGTGTGGCAATATGTATAGTGAGTTTTGCCTGTTTTAACAACAAGTTTACACAAGCATAAGAAGTGGTGGTCATGTGAAGTTTATTGGCATAAAATATTTATTGCTTAATTTGCCAAATAATTTTTAGGTAATGTTTCCACTTTATATGCAGTGGTAGCACATCTACATGCCAAATCCATAATTTGGAGTTGAAAGCACTCTAGTTGTTAAATCCCTGATTTAAGGGTTAAATTGAGCTACATAACTAACCAATAATGGTCAGTGAAAGGATGTGTAATTATTATTAACTACAGAGTAAATGTTTCTTACTCTGGATTGCTAATTGTAAAGATTTTTTTAAAAAAGAGCATAAATATATAATGCATTTTCCCCTATGAATAGAGGAGATACACAACTTCTATAGGTACTTCTATAATATATATTAGAAAGAGTTTAAACAAATTTTGACATTATTAACTTAATAATTTATTTTTGACAAATACGTTTTTCATGCTTATTTAAGGCAAAAAAGAAAATAAATTTGCTTTAAATAATTCATCATCATCAACGGTTATCAATACACTGCAGGATGAAGGTCTTTCCAAGTTCAATCCATCTCCTCTGATCTTTAGGTTTTTTTCTCCACATCACCCCTGCACACTTTCTTATTTCATCTATCCATCTCATATGCGGTCTCTTTCTGGGTCTTTTACAATCTCTTGGAATCCAGTTTAAGATTTCAGTTGTCCATCTATTATCATCTCTTCTAGCAATATGTCCAGTCCTACTCCACTTCAGTCTTTTAATTTTTTCAATGAGGTCAGTAACACCTGTTTGATCTTTTACCCATATATTGCGTTTTCGACCTCTTCTTGTTACTCCCAACATGCATCTTTCCATATTTCCTCGAGTGGTCTTAAGTCTCCGTATTGCTCTTCTATTAAGTGTCAAAGTCTCAGATTCATAAGTAAGAACTGGTAAAATACATTTATTAAAAACTTTCCTTTTCAAACTCATAAGCATATTTCCTTTTAGTATCAAGTTATTTCTACCAAAAGCATTCCAACTAGGTTTATTTCTATGATTAATTTCATCCATTATGTTTCCATCTATATTAATAATAATTATTAAAAATTAAATTTCATTCACATTAAAAGTTTTAATTAACTTTAAATCTTGTTTTAGACTTATTATCATCAATATGGATTAATTTTTTTTACGTTATATGCTATACATAGAAAGTGTTGTAAATATAACTACTTTTTTTTAACAAAAAAGAAAAAGTAAATATCATTGATTTAATAGTAACATTTTTATCACTAACACAAAGTAAACATTTCTCTGTCTTATATTTTATTGCAATGTTATCAAAAGCTCAAAAAAAAAATAAAATAAAACCATTTATAATCATAAATGATGTAAATAGAAAAGTAGTCCAAACAAAAAAATACTTTAAATTCTGCGAACTTTACAGATTTTACCAAACAAACAAATTAATCAAAAACACGAGATGCAATCAAAATGTAAAAATTTTTTTCTTATTAATTCACAAAAGTTATTTTTGAATAATTTTATTATATTTGTTATATATTAAACAAGGTGTTATTGCGATGTGCGCAATTCATCACTGAATGTGCGTCTAACATCACATTTAGAATGTAATATGTAAAGTATCTATATGTAAGTAATATAAAAAGCAGTGTGTTACATATCAAGTTTTAATATTTAATAAGCGTTCAATAAGTAGAAATTTATAATTTGAATTTTCATTACATTGAGTTGCAAGTAAATACGGATTTACACTGAAATAAATTGTATATATTATTAAAAAGGAAACAAACATCTATCCTATTTCAAATAATGTGTAATGAGAATTCTGCTATAGTTCAGGTATTATATTATAAATGTACTGATAAACTAAATTTTGTATTAGGCAATATGATTCTAGATAAGAATGATTTTTTATGGTTAATATTTTTTTTTTTAGCAATGAATAAATATATAGATAAATGCTTCTCTACAAAACATCAAGTTTGTATTTATACTAATGTAAGGCTATATTTAAGCAAGAGTGATTGATACGCAAACATAAATTAGTTTTGAAATCAATAGATGTTTTCTTTTCAATAGTATTTAAAGTTTAGTTAAGTTTTATAATACAATCCTAAAACATTAAGATAATAGAATAATGTTATGTTAAAAGATGGCAAACTACAACTGATGATAAAAAAATATTACTGTTCAGGTTATAGTATGCTATTTACCAGTTAACCGAATAGATTTAGTTATACAATTTGGCATGCATTAAACTTAAAATCTATTGTTAGTATTTTTAAATGTACAACCACATAAAAATAATAATTTTTCATAGATTCTATGTTTTAGTTAATAAAATTAATAATCCTAAATTTTGTTTAATTAAAAAAAAATAATGTTTATAAAAATTATACTTAAGTTTTTTCATCATCATTTATTCCTATTTTTAAAAAAAATAGTATTGTTATTTTTTTTTCTCATATGTCATAGCATCGGCCGGGAGGCGAACCCACAACCGTCTGCAACCAACTAAATTGCTTGCAAGGTGGCTACGATGACCTCTCAGCTAACAACGCTTGACAGTTATTTTAATTGCAGAATAAAATAAAAGACGAAATTTGCAATGATTGTCAAACCATTCTGTGAATGACAAAATGTATCAGTATATATCAGTTCTTTAGATTTTGTATTTAATATTTTAAAATATCTTTAAATGTCTTTAATCAGCAATTTGTACTAATGTCTTCAATACATTAACCAAATGTAATTCTCTATTGTGTTATGTTTTCAATTATATTTTTGTCATCAAAGCTATTAATATGCTTTGTTTAATAATGAAAACATCTCACATAAAATATATTTAAGTTCCTATAAAATATTTTTAAAAATGGTTGTTGGTATTATTCATTTTACACATCCAATCTAATTTACATGTGACCTTGCACTAAATAGTTTACCACCATCATATCCAAGATAATAAACATCCCATGAACACCATTTCATATGCTTTCTTATAACTGTTACTAAAACAGGCAAATCTCTCTATATGTATTGCCACTCAGTGCCAGCCAGAGGAATCAATGGATGCCAGAAGACTTGTGCATAAAATCCCGATCTAGTGCCTACTCATACAATATCCCCACACTAGTTTCTGGCTTGTGGCCTTCATCAGTGAGAAGCCTTGGATCTGAGAGCACTGCAGCTAGATCCTCATGGCTTGCACTAAGTGACAATACATATAGAGAGTTTTGCCCATGTTTTAATATCCAAGATACTGAAGAATATATCAATTGTTTTTTTAATCTTGCTGTCATATTTTCAAAATATTATGGAGTACCATTATTAAACTAAAGATCAGCATTTCAAGCTAATGTACATGTGCTTTTTTATAAATGTTAATAATAAATGAATACTATTAAATAAAATTGTTAATACCTTTCAAGCTATTTCACCTGGACAAAATCATAATGAAGAAAACTACCTTTTAGTGAGTAGCAACCTATGTGAGTTATATCTCAATACCCAAGTCTGCATTTCTATCTATAATAAAATGATTAATACAATTTATATTATTAAGCTGGCAATCATTCATATAAATATGGATGCATAGTTGTCTTCCACCATTAACTAATAAATCACCTAAGTATCTTTTGAACATTAAATACAAATATATTTATCACTGCTTTTAAATGTCAAAACATCCAAAATCCATTCTTTGAATTATCAAACCAAAAAGATAAATCCATGTCTTTGCTTTTAATTAATTAAAATTAAAAATTCCACCATGGAATTTACATGGCATATTAATGCATGCATCATGAAGTGACCTATACCCAATTTTAAATAGTACCATATAGTAAAACAATGTTAGAGCCATTACATATCCCTTTTTAACACTAGTTACTTTTACCATGTATCAGAACTTGCATTAAAATTAAGAAACTTCTCTTAATTGATATCATAAATAAAGTTTCATTACAGTTTTAATTAACTGAGTTAAATACCTTCCTAAATTGTTAATAGAATATATGAATTTCATTTTTACTCATGATATTTCTATTGAAATTTGCCTCTCAATAAACCATATCTACTGTGAATCTTTAGTCTATAAATGCATACAGTAATTCTCTAGTAATTATTCATCTACACTTTGATGCAATCTACTCAACAAAATATTTGAAATTACTTTTATTTTAAGAGTAATCATAATATTCCATTTTGCAGACTTTTCTATGTTCTTTATTTTGTAAATTGAATCAATTGAAAAATTATTAGGATTAGCTAGGATACCCTCATGGATTATTGTATTCCTAAAAAAAATCCAACAGCAAAGCAACACCTCCAAGTTTGAAAAACTCTTCAGATCTTTAATGCAATAAGATCTAAAGCTTTTCTAGATTTTAAATTGCAAAAAAATGTAAATTTATTTCAAGATGGATAACTCTCATCACACGATCACCATCTCTTATACTAGCACATGACTGTTTATAAGCAAGGCAAAACTATCCATACAGTAGTGCCACCCTGTGCCAACCAGAGTAATGAATGGATGCCAGAAGGCTTGTGCATAAAATCTCTAATTAATGCCTACTCATCCAATATCCCCAGACTAGGTGCAGTCCTCTCAAGCTCCTTACTAATGAAGACCACAAGCCAGAAACTAGTCTGGGGATATTGGATGAGTAGGTATTAGATAGGAATTTTATGCAAACACTTTCTGGAAGCCATTGATTACTCTGGTTGGCACAGGGTGGCACTGCTGTATGGAGAGTTTTGCCTTGTTTATGGATAACTCTGTTTAAATGTAAATTAATGAATAGGATGGATTTATTATTAAGAGTAATCATCTGATTTTTTTGAGTCAATATTGAAATAGTAATAAAAGTATTTCCTTTTTTGGGAACATTGTTATTCTTTTTTAAAAAAGTACCATACTTTGAGTTATGATATCATTATTTAAATCCATACATTATTTGCAACATATCAAAGAATTAAGTTGTCTAAAATCAACAAATGATTGCATCTCCTTTTCAGTTTTTATGTTTTCATGTCAATCATTTAATTTTATTTCAAATTAAACTCAACATTTATTTTATTACTTGGTCATGTATTATCTGAGAATTAATTAAAGTTTATCTAGAAATATTTATTAATAAAATTTTTTGAATTAGTAGTATGACAAGCATGAGAAATCAAATTATTAATTTTAGTATTTAATTTCAATGATATTTAGGGTAAGTAGCAAGTCTTTATTTTTTCCATATGTCATAGCATCGGCCAGGAGGCAAACCCACAACAATCGTCTGCAAACAACTGCTTGCCTGCAAGGTGGCTGTGCCAGCCTCTCAGCTAATAACACTTGTATTTTAAAGAATAAACAACATTTCTGGCTATATTCTTGAGATAAAACCTACCTTTTAAAATAGTGCTTGAATAAATATCTTCAATTACAAACTGTTACATAATAATAACTTTTTTATATTGTTTATTTAATTATAAGATTAGGATCAATCTGAAAAGTTATAAAACTGCATTCAAAACATTTCTTTTACCTGGTACAATATCTCTAACATTTTAGATAAATATATATATTGTAAGAATCATATTTGTACATGTGTGCAACAAAATTCAGCATTTTAGTAAATTATCTCAAGGCTGATTGAAGTGAGGTTGTTGAGACCTTGGATCCAATCTCACCCTAGTTACTTTACAAACACTCAGAGATTTACGACATATATGAGGCTACACTCATATCTATTTAATTCACATGCTGGCAGTAGCACAACAGTGGAACATGAGACTATGATTTAAAACTGACATATTCACAAAGTATAGCTGTATAGACATGACCCAACTGACAGATATCACTAAATTTGGATTAAGATTCATAAATAACTAAGCAATAATCAACAATTAATTAATGAATAATAAACAAAAAATGAGACACTAAGCAAAGTTATATTTTAAACAAATTTAATATAAGCCAAAATTAAAATAAAATAAAACAACAATTAAAATACAGGAATTTATCTCACTCACAGGTGATAATAATTTTATATGTCACAAGTTATTAACTCAAATATTTGGTACATTATCTCACTTGTAGGTGATGATGATTTTACAAGTGTTTTAATTTTCATGAGATTTATTATTACAATATTAGAAATTGATTTCAAGTTTCACTCATGATTATCTATGTCTTAGTTATGCTATGCCATTGAGAATTAGATTTGCTTTAGTTAATTTGCAGAAGTGATTATCATTAATTGCAAATAACACCTATACTTATCGAGTAGCATATGCTTCTATATAGATTATAATCTTACAAAACCAGATTTCTTTTCAGATCAAAGCTGAAACATGAATTATTATGGTGGGATGAACTGGTGGTGGGTAGTAAGACTTCAGATACCAAGGCATTTATAAAATACATAATCCAAGTTTGTGCATCTCAAACGTGTTTGCTCACAGGATTCATTACCATGTAATCAGTTCCCTTGGACCATACTACTTGCTATGGATAAAAGACATTTAGTCCAGGTGATCAGAACAGCTTACAAGATATCTGGATTCTTGTGCTCCAGTCCTAAGTGAAAATAATGGGGTGTCCCTTAAAACTAAAGCCCATTTTGAAAAAAGAGCTGTCCAAACTAATGAATTGGGTTGACATTAAACCAAGCCAATTTAACATATAAAGTAAAAGCAAGGAGTATAGGCAGATATGCTTTCTAAGAACACATTCACTTTTGCTGACTACATTATTATATAACAAAAGTTAAGATGCAAACATTAGTTTCCTTCCATAAAAACATGGTAAATTAGTTCATAAATTAGCATTTATAATTATGCTACTAAAGAAATATAATGAATCTAATTTATTAAGATGTCTATATAGGCATTTATATAAATCTAAGGAGGCTACAGCATATTTTGTGATAATTATAAGATTAAATTCTAACTTTTATGCTGTATTTCATCACATCTGCCAAATATTAACCCAATATTTGATTTATAGTGTACCAATTGAAATTGAATGTTAACTCAACATGGATTCACAGCCTGGGTAAAAGTACCATGAATCCAACCATAGGTGAGATCAAAGATAAAGAATACTTATATATTCTGCCCTGTTTACCCACTCTCTAAATCTGCCATGTAATTAACAACATTTTTGAGGCAAGCAAATAATTTTTTTCACACTGTGGCCCACCAGCATCAATGGTTGAGCATGAGTCTCAACTAATTCAAATGTCTAATTCTAATATTAACTCTAATTAGACTTATCCAGTAACTTAAATATAGGAATGGTATTATGTGATCTTGAGTCATCAGATAGCTGCACAATAATTAATTAGAAAAGCTAATTTTAGAATGAAATGAATAGAGATGAACCACAGGTAGCTTGAATTTGCATATATATTTAATAAAACATTTTTATTTTTAATCTAATATCTCTCTGTTTTTATCTCATAAATTAGTTAATGTAAATTTCTATTCTGTCATTAATTATGCTTTGAGTGAGGGAACAATATATTTCATATGCCAATTTAAGAAATATAAATGATTAGTTTATGAAAGAAGCCTACTCAAGTCTGAATATACGAAACAATATTTAAATTCCCTATTTTAAATACAACTTTATGACAAGATGAAATTATTGTAAGAGAGAAATAATTAAATCATATTTTAGGAATTGGTTTTGGAGAGAGTGACACATTTAAAATATATATGGATTGTGATATTCGCAAATAATTATTTTAAGATTGTAAAACAAATGAATTAATCAGATCATAATCAATCTGCCATGATGTGCTCAGAACAAAAGAAAGTGGACAGACCCAGCATTTGATATTACATTACCAGCATATGCTCAATTCATCTGCCCCATTCCATGACACCAAGAAATAAAATGAATGATCTGCACCATTAGCAAAGCTAAAATATTTCAGGTGAAATTATAATAATCACCAAGCTAGATAAGTTCAGCTTGCCATGGCTTTTCCCATTTTGTCTTTTCTATCCTGATAAGAAAATTCATGACCAGTGAAATTATCATGTGGTCTAATTCTGATCTAGTGATCACAAAGAACAAAAGACAAGTAATCAAGCAAAATGCTGGCAAGGCAAAATAAAAATACTGGAGAATATATTTTTAGAATTTAAATATAAAATTGGATTGAGCTATAAAGATTACATAAATGTTATATAGACTGACCACAATAAAACCAAAGAATAAAATAAACATTAATTATTATTACAAATAGTATATTATGAGCAACATGTTTCTCCCTTCAACACAAAATCTCACTGATATTTCAATTAACATTTTATTATTCTCTTTTAGCATTTAGCACAAATATATTTTCAAAATCCCTTCCCTTTCACTCTTTAAAGTGAAATAATATGACTAAATAAAATCTCATGCTTGAATCTAGCATCTCTCCCACAACTAAACCATGTACACAGAAATATTTCAAAAACTCATAAAAATATAAACTGGTTTCAACTCGACAAAACAAAGGTTGCTCCAAGTATTAATCATTCAGAGCTGGAGAGTTATTCATTTTATTTATCGACAAATGTTGGTTGGGAAATAGGAAGCAAAATATTTAATTAGATAAAACTTTTGTTGAGATGGAACAAATTGCATATATTAATTTCATTCGAATTAAGATATTTATCGATCTCAACAAATATGTTCTTAAGTAAACAATAATAATCATATTTTCTAAACTGCATTAAAAGGATAAACCACATTAAAAGGAAGTTTAGCATTAAGAAGCATAACTTTAAGACAGACAGAATGAGAGTAAAGACATTAGATTTAAAATAATATCAAGAAAAATTTACAGAATTTTAGTTAAACATTTATATTACCTTAATAGGGGATTTCATTTTAGAAGACATTAAAAGTATCAAAAATTACATTATTGGGTCAACTGGAGTTTTTAAGAATAAATTAGACAGTTAGAAATTAACAAACTGGGAACATATTACCTAATTTATTTTGAGTCCTTATGGAAGTTTGGATCCCATGATGAAATACAAATTTCTGCACAGTATGTATTTTAACTCATTTTTTGCTAGTTATGGCTAAAAATGTGACGGTTTCACATTGGTTTCAAGTCGCTCTAATTCTGGCATTTTTTACACTACTGTTAAGATTTTGTGTTATTTTTAAAGATTAAAAAAAGTTCCATAAGATGTTGACCTCTCTTGAATTATTTTACAAGTAAAAAATTAATAAAACTGACGTTAAAGGTCTAACAAAGGAAGAAGGCCATCTTTTCTTGAATCTGATTGGCTGTTAAATTTCGACAACAAAGAAAATGGTTGTCAATAACTAAATTTCTTTCATTTTGAAAATGATAACTGAATGTTTTAGACCATTTTAAAAGTATTTTTTGACAAATTATAAATTATTTTGATAAAATATGAATAACATTTTTTTATTTCCATTTATAATTAATGTAGCCATCGCAATCCCTGAAGCCTACCAGAGTCAGTTAATAAATGAACTCTATAACCATATATAATGAACTATTGATGTGTGTGTTTTTAAATGCCATGTATTATTTAATGCTTTTGTTATATTTTATTTTAGTATATGAATTCAGAGTATGTGCATGGTCATTATATAATATACCATTGTTTATATTAGTTAAGATTTATAAAAGTATTTAAAATTAAAATAATAAATGTTTAGTTAAAAATAAATTATCTTTAAACATAATATTTGTCAGTCAATCCTTTTACCACTAATTAAAGCAATAATGTATTAGATTATTCTTTTGATTGAGCTCATCATGGGATATTTCGAGTGCTGGATTATGGGACTACTGTTCTGGAATATTAGTTGCTTCATGTAACTAGCAGGTGCCTGAGGTTTACCTGAAAAGAAATAAAGTGCTTGGGATAGTAGGGGTTTGAATCTAGCAGTCATGGTGTCCACAGCCTGGGAATGTGATTGTGTTATGTGTTGCATAGCTCGGTCTGATTGTGGGTATCATTGATAGCATAGCTCTGCTATCATTGGGATTCTCCCCTCTTCTCGAAGGGCCAGTCCATTCACAAAATACTTATAATATAAAAATATAAAAAGTTGAAAAAGTTATTCATACAGAATGGACCTGGTTCATGATCTATCTATCTATCTATCTATCTATCTATCTATCTATCTATCTATCTATCTATCTATCTATCTATCTATCTATCTATCTATCTATCTATCTAACTAACTATCTATCTATCTATCTATCTATCTATCTATCTATCTATCTATCTATCTATCTATCTATCTATCTATCTATCTATCTATCTATCCATCCATCCATCACCCACCCACCCACCTACCTACTACCTACCTACCTACCTACCTACCTATCTATCTATCTATCTATCTATCTATCTATCTATCTATCTATCTATCTATCTATCTATCTATCCATCCATCCATCAATCACCCACCCACCCACCTACTACCTACTTATCTATCTATCTATCTATCTATCTATCTATCTATCTATCTATCTATCTATCTATCTATCTATCTATCTATCTATCTATCTATCTATCTATCTATCTATCTATCTATCTATCTATCTATCTATCTATCTATCTATCTATCTATCTATCTATCTATCTATCTATCTATCTATCTATCTATCTATCTATCTATCTATCTATCTATCTATCTATCTATCTATCTATCTATCTATCTATCTATCTATCTATCTATCTATCTATCTATCTATCTATCTATCTATCTATCTATCTATCTATCTATCTATCTATCTATCTATCTATCTATCTATCTAACTAACTAACTACCTACTTACCTACCTATTTATTTGAATATAGATATTTGTAAATTCTTTATATTTTATTCATTTTTTTATAATTACATTTCTTCCTTTTGCGTGAATGTTAAATGTATAAAGAATATTTTTTTTATTAACAAACAAAAGTAAGTAAATTATAGAAAAATTATAAATATGAAAAAAATTATTTACCATGAAAAATATTTTTTTATAAATAGAAATTTTTGTAAAGTAAATTGAATTGAAATTTTATCTCATATGTAAATGATATTTAAATTCTAAATTTAATACAAATCTGTATTACCAATAAGAATTTTCGTAAATATAGAGCTAAAATGATCAATTTTAATTTTCTTTATGAAAAACTAAAAAGTATATACAATGCAAAGCCAATGCTTTTGTATTTAGTTAACAATCAAACACAAAACTATTTTACAACATATTAAGTTCTAAGAAAAAACTAGAAGAGATTTTAATCTTACTATATTCATTTCAAGAGCAATATAAAAATTAACAGTATTCTTGATTTGTTATTTATAAGCAAAATTGACTAACCGATAATATTGTTTGTTTGTTTACTCTAATAATGAATATGATTGATTATCTTTAAATAGAGAAAAACTTTTAAATCTCAAATGACTTATTTTATTATTTCCAAATTGCATGGGATCATATTTAAAAAAAAAGAATCTATTTTGGGATAATGGTCCCAATTGGATTTAAGCTGACTCTTATAATTATCTATCCATAAGGTATCATTATTTTGAGATTTAAACATGTAGCTTACTTTTGATCTTTTTATTTCCCTTAACAAAATGTTGATGAAAGTCTGTTTATATGTTGTTTCAAAATTTCATCATAACAAACTACATACTATTATATCAAATAACTTTAAGCTATCGTTTACTATTTCTACCAATACAATCATTAGAATGCCTAAAAATAAATAATTCTTTATTGATACTGATAAAATAATGTATCCAACAATATTTTTTTTTCTCTGAACATTCTGAATTTACTGTTGTTATTTAAACACTCATAAAATGAGTATATGATTTTTAATATTATTAATCATCTACTGATGGTTCTAGGACGTCATACGAAGAAGACGTCTAGTTAGATTTTATATAACATCCAACATTTAAAAATCTTCTTTTATTGATCATGTATTTATTCAACATGTATAACTACCTACATATTCAGTTGACGACTACTACTACTACTACTACTACTACTACTACTACTACTACTACTACTACTACTACTACTACTACTACTACTACTTCTCCTCCTCCTCTTCTTTTTGTTATTATTATTATTTTATAGGAGAAGAGTTTTATTGAAAACAGTTATATAGTCTTTAAATAGTGATAATCATTTGGTATATCTTTATTGTTTAGACAATTAGTTCACTAATTTTACTATCAATTTCTGTATTTCTTCACTGATTTTTTAAACGTATATATAATAATTATTTCTTCCTGAAACTGGTCCATATTTGATAGATTTAATTGGATTTCCCACTTCTTCATTTATAATAATTGACATTTCAAAAGATTGTCATATACTTGTAGAAGTATTTACTTTTTATTTTTATATATTTTTGTAGAACATTTCTGCATATTTTATTTTATCTCCCCCCCTCCCTTTTAGCAATAATTCCATTTTATTTATTGTTGAAACAATAATTTTTAAATATTAGGAATGAAAATTCTGTGTTTTTTTTTTAGTTTTTTTTGCTATTTGAAAAGTATACTTTTTACTTCAAAATTACCTCATTTATATATCATTTTACAGAATTTCAATTGTTCCGTTCTTATAAATAAAACATTTTAAAAATATCTTTATTTCCTCATACATTGCTTTATCTCGGCTGAGAAGTTAATAGAGAATTATTTTTGATATTAGTTATCTGTATAGTAGATTGCACTAGACTTTCATTTAGAATACTTATTACAAATAAATAACTACAGCTGACTAGTTGTGTCAAAAGCTAGTTATAATAATTTATTATAGAATGCTGACCATAATGAGAGTTGCATTGAGTCAATGGCTAATTGTAATAATAATTTCTAGTTATATAATGCTTAGCACGAGTAAAATTGCATCATATTTAAATTGAAATAATCTTTCATTTTTTATTTCACACCTTTATTATGTAGGATTTGTGAGTTGTATGCATTTTCAACATTATATATATTTTTTCCATATGTCATAGCATCAGCCGGAGTCGAACCCACAACAACTAACTGCTAGCTTACAAGGCGGGTGCGCTGACCTCTCAGCTAATTATATTTTTGATACTTTATTTAGGAATTAAGCCAATGTAAAAATTTTAAATATAGTTCATGTTTTATTTTTATTGGTTAAAGATATTTTTAAAAACCATAGACATTTTACTGTTATAAAATCATCTAAAATGAAAAGGATTATATTAGGAAACATTATTGTATTAAACGGGTTTGCCCCTTATATAATTATTTATTCTTATATACCTTCACCGCATCTTATATCACTAATATTGAATTATGAAATCTTGCAAATGAATGCACTTCTGTATTTAATATGAGTTAATCTTCTCACAGTAAAATTAAAGCCTATCTTGCTCAGAAAAAGTCTTTTATTGATTTCATTTTTACAAGGTATGACAAATGTAAAGACAAACTAATAAAAAGAATTATTTGGTATTTTAATACAAAACATTGAAAGAGATATAGGTTTTCAATAAACAAACAATAACCACTTTTAGCATTATCATTTTTACCATCTAACTGTAAATTTCAGATATATTAATCCACTGGACAATGATGATTTCGTTGGTTTTAATATAGTTTTTTTTATTTCAGTAGGTTTCTTTTCATCGAGAGGTCAGTGACAGCTGCTTTACAAGCAGTAGTGCCACGTTAGCGGGTTTGCTTCCTGGCTGATGCTATGACATATGAGAAAAAAACGTTTTTTATTCATCCTTTTATGCAAACTTTTTTAAAATCTTAAAATCTATTAAGATTCAATAAACATTTCAATTGTTTACTTACTGTCTAATAAGAAATTCATTGCAACTTCACTTTCATTTTTTGTTTGCCACAATTGTTTTATTTATTTTAATTATATAAAAGCAATAATTTTTGAATAATAAACAAGATTAGTCCCAGGATTTTTAAATTTCATCAGCTGTAAAATAATATCGGTATCGTTGAGTTTTGAGGTTTACCACTATTAGCCTTTCATTAAGCCACAGAGGGCTTTATCTATAAACTAATATATGTGTGTGTGTGTATGTTTAGGTTTGTCTGCATAAATTTAACACTAATATTATGCAAACGTTTTTTGGATGATATTGCCATCACTGGGGTAAAGAAAGTTAGTTTTTAGAATGCTGTGAAAGTGAAAAACAAACTGTTAAATACTCAAAATTAAATGTCTATTTAACCAAAAAATTAAAAAAAAAACTTAAAATGTGAAATGAGAATGATAATAGATAATTAGTTTGCTAGAAAAAATAACACTTATAATATTATAGAGTCATGAATATTATTAAAAAAGCTATCAAACATGTGGGGCATTAATAATTACCTATTATTTCTTATTGATAATAAAATTTTAGATGATGTTTATGCCAATTATACTCAGAATGAAATTGAAAATTATATATTTTACCCCATTTATTCATGAAAATTTTCATTTTAACACACACACATATATATATATATATATTAAACATTATTAAAGAAATAACAGCAGTTTCAAACTAATTCTAAGTATTCCACTTTTTTTTATCTTGCTTATATTTATATAAAAATTATTAAAATAAACATTTCTATAGTTTGAATACAGTTATTTTATTTTGGTACTGGAGATATTATTTTTTTCACTATATAATTAATATAATAAATTTTGAATTAAATGTCATTGTGGTTTAGTGGTATGTTGACTTCAGCTAAAGATTTCTGGTTCAATTTCCAAGAAAAGTGGGGAAAAAATTCAGTTGAATGAAACTATTAAGCTCAACATGCAGTTCAAATCTTTAAATGCTAAATCGCTTTCTATGTAATTCACCATACAGTGATTTAAATGCTGGATCAAACTCATCTATTTATGATTAAAAATAAGAATTTAGAGAGTTTACAATCCAGTTAACAATATAAGAAACACAAACTATTTGAATTTTTGATTCAAATATAAAATTTAATGCTATTTCAATTATTTGATGTAATGTTCATATTAGTGTTATATATAATGTTTGTTTTATTGTGATACTTAAGAAAAAAGGATTGCTGATAATAAATTAATGATCTATGCTTTTGAAATGTGGATGTGGAGAAGAAGGGGAAAAATCAGTTGGAACAGTCAAATAATAAATGAAGGTGTTTTAAAAAGAGTAAATAAAAACATTGATTGAGGAAATTAGAAAGAGAAATTGGATTGGACATATATTAAGACAAAAGTATAGTTTACTGAGAGATGTTTCAGAGAGACTAGTGAGTGGAAGTAAGAAGGTAGGCTGGAAAAAATTGACATTGTTGATGATACAAGAGATGGGTAAACTTACATGGAATTGAAGAGCTGGGCAATGAAGAGGATGGAAGGGAAAATGGGTAAATTGATGATGTGACTACGGACTTGTCCATGAGACAGATTACCAATGATGATGATGACAAATACTTTCTTTTTATAAATAAAATATATTTGTTAGTGCAGCTCATTCAGCAATGTTTCTCTGAATAATTTTCACTACTTAAACAATAATAAGTTGGACCCATTTAAAATGCCAATAAAGTGTTAATATTAACAATTTTGCTTTGTTAATATTTTTATTTTGCATATGATTTGAGGAAATATATATTTGGACGAATCCGACTTATATATTCATACAGAGTAAACTGTATTTTTCCCCTATACTTAATTTTATCAGTAAAACCCTAAGAATTAACTTGCATTAATATAATAAATTTTATACATAATAAAATTATATAAAAGAAATTACAATATTGTAAAACCCCACTTATTTACACAAGATTTTATTTCTCTTTTAATAATATTACAATATTCTAATAATAAATATCTCTGATTGTAATTAGTCAACATTAAAAGTAAATTAATGGTAATTTACATTTTATTCTTTTATTTTAATACAATTCTTTTTTTTTTCTCATTTTATTCAGGAAATATATTTTTTTAAAACATCAATTTCAAAATAAATAAAAAAATCACAAATAAAAAGAATATTAAAAAAAAAACACATACAGCTGCTGTTTCTTAAATGACTTCATCTTATAAAAATATAAATTTTTTATCTTTTAATATAATATTTTGTTTTGAATATTTCATCTTTTAACTGATGATTTGTTGTTTATATAAAAAATTATAAGAAAAAAATTAAGAATGTATGCGTAATTATTTCTAATTTTATTCTATATTTTAGCATAATATGATAAATGAGAGAAAAAAATGTTAGAAAAAAAAGATATCGAAAGCATAAAAAAGTAATGATATATGGCGTAAAGGATGTCTCCTAAAACTATCATCAAGAGTAAAAAAAAAGATTAAAATAAATATTTAAAGAACTTGTGTATATGTTCTACAATATTGCGAATATACAAGTTTAGATGTTTTATTCAATAAACAAATTACAGTTTAAGGTTTATTTTTTCATCAAGGCTATAGATTTTAATGCTTAATAAATTCCTGTGCAGTGTTGCCTTATACAATATTCCCAGACTAGTTTCTAGTTCATGGCTTTTATCAGTAAAAAGGTCATGTGACAATTATTGATGTTTGATGTTTATCTAAGTACGTATTATTTGTTATAGATTGAGGTCTTAATTTGTTTTTAATTAATTTTCAAAATGCAAAAATTGGGAGGTCGAGAGGTTAGTGACAGCTACTTTATAAGCAGTTGTCCCAGGTTAGCGGGTTTGCTTCCCGGCTGATGCTATGACACATGAGAAAAAAACACTTTCTAATTCTTTTTCAGTATTCACTTGATAAAAAGACACATTGTAACTATTGCCATAATAAGAATAAGTTGTTATATCATAGTATTAGGTTATATCGTATAGAAAAATGTTTTATATGATTTCATTAAATTATGCACTAACTACCAATGCACTTTTGTATTATTTTTTGGAAATATTGATGTGGCCTGATAATCCTTTTTGCCTGTTTTCAGCTAGTGAAAATATAAAATAATCTTATGTTGATAAACTTATGGAATATATATATTTAAATGTCAAACCTTATTTTAAGGGCTTGTGATCTACTTTTCTAATCAGAAGTGTATATTTAAAAGTTCTTCTAGAAGTAGGTTAAATTTAAAAAAGACTATAAAAACCATAAAATATGGTTATATAATAACTGAACAAATCTTTGAGATTGATGAGCCTCATTAAAGCATATAGCAAATTTTAAATTATAAGCCGAGATAAAAACCATCATTAGTTTTTCTTACTGAGTATATACTTCATGACAACCTTTGATTGTCAAGAAAGCTAGAGGCTTGAAATAAATGAACATATATAAAGAATTTGTAGTTAGAATTTTCTATTTATTTATTTTAAATAAAACTAATTTGATTTTGCAAAATAAATATTTTAGCAGTAGATTACTTATTTTTATGTTATTTCATCCACCACATTTTTAATATTTACATTATCCAATAGGTTTTAATGATTAAAACCATATTATAACAGCTGACAAAACAGACATGTAACATTATAAGGAATAAATGTATGTAATAAATTGATAAGTTCTTATGATTTCACAAGTCTAAAAAATTTTTATTGGTTGCAATTATTTTTAGTGACATTTATCAATTCCTTATATATATATATATATATATATATATAAGGAATTGATAAATAACTAAATATAATATATATATATATATATATATATATATTATATAAATTCCTTATGATGTCATACTTTTGTTTCTTTGAGTGTTTTAATGTGATATTATTTATTATCATTTATTGAAAAATATGAATATTGAAGATTTAATAGATTAAATATCATGTATGTAAACAAATCAAATTGATTTTAATTATGAACTATAATTAGAAAAATTTGATTGCCAGTTCTGTGTAAATGTTCAGGTGTTTTAGTTCTCCAAGGGTTGCTCATAAAGTACATATATGATGAGCAATATTATATTGGAACATTTTATACTGATATTTTAATATTTATTACATGTTCAAATAACATGTGTTACAAATTTAGAAAGTTTAATTGTTTACAAATGTTTATTAGACATTTATTTGGCAATTAAGTATGTAATAATTAATATATTTCAGAAATATTACCAAAATCACCACTTATTTGGTTTTGTTATAATATATAAATTCAATTTATCAGTGGCTCTGAAAAAGATTGTGTATGCCTATATGTACGCTAAAAGTTTTTTGCTAAAAAGTGTTCAAAGTAGAGTGGATAAATTGCAATTATTATATTTGTGAGATTCTTTTATAACTGTATATATAATTATAATAAAAACACAGAATTACGTCTCTATAAAACTTCTTTAATATTTCAACCAGCAGAATGGCCATTTGCTTTCTGATGAAAACCAGTCTGCTGGTTGAAATATTAAAGCAATTTTATGGAGAAGTACTTCTGTGTTTTTATTGTGTTTTTATTTTTTCTTTAGTTAGTTCGTATATTTATTATTTTCATGTATATATAATTATTTATATTGTTATGCACCACTTTAAGTTTATAGATCTGCTATAAACTTCAGTATATCATTTGATTCTGATCTGTTTAAGTCATGAAAATTTTTTTTATTAGAGTGTCTTTGGATTTGATTAAGATTACAAAATTGTGTTGTGATGGAATACATAATTTCAACATTTGTATAGATTTATCAGACAGAATACTGTATAAATAAAATACATTTAATATGAACATAATAACAAAAACTTTTCTTTTTCAATATTATGCAAACACTGAGTAATCAATAGACACTAGATGACAGTGTAATCTAATGAATAGTTTTTATTTAATTTATCTTTTTTGAACAAGAACAACTGTTTTGTCTGGCATTTATATAAGCACTTCTTTCACTTATATTAAAGTGTTGAAATTATCAAATATATTAAAGTATTAAATAATAGTTTGCATGAATATATAAATCTGCTACTAAATTAGAAGTTAAAT
Organism: Epiperipatus broadwayi; assembly: GCA_028023455.1. Taxonomy (NCBI): domain Eukaryota; kingdom Metazoa; phylum Onychophora; class Udeonychophora; order Euonychophora; family Peripatidae; genus Epiperipatus; species Epiperipatus broadwayi. The sequence continues at coordinate 203,181 of JAQFVV010012540.1, read as the reverse complement.
AATTTAGGTGATCTCAGTTAAGCTAAATTTTGGATAAGGTATGGTTTATATGGTTTATATGAAAGCAAGGTATTATTTGGATTTTTTCATTTACATTTAATTTATATTCAACAGTAAAGAGACCTTTTCTTCATATCACTGAATAAAGCAATGCAAAATAGTGGAACAGAAAAGGTTATTATTGTTTACATATACATTGGTATTATTATAACATGAATTAATAAAATGAAATACAGATGAATTAGATTTACACTGCTCTGGATGATATAAAACAATAATAGAGAGCCAGACTTAAGAGCTAAAGTTTTTGAATCAATTCTCAGCTGAATAAAATTTATTGGGTTCAACCTGACATTCTAAAAAATCACGTGATCTTCTGAGCAAGTAAGCATACAGTTAATATTATATTCTCTATAACAAAAAATGTATTAAATTCAATATTTAAATATAAGTGCTTGAAGGTGTGAGATAAGAAAAGCTTAAAAATTGTTTGCTGGGAAGCAACATATATGAACTCTCTCAGGATGAGATATTTATTCACTTAGATAATCCACTAAACATGCTTTTAATATCTTGTCAGTGATATCATAATCTAAAACAGGCAAAACTCTCCATACAGTAGTGCCACTTACTGCAAGCCAGAGTAATCAATGGATACCAGAAGGCTTGTGCATAAAATACCTATCTATATAGTGCCTACTCATCCAATATCCCCAGACTAGTTTTTGGTTTGAGGCCTTTGTCAGTGAAGAGTCTTGGATCTGAGAGCACTGCACCTAGATCTTAGGATCTAATGCAGCACTTCAGCAGCCACCTTTTATCTCTACTTAACTACAAACATGTGAGAATAAAATTGAAAACACAATAATATTTTCAATCTAAGATCATTGGCTTATATAGTTGCTGATGAAGGTCACAAGCCAGAAACTAGTCTGGGGATATTGGATGAGTAGGCACTAGATAATGATTTTATGCACAAGTCTTCTGGCATCCATTAATTACCTGGCTTGCACTGAGCGGCATTACTGTGTGGATAGTTTTACCTGTTTTAATAACAGTCTCAGTGGCATTACTGTGTGAAGACTTTTACCTGTTTTAATAACAGTTAAGAGCAATCATAAAAAATGGTGATCACGTGGTGTTTAGTGGTTTGATATCATAATCATAGTGATGCATCTGCAAAGTCTATAGATTGCTTCTTATATTTTTACTTTCTAACTAATTTCTTCAATGCTTAATCTCTGCTGTGCAATTGAAATATTAAGAAAAGACATTAGTCAAGCATTGTTAGCCAAGATGTCAGCACAGCCGCCTTGCAAGCAAGCAGTTGGTTGCAAACGGTTGTTGTGGGTTCGCCTCCCGGCCGATGCTATGACATATGGAAAAAAAAAAAACATTAAAAAGTAAAATGTTAGTTATTCATAAACATTATAATGCAATTTCAAGATACATATATAATACAAGCAGGAAGAGAAAAAATGATAAAACAATTACAATATAGATTATAATTAAAAACCTCATTTCATCACGTTTTGCAAATAAGATTATTTTCACATTATCAAAGCCTGACTTATATTACAAAATAATAAATGCATTATTTTATTTTTAAATGCATGTCTATGGTTTTTATTTATTAAAACAGACTTAGAAGTAATTCAAAATTCAAAGTGTGCAAACAATTTTATATATGTATAATTGACTTTTGACTGATACATTTGTAATTTCATATTAAGTGCTTGTAATGAATAATTTACTTCACCAATTAATCGTAATACTTATAATACGCTTTAAACGTATATAGGTGAAGTTAATAAGTGTTTGTGTGATTTGATGCAGTGTGGAGCATCTGATTTGGGGATAATCCCAGGGTCAGTTCTGGTGCTCACAATTCTGTGCTCAAACTTTTTCTAAACTACCAAGCAATAAGTCCATTATTCTTTTTTCATATACAGTAATACTAGGCACTACCAACATTAATTTATAATATTTTACAATCCTTAATAGATGGATTATTCTCCTGTATATGAGGGGTCAGAATGACTAATATGTCAACATGGGTAGGATGGCAACCTTGGCACTAACAAGGGCTTTGAATGTTCCATCATCAGATTTTCAATGAAATGGAAGGCTGAAGAGTTGTGAGTTGGAATAGTTTGAAGCTTGTCCATTAAAGTATGAAGATTGGCTATCTTAATATAAAACTGAGCACTGATTATATATATGTGTGAGGATAGTAATCTAGACCAACTGATGATTGCTGGTTTAGCATGAAATACATATATTGGTGATTATTTATCTTTTCAACATGTGTGTGATCAGGTGGGTCAGCAATATGAGATGGCACTGAGAGTAGTAGGTCATGTGAAAGTCTGAGTTTGAATCCCGACTATATTACATATATAAATGAAGGTTTAAGCCTGTGCAATGTATTAATCCTTAAAAAAATAGATTAACTATTATTATTATAAACAAACATTTATTTTGACTGTTGCCAGTGATAATTTATAAGAGTATTCTTTAAAATGGATGTTATGCTCAGTCTATCAAAAAACCTATAGATGGCCAATAATAGCTCTCTGTGCAAATTATTTGGGCAGAACTGGGATCGAATACATGGTGGTCCCAGAAGACTGATGTTCCTTCATTTTTATTTTTAACCCTGTTGTATGCATACCTGTGTTGGTAAATTCTTGTAATGAGGTTAGCCCGAGTCTCACTGTTGTAAGAGTGATGCCAAAAGAAAAGTCAAAGAAGCTTTTTACATAGCAAATGATCTCAGTGCCATTAATAGAAGAGAGGCATGCTTTGCTCTCTCCAAACAATGAACTAACTAATTAAAAATTCAAACTCATTTGCATATGTGTACAATAAATCACAACAGTCTTTATTTGTAAAGCTATGAGTATGAGATTTGAACATTAAATCTCGAAAGCACTAAGCAGCCATATTACACATTATAGTATAATTATAGCTTCACTAACGTATGCGAAAAAAGTCACATGTTTACAATTACAATTTTTACTGGTGAAGAGAAAAAATAATTTATTACATAAATACCTTAAAAAGATAGCATTGTGACACCTTGATGAATATATTTAGTCCAAAGATACTGGACATAATTACATAGAGCCATAAATGTAAATCATGTGCTATTATTAAATTTTTGTCTATCCCTTGGATTAATTTACAAAATGTTTGCTTACTTAGAAAAATCACTATAAAAAAAAACAAGGATGCATTCATAGTTGAACAATAGAGTCTAATATATTACAAAATCAAAGTTTTATATTACATAAGTGTTTATAGGTGAGGATTATTTCACATGTCATATGCGATAGCATATCAAGAGTTAAAATGATAGTAATAATAACTTACTCTAATCATTCAAAACTTGATGTTTATTCATTAAAAATACTTATTATCCATGCCAAATGCTAGACCAACTAATTCCTTCTAAAACAACATAACAGCACTGCTACTGACATATTAAAAAAAATTAACATATGGGATACATACAATTTAATAAGCCCTAAACCACCTCAAATTAAACCAAGTCTTGGCTGTTCCAATTTCAGAATCACCACCTTATTCAAATTCTGGAAATTGGAACCCAAATTCCTCGACTATCTCATAAAGGTGAACCTAAATGCAATGCATACCAATTGGTTCCTGCATTACATAAGAGGTATAATAGTTTTAACAAGGCTGTAAACCTTAGCAATGAGCGTCTGAAAAAATTGTCACTAGGGACCTCTGTAGGTCTTTAAAACACATGCTTACGCTATGAAGAAAAGAGAGAATAGACCCCATTTGTTTAAACTGCTTAATGCATGAAGAAACATTTGAACACATTATGCTTTCTTGCATGGGATTGGGAAGGATTAAACTCATAATATCTCAAAATAGTATTATTGATTACTATAAAATTCTAACAATCAAAGAGTGTATTAACGAAAGGGACTTCCCCACCATTAGGATGGCAATATTTGTTACATATTTTATCTGGGTGACAAGATGTAAATTTAAGTTTAGCATTCCCCAGCCAGAAGCAAACTCTTTCTTCCTTGCTACACTTTCAAAACTACAAAAGAAAGACAGAATGCTCTCCTCAAAGTTTCTACATGAAGAAACATGGAAACTGCTCAAAATACCCTACCTACAAAATGACATCAATCCTAATGATTGATAAACTATAGAACAGGTAAAAAAAACATGCAAATATTTGATTAATGTATGGACATAAAAATGTCCTATACACACACTAATTTTTCTCTGATCTACGATCTGACTAAACAAACAAATCAGATCTCATCTCATTCCACACAAACTCTTGGAGAACCTATAACAATATAAACATATATAACTATCAATGTAAACATTTGTATATACCTATTATTAATAAACATAATTTAAAAAAAAAATTGCAACTGCTGTCAAACTCTAAAAATACTAATTTAGACTTTCAAGATGATTATGATATTGAAGAACCAAATTGTTGTATTGAATATAAATTATGTCAGAAGATTATTCTGGTGTTTATTAAAAGAATAATTTTGATGTTTTTCTCTGATAATGATTTCATTTTTATTAAGTGGATTAAAAGAAAACTTGTAGTATTTTCAATTTAGCAGAATAGTAAATGAAATTCAACACTTATTATTTCTTACAACAGAAACATTAGTCTCCAAAAAATAATTTTTTTAAAATATTGTTGTAATAATATTATCCAGCAAGGTATTAATTATTTTTATATTACTCTAATAAAATTTTATAAAAAAAATAAACTCAAAATCATTATAAAATAAAATGATTTGTTTTCACTATATAGTATATATATATCTTATTAAAAAATCTTGCATTTTAATATAGTATGACAGCCTAACACAACCCCGTTCAAAATAAATACAAATAAATATAACGAAAATTTTCAGATTTTAATTAGGCTTAATATTTTTTCCTCATGTTTCATATCATCAGCCGGGAAGCGATCCCGCTAACCCGGGACAACTGCATGTAAAGCATCTGTCGCTGACCTCTCGACCACCAATGCTTGACTAGGCTTAATATTTTTTTTTCCAGATATTTGTTTCACAACTAATCTTTTAATAGTGATCTTTGAGTATCTAATTTTTATTAGCTACAAAATAATAAATAATAGAAAGCAACTTATACTGTCAATAATCTGCAATTGGAAAGTCTGTTGATTAATGCTAACTCTTTAGTGTAGCTCTAAGAGGACATGTTGAACAGGTGTTTGCTTTGGAATGATATATTTATAGGATATTATACTTACCATTAATTTATATATAAATAATGGCTTTGTATTACACTTAAAAAGTATTGCTGAAAACATTGGAGGAAAAATTATATAAGAAAGCCATTAAAATTATAGTATACAAAGGAAAGAATGGTTTAAAACATTAAAGATTGTTATGTACCTCTATAAAGAATATTAAATATTCAAATTTTAAAAATCTATATGAAAAACATTTTTTATTCTAATAAAAATAATTATTTGTATGTTTAATGAAAGGTGAATGTTGTGAATAATTCTAAAATTAAAGCACTATAAACTAAAATTATGTAATATATGTTGAAATTTTTATTTTTTTTTTGTAATTTAATATGTTCAATTGAGTTAACGTCAGTTTGTTTTGTCAGTTATATGATTAATCTTATAGTAAATTATTTATTTGTAATTGCAACTAAAGGACGTACCTTTTAATCCAACTAAGATTAAAACATTTTCTACTGCTAATGTTTTCCATTATCACTGGGTGTTTCAATTAAATGGTTTAATCTGCTCAATTTTGTAAATGGATTACTCAAACTGATATCAAGTAATCATTTTCTGTATCCTAATTAACTAAGAATTCTGGGATACAAACTTTTAAATACAATATTGGAATTATCACAAGAAACATTAATTTGAAGTTAAAACTAAGACTTTTTGATTTAAAAAAATAAATTTTATTTATTTATTTATTTAAAATATTTTTTAATTCACTAATGTTTAGCATCAAATGTATTTGTTTAAATCAGCACAATAGTTAATATAATTTTATAAAAAAAATGTATTAATTTAAATCTTTACATGACACATACATTCAAATATATATATATATAGACACGATTTCTCTATTCATAAACTAATGTAAAAAATGAAGATAATTGATATATTATTTTCTTCATCATTGCAACCACAGCAACCTATAAAAAAACAAAGTAAGATAGAAAGTAACAATACATACTGAAACACCAAGTTTTTTAAAAGAATAACATTACAAAACTATGTTCAAATGTTTGCATTTGACTACTAACTTCAATTTGACTGAACACAAAGACAAATCTCTTCTTTATATATAAAAGCATATTTTTAACATATAAAACAAGATAGCAGGGATCAGCAAAAAAAGTAATTAAGGGCACAATTTTTTTTATTAAGCTTATTATCTTTGTATGTTATACTGAAATTTAAAACATCTAAATTTCAAAAGCTTTTAAAATATTAATGTTAATACTAACATTTTTTTTTAAACAAAGAGCACCAAAATTAATAAAATAAATATCAGCCTTGGAAGACAATTATAAGCTTAATTTCTAGTAATTATCATCATGATGATCATCATCATCAACCATAATTAATCCACTGCAGAATGAAGGTCTCTCCAAGTTCAATCCATCTTTTCCTATCCTTAGCTTCTCTTCTCCACATCATCCCTGCACACTTTCTTATTTCGTCCATCCATCTCACATGTGGTCTCTTTCTGGGTCTTTTACAATCTCTTGGAAACCAGTTCAAAATTTCAATTGTCCATCTATTATCATCTCTTCTAGCAATATGTCCAACCCAACTCCACTTCAGTTTTTTTTTTAATGAGGTCAGTAACACCTGTTTGTTCTCTCACCCGTACATTGCGTTTTCGATCTCTTCTTGTTACTCCCAACATGCATCTCTCCATATTTCTTTGAGTGGGGGTGAAGTCTCTATTATAGATATTGCAAAGTCTTAATTAAAACAGTGTACTCTTAGAACTATTTATATTCACCTCAAATTAAAAATGTCACCTTTGATTAACACATTTAATAATTTATTATTTAGGAATAATTAAAATTAGATATAAATGTAGTTAAATAAATATTTGATGTTTATCATTCCTCTTTTATTCCACTGTTTTTGTTATCATTATTATCATAACCACAACAATAATTAATGAATAATAAACTTATTAAGTCAATAATGTGTAAAAGATTATAAAATATCTAGGATAAAATCTAAATAAGAGCAATTCTTAGGAAAAACCTTTTTTTAATATTTAGTAATGGACATCCATTCTTCTATAAGATATTAATTTTTAATATTAATTTACCCATTTTATATATTTATCTTATAATCAAAATAAGATATTCACATATCCATTTTATATCCTTCTTGTCAAGATTTGAAATACAGGTATTCAAATTTTACACCTTAAGCCTGCATTCTGCCCATTCCGCTTCTATGTATTTAAACGGGTACCGTCCTATACATGAGGGGTCAGAGTGACTTGAGGTCAACTTGGGTATAACAACAATATTGGGATCAGCATGGGATTTGGGCATTCTATCATCAGATTTTCAATGGTATGGATGGCTGAAGAGTTAGAGGTTGGAGTAGATTGAAGTATGAAAGTATCCTTCTTGTTAATAGCTAGATGCCAAGTAATCATTTGTCTATTTTATTTTATATTACCCTTATATTAAAAATTGTGTATTATATTTTTTTATCCAAAGTGACTCAACACTTGTATAAACTCTGTAAATTTAATTTTAAAATAATATTATATTACTATTATAATTTTTAAAAAAAAAATAGTAAAATTATACATTATTAAAGTATGAATAATTTTTATTAACAAATTTTATGTATAGAACATAAAGTCATTTTTAACATTCTAAATTGAAATTATGCACATACAAGCAGTACTATGAAATGATATGTGTACATAAATATTTTTATAAAAAAATTAATACAAGTACATGTGTGTTACTAAATTACTGCTTTCTATAATATTTATAAATAGTCTTTTGATGAAAGGGCAAATTCTAAACTAAAATAAATAAATAAATAAATAGTTACTGTTATTAATCATATTAATACTTTCTATAGAATATCAGGTGGTATAATGTTCTAATATTTTTATTACTAGACTGGTTTCTATTTTCAATTTATCAGAAATAATTACAATTCAAAGCTGGAACCAATGTACATTGATATCAAGCAACCACTTTTTAAACTCCTTTATAGTATTCATGGTAACAACCTGAAATGAAATAATCAAGGTTTTGAATCTAGGGTAACTCATTTGCATATTTATATAAATCGGAACCAAATAATTTAGCGTCCATACAAAATCTTACATGTTTTTGATATTTCAAGCTATCATTTGAATAGTATAAAGTAGTAAAAAGTGGCTTCCAGATGTTTTAAATTTTGAATCATAATCTTCTGAAGACTAAAGCAGAAACCAGTACTAAAATGGTGATATTATAGCAGTATATCATCTGGAGTCCATTGATTAGTCATTCTTACAGTAATAATGTGAAGATAATTTTTCTTAGAAAATAAATCAATACTGCAACAAATTTAATTATGTTAATTTACTACAAACAGTTTATTTATTTCATAAAAATGAATTGTTGTTTTTTAGGTAAAGGCATATTCTATGGTAGTTTTACTTTATTTTAGGTATTTTGTAACATCAACAGTTTTATTCAATTGTTTGAAAATCTATTGAATATAAAAATAGTATTTTTAAACAAGAAACTATGAAAATTTACACTTCATAAAAAAAATATTGATTTAGATTTAGCAAATATGTCAGGTTATTAAGAAAATTACTTTACTTGCCATTTCCTTCTCAAGTCTAAAAAGTAGATATGGTTTTTTGGATTAAATTATTTTAATACATATTAATTTAAGTGTACATAACTAATACAAATAATGAGTTTTTTTCCTTGAATGTTTTTTTTAAAAATAAAATGTCAAGATTTATTTTTTCATTTATGTCTATAAAAATATATTAATATATAGGGTATATTAGCACAGACTTTCACATGACCCAGAACTCTCCATACTATCTCATAACACTGATACACTTGGACATATATATGTTGAAAAGATAAATAATCACTAATATATGTATTTCATGCTAAACCAGCAATCATCAGTTGGTCCAGATTACCATCTCTACATATATATGCTATAAGTGCTCAGATATATATTAAGATAGACAAACATAAACTCAAGAAAATAATACTTTTTCCCCAATAAAAACAGTTCACTTATTAAAACAAATATAAATTATTAATAATAAGTAAATAATTTATTGAATACTTATGATACAGTTGTTTCTTCACATAAAAGTCCTGTTTGGAAGAGAGATTAGGCTCCAGGTGGCCGTAAATATCTCAGGGGGATTTTTAAAATCTCTTTCTGTAATTTTGTTCATCAAAAATGAGAAAAGTTCATGGTTGTTACTAATCAAAGTATTGAATATTAATTTGCATATGATGTACCAGATTGTAAATAATAAGAAGGTAGCCATCCTTATTGCTGGAAAGAATCCACTCTTAATATCATCAATTAGTATTCCTGTGATTTTGAAGTGCTTGACACTGTGAAAACAGATGATTGACAGTTTTATTTGCATTAAAACAGAGCTGGTAAGTAGAATTTTTTATTGAATTCAGACTATATTCTTTCTTTATTAAAGCCACATCAGTCTCCATTATGTCTAGTGAGTAAAAGAAGAAAAAAACTACCATCTGCTAATCTAATGTGTACATTGAAAAACTTGACTCACAATTTTGAGTAAATCTGGATATATTTGTGCATCTTGGAGATCATAGAATTTTTTATATATCTTAGGTCATATGTTTATTATATTCCTCCACAAGTTGTTAAAAGTGGATGGAAAACATTTCATACTTTGCATGAAAGTGATGCAATTAAATTACATTGCAGAAATATTCATTATTGGATAATCTCTAGTCTAATGAGTGATTAATAAAAGTTATTAATAACATATTATATCTTACATTATAAATTGTTTAAACAAAACATGTAGTTTAAAAAAAGGAATTAAAGTTAGTTGCATTTTAATGCAGCTGAAGTAAAAATTATCATTCTGTATTAACATTTTGTAAAAAAAAAACATTTTTAATACATGTTAACCAAATGTTATTTTATACAAATTACTAGTTTTAAAAAAGAATAAAGAAATAATAATAATGGAAAATGCAATATTCATTTTAATTGTAATGCATCTACACATAAATCCTCCAAGTATTAAATATTTAGAATAAATAATTATCGGTAGCTTTAAGTTAATGATTTAATTGTGTCTATTGGATTCATTTATTTGTAGTCAACTCTGCATTTGATTGCTGAGTACTAGAATTTGTGTAGATAGATCATATAATATATATATATATATATATATATATATATATATGGATCATATATTTATATATATATATATATATATATATAAACAAATTATGAGTCCAATGTTTTATATTTATAGGTTTATCTGTATGTAGATTTATATTTTAAGTTTATTAAAGTCCAGTGTTCACTGAATGGTAAATGTGCTCAATTATAACACTGTATTAATAGTATAGTATTGTAATGGACATATTTGTATATTCATTTAACAAAATCTAGAATTTTAGTAAACCATCCCAAAGGCTGATAGAAATGAAGGTGTTGAGACCCCAAATTCAATCTCACCTCAGTTACTTTACCAACACTCTAAGATTTACCACCTTACAGATGACATATATGAGGCTAGACATATTTCTTTAATCCGTATGCCAGCGATGGCCCATCAGTGGAACATGAGACTATCATTTAAGACTGGCATATTCTCATAGTATAGCTATATAGGCCCAACCCAATTAAAGGATATCAATAAATCTGGAGTGTGATTGATAAATAACTAAATAATAATCAAAAAGATGCTAAACAAAGTTACATTTTAAATAAATTTAATATAAGCCAAAAATAAAATAAAATAAATGAAACACTTAAAATATGTAAAATTTGTCTCAGTCACAGGTGATGATGATTTTATAGGTTTACAGGCTATTGATTCAAATATTTGGTATTTTATCTCAATTGCAGGTGATGATGATTTTATAGATGACAAGCTATTATCTCAGATACTTGATATTTTATCTCACTTGCAGGTGATGATGAATTTATAGGTTACAATTTTGTTTAATTTTCATAAGGTTTATTTTTGCAGTCTTAGAAATTGGTTTCAGGTTTAGCTTGTGATTATCTATGCCTTATTTATGCTATGCTAATGAAAATTAGATTTGCCTTAGTTAATTTGCAGAAGTGATCATCATTAATTACAAGTCATATTTGATTTAATGAGCAATACATTTCTCTATAGAGATTAAGGACTTGCAAAATTAGATTCTGGTTCAGATCAAAGCTAAAACATGTATTATTATGGCAAGATGACCTGATGGTGGGTAGTAAAACTTCAGATAACAAGGTGTTTATAAAATACATAATCTGAGTCTGTGTATCTTGAATGTGGGCTTGCTCATGGAATTTATTACCATGTAATCAGTTTTCTTAGACATAGTACCTGTTGTGAATAAGACCTTTTAGTCCAGATGATTGAACAGCTTACAAATATACCTGGATCCTTATGCTCCAGTCCTAAATAAGAGTAATGGGGTGGTCATTAAAACTAAAGCCCATTTTGGAAAGAGAGCTGTTGGAACTAAGGTGATGGGGTGGCATTAAACCAGAAGCCCATTCATATAAAACATATAGCAAGGAATATAGACATGTATGCACTTCTTAAGAACACATTCGCCCCACTGACTACATCATTATATAACTAAAATTCAGATGCAAAACATTAGTTTCCTTCTGTAGAACCACCATAAATTAGTTCATAAATTAGTATTTATAATTATGCATTTAAAGAAATATAATGAATCTAATTTATTAAGATATCTATATAGGCATGCATATAAATCTAAGGAGGGCTACATCATTTTTTGGGATAATTATAAGATTAAATTCTAACTTTATGCTGTATTTCATCATATCTGCTAAATATTAACCAATTAATTCACTTATAGCAAATCCATCTTTAAGCATTTATAATTGCTTAATTATTTTACTCATAAGGGGTTTTGTTTGTGCATTAATAAATGCAAAATTATATAAGTGTGAGAACATCTAATCATTTCTCAATATTTAATTTAAATATTAATAAACTCCATTCTGAATAAAGCATAGTATAAATACATAAATAAATAATTGAAAATGATATAGGCATAGACTTAACTTTAAAATAATATAACATTACACCTAAGATTTCATGTAAGTGAAATCTAAGATTGGGTTTTGTTTGCTTAGTAATAACAAAATCAAGATAGCTTAAATTAGATTAATTAAATCAAATCAGGCAGGACTTCCAAATTAAATAGTAAAATAACATTCAATTTTAGTTTAGAAATTAATACTTGAAAAGTTTAAAAGAAATTAGTTTAAACAATATTGGCCATTTACAGTATTTTTAGCTAGCTTTGAGAAGTTCGGAGATTTAGTTTAAATGTTCATTTTAAAATCTGCAGACATTGGTTAACACTTAATGTTTTCTTGTCCAGCATAATGGCTTGATCTTGGGTATCCTCCTGTTCTTACTGCTACTGGGTTGTTATTTCAGGTGTCTCCACATCTTGTAGACCACTCTCAGGATCAGAAAGCAAGTTTATTTCCTTTCTACCCTATACATGTCATCTTGTACAATTTAATTACTTTAGCAATATTAGAATAATAAAATTTGAATAAGATCCTCCAAATGACTAAAGCAAGGTTTACATACTGACCTTCCCCCTTTCTCTTTTGATCACAACTTGTTTACTAGTTTTAGTTCAAGATTAGTTTTTCTAATTTAATTTGCTATATTCTCAGAAAATCCAGGGAATCCCACTGAGTTATCAATTTTTTTTACAGGTGGGTCCTGATTTTGACCAGGTTAATTTTTTCCAACTTCCTTTAAAATCTATTTTACTTTAACTTTTTAAATAGTTCAGAATATAGCAAGAAGAATTAATTTTATTAAATTATTTTTTTACAAAAAACAAATCTGAAACCTGGTAAACATTTTACTTTAGATGTAACACATTTAAGCTTAATTTATTTATATATGCAGAAATTTCTATATTAATTTTACAATAATATTTAAAATAAAAGAAAATCTATAATGCTTTAAATCTATAACATTATTTATTTTTTGCATATATGTAGGTTTTGGTTACACATACAAGATTTATATTTATTAAAATAAAATACATATATGTGCAAATACACTGATTTATTACGCATATACGTGTGCATCCAGCAATGTCTGCTATGCTATATGCACAAATATATAATTATAATTATTAATTTTAAAATTAGTCTAATATATGAGGATTTGGATATATATGTACAGAAATAAAATACTACTATAGCATATAGTAGGTGAAACAAAATGATATACAGATCTGACAGTTTCAGTATAATTGAAGATTAAGATTAAATTTAGCAGATAAACCTTTGGACATTTTATAAGTAATTATTATTTTCCTGACTGCCTATGAAATAAGGCTTAGTAATATATAAAGAAAAGACTTTGTTAAGAAGTATATGATATATTGACTGACAATTATATTTTGTAGTCAAACAATTGTTATGATGTGTTAGTCTATTGAAATGTATTATTGTATGGTCTACATCATTTTATCAGGAGTAACTTATTAATAAACCATCCTTTATAGAATCTAGGTGTGTGTATAGTATATGAAAGATACATTCGTGCATGGATTGCAGAACATTTTTGATAATCTGTTGAAGAATTAAACAAAAGATCAAAATGAAGTGGACTAGAGAGCTTAAATATGATAATAAAATTTGTTATTTAGATTTAAAATCTTTAAAAAAGTGTGGCAAATCATTAAATATTACAGGAATTTTGTTAATGTAAATTCTCAAGTGCCAAAAATGCATAAATATAAAGACTTTAGACAATTTACTTATGTAAATGCTAGTCTGATAAAAAAATTAAAAACTTATACCTTTGACATAATCAAACTTGATTTAAATAAGATTGTTATATATAAATAAAGATATATAGAACACTTTAAATTAATATGCATAAAAAAGTTATAAAAAATAATGTCATTAACATATGTGATGTGTATCAAAATTAAATGTGCAGAGTAATTTAGTGTTGGCTTTGAAAAGATTAATTAATATTTTAAAATATAAAGTATATAAACTAGATTGATATAATGACATGTATGCATAGAGTGCAGCTAATCATAATGCTTGCATATATAGTATAAAGAAAGAAAATCTTTACATATCAATACATAGACAAAATTAATTAATGAAAATAAGTAAAGTATAATTAACAATTTTATAATTAATAAAGTTAATACTGTAGCATTTCTTTATCAAAATGAAAACTGAATATCCCCCTTTTTTGTCAATAAACAAATAAACAGATTAAAGGCTAATTAATTTTGTGCACTTCTTTTTTAAAAGAACAAGACTATAAAATTAAATAAATGACTTTGATCTCGACTTCTTTTTTAAAAAAATAATAATAAAACTTACTACAGTACTTTAGTATTCCTTACCTTATTAATGAATTGGAAAAGATAACTTATATTAAATAAAAAGTTTGAGTTACTATATTAGAAAAGATTATATAAACTATTTTTGTGTGACATTTTCTAATCATAACAACAGTGGTCACAGTGTAAGACTAAAAAATTAAATACTAGCAATTAAAGTTTTTTTTTTAAATGCAGATATGATGTGATTACAAAAAATGGCAAACATATATAATAAGCTAAATATTATAATAAGTAAAATAAATTGAGATACTAGAATAAATTTTGTTGTGATCATGAAAAACAATGGAATTACTATTACAAATCATAATCAATATTATCAATTGATCATAGAAATAATGCATCATTTTCAGCTAAAAAGTAAATGTAAAAAAACAAACATTCTACACATTTTATAAATAAATAAAAATTTAATTAAATTTATTATTTCACAATTAATGTAATTATATTCATAAGTATGTTAAATATTGCAAATAATAACTATGACAGGTTCATCACTGAAATGTAATAATTTAACAATAATGTTAATACTGCATAAGGCATAGAAAAAAATCTTTGAACATAACATTAATGAATTTTAGGTATTGAGAAGGCAACCAGTATATGCCAAATAAAATATAATGGTGACTTTGAAAAAGGTGCTCAGCTGCAAAAATGCATAAAGATGATATTTGATTTTTTGAAAATTTCTCTAATGTATTACTTAACTAAAATAAATAGTAATAACAATCAAATAATTTGTTTTTGAAACTATCACATGATCTCCTATATATCAAGTCATTTACCCTAATTATTTTTTTCTCAAAAATCATAATTATAAATATTTTATTTAAAACAGATCATATGTATTTTATTCTTAAATTTTTTTTTTTGTATTTATCACTGTGCATTAACCTGCAGTGGCTATGACCATTATCAATTTTTATATATCTCACTTTCATAGAATATTTTTAATTGACCACATGTCTATTTCAGTATCTTCTTAGATATGATTGTATTTTTTGGATATAGCAATATCTCATACTGCTTGTAGTCTAAACATAAATATTTTTCCACTTTTTGCAATTTATTGTTTTTTTTTCTATTTTTAAAGACAAATTTTATAATATTGTCAAGTGTTGTTAGCCAAGAGGTCATCACAGCCACCTTGCAAGCAAGTAGTTGGTTGCAGACGGTTATGGGTTTGCCTCCCAGTCAATGCTATGACATATGAAAAAAAAATATAATATTTATTATAAATATTACAATAATAAATTTAATTTGTTATAATAAATGATTATAAAAAGTAATAAACTGATTTTAATTAGAAACTATTTTAAACCAATATAATTTTATTTCTCTAGTTTTTGCAATTTTATGGTTATAGTTTTTATATAAATATTATAATAATGGTTATAATAATTATATTTATAAAGTGCATACTTGTTACTTAACGTAATATTTATTAAGGCTAAAACCTTAAGAGTATGGTCCCTACTGTCGTTTTTCAGGCGCATATTCTTAAGGTTTTAGCCTTAATAAATAATGCTTATAATAAAAAAAGTCAAAGTTAGAAACAATTATATTATAAAATAATATTTAGAAGTGTATCAAATATCAATTGTAGTACTGACATTATAGAAACTGGTTGTAAGCATTGTGAGTTAAAATAGTGTTTTTATTAATAAAGTATATACTATAAGTAGCTATAAAACAACACATAAAATTTAAAAATTGTATGTATAGATGTGTATTTTATTATATTATTTTAAATACATTATATGGAATTTCAAAATAAAAATTTTAATTTTGATCCTTTCAATATACTTTATCATACTATTAAAAAATCCACAAAAACGATTTCTTATTATTTATTTACCTTTTGTTTATTTTTAATTTTTTGGATGGAATAAGATTTTATTATGAAAATGTTTTAATAGAATATAACATAAAATGTTAATGCATTTTTTACCATTAAGAAAGATGTAAAATAAAATATAAAAAGTTTTATAAGAACACTATTAAATAATGTACTAAGAACAAGAAATAAAAAAAAACTGAACAAACACAATTGCATAAATATTTTTTAAAAAAATAATGGTATATATAAACAAATTTTATCTCTAAAAAATGAAATTGTAGAAAATATTAAAGTAAATGTGTACCTTCGGTCATTGTTTGAATAGACAACAAAGAGCAAGTTTGCAATATATATATATATATGAGAAAACTCTTAATGCATCAGTTGATCAATGAGTGTGCTTATTTTATTCTCATATTTGGAAATTTGTTGGGGGAAGTTTTTATCATGAAGTGGTATGTATAAAACCATTTTTCATTTTTCACAGATAAAAAAAGCTCATATAAATGAAATTTTAATTAAATGAAAACAAACTTTTACTTAAGATTTTTGCCTGATATTTTATTGAATTTTTTTTATAAAACTATTAATTCATTACAAAAAATAAACAAACAAGAATCACCAAAAAAAAAAAGAAAAATAAGATCCAAGCATACCATTAAGGACACACCAATTTTCTATTTGTGAAATGAAATCTATGCCTAGTGATGCTCCACCACTCAAAATGTTAGTTACCCAAGAGGTCATATGACATTTAAATGTCAAAAGTAACATATTAAACATTAGTATGAAAATATTTAGATGCCAAGTTCCATCACAGTTTAGTACAGTGATTAAGTAGATTAACACTTAAATTAAAGATCTTTAGATACAAGCAAAAATCTCCCATTTTACGTGATCAAATGGCAAATAATTTTTCAAATGATGAACCGTCCAATTTATAGCCTGAAATTATTGTTATAATAGCTTTTAAATATTTTTGTTTATACTATTTTATTTTTATTATATACTGGAATTGATACATAATTTGTTTTGAAAAGATAGAAGTACAATATGTAAATTAATAATAGCCTAATAATAACATTCAAAAAAAGAAAGAAATTATTGTTCAAAACTCTATTGATAACTAAAGAAATTTGTTGTATGATTTTTAAATACAAACTGAGTTGTAATTATTATGAACATTTTAAAAAACCCACCTAAGATGAAGTTGGTTTCTTTTTCAATTAAATTTTATATTTTATAAATTACAATAAATGTAAAAAATCTAAAGAAGTTTGTTTAAATTATATTTGTTGCTGAACAATAAAATACATTATTTTTTCAAGATATTTTTTTTGTATACCCTATTGACTTAACATATTCACCTTTATTGACTTTAGCACTTAAAATTTTTTATGCCTATTCCTCTTAAACCACTAAAATAATATTAATGAGTTCTGAGAAACTTAAAGTAAAATAAATTCTACAATAAAATAATAAATATAAAATATTTAAAAAAAACACTTGAAAACATGAATACTTAATAATATATATATATTCTTCTTTTTGTGGCTTTAAGTGAATAAAGGTTTGACAAATCTAAAATTTATAGCAACCATATAATATCTTTTTATTTTGTTTATAACTCCCATGTTATATTAACCTGCAGTGATACTGCTATCAATTTTAACTGTCTTCACATTTCATATTATTTTTTAAATTGGATGTGTGACACTGTCAGTATTTCCTAATTATGTCTTTATTTTGAAAAAAAAAAGTAGAATTAGCTTGAATTTGTCTTATATAGTTTAATCTTGTATTTCCCTGTTCTGTTTTAGCACTATCTCTTTCCACTTATGGTCTAGACTTGTCTGTAAATTTTTATCATTTTTTTAAGTGACAGATTTTTTTGCTGCACTTTTAAAAGAAATATAATAAAATGTGTTGCAATGAATAGAAAGAATAATAAGCAAATTTATTTTATTATAATAACTGGTTATAAGTGACAATAAACTAATTATAATAAAACTATCAACTGAATTTCATTAAACAAAATAATTTTATTTCATTTACTGCCTATAATTTTTAAATTAATTTATACAAATAATTTAACATTTATTTTAAATAATATTTATAAAAAAATTAAATTTAAAATAATAATTATGTGAAACAAAAACATATCTTAGAAATGGTATTAGATACTTCTTATAGTCTGAATGTTATCAAACTGCAATGCAGCTATTATGGTTTAAACTTTATAGTCCTTTTCCTCTAATAATGTTTTATAAGAAAAGTATGATTTTCCTTATGTTTTTTCTATTTGATTTTAATTTTTTCCTATTTGTATTGTATATTATGTCAATAGTTGAATATGATTTCAAGTTGTGCAAAAGTAAAAAATTATAAATGAATCCTACCTAAAATAGTAAAAAAATTATGACTAAACAGAATTGTATTCATACATTAGAGTAGGAGTTGATGTTGATTAGATGATCTTTAATAACTAATATTTTTTGCTATCTAATAAAAAGGTATTGCAAATAGTTATATTCTCTAGCACCCTATACAAGAATTCATATTTTATATAATTATATTCAATTGGAGATTAATATTAACTATATACAAATCATTGAATGCATATATGCTCATACATTTTATTGTTTTAAAAAACTTTTCCTTTGTAGTATAAAAACATTCTGCTTTTTGGATATCTAATTTTTTATATTCAATTATATATATACATTTTTATTATCTACCCAAGTATTTAAGACTTATTTATATAGACTGTCAATATATTTTCACATAATTAATATATATTAAAAATGACAATATGATGCCATCAAGTTAATATTTAGTTAAATGGAAAATTGTGATTTTAAAAGTTAAATAATTTATTTACATTAATAATATGACAAGTTTTTAACATTCACTTGTATAAATTTTTCTTTGAAGCGATAACAGCTTGTAATTAATATCTTTTCTATATTTAATTTAATGTTTATTTTAAAAACTATTCTACCAACTTTCAATCACAACCAAGATTAACGTAACTCAGAGCGATTAAATTTTATAATTAAAAATTTATTTTTATAAAGTTATCAACTAATAATATACAAAATTAGCATTGAAACACAATTAGGAGAAAGAAAATAGTAAATTACAGAATATTTACAACTTAAATTTTTTATCATACTAATAAAATGTTTTGCAGATCTGTACATATGTATAGAAGAAGCTACCATTAAATAATCAATGGGAGACAAAACATTCTTTAAAAGCCCTCTACAGAAGAACAGTAAAACCCACTATTCACTAAGCAGTATTTATGCTTGGTTGTTTTATTCTTTAAATAGAAATAATATATACAATTTTATTGATCAGTAATTAAATCAATAACTGGGTTGTTTATAGGCCAAATTCTTCAAGAAAGGCTATATTTGCATGAAAATTTCAAAGATTCATCTAGATTTGAACCTCAGGTAAAAAACTTAATTACCAGTTGTGCTAACATTTACACCCAGAACAAAAGTGTTATTGTATATATTAATATAACTTTTATAACTTCAGGACATTCTATTAGAATTGGTTTCGTGGCAATACCAAAATGGTAAAAATTATTTTTGTTTCCATGGACATAATTTTCTTATTTCTATTCTTTATTATAATATCAGTTCATAAATATTTATTTCAAGACACACACACGTACATAGTGTTTTCTTGAAGGTTTGTGATGATGGTATTTTAGTTTATATATTGGAGTATTTCTTCTAATATTTTGTATTGAATGTATTTAGAAATATTTAACTTTATTTAAATATTCCAATTAGATTCAATTCTTAGTAATAACACACAGATTAGTAGATGCACAGCATTTTGAGAGGCATTATTTTCCTCTCTTTTTCAGATGTTGCTAGTGTGACAAGTGACAGTGGGAATTGAATAATCTTTAGCTGCTTTAATATTAAACTGTGAGACAATGCTCTAACCAAATGAGCCATCCTGCCAAAGACAACACAGAATTTGTCCAACAAATTCAAAGAATATTTATGGGCTCACCATTGTCACCCCTTATTGGAAATATTTACATGGAAAAACTTGAAACCACAACCATAATGACTACTCCATATCCACTTACAGCTTGGCTTCACTATGTTGATAATACATTCCTTGTATGGCCACATGGGGGAGCACTACTACAAACTTTCTGGAAAAAACATCAACAACATATTCTCTCCAATTAAAGTTACAATAAAGTCAGAATAACAACAAAAGTTATCATCTTAAATGTTCTTGAATAAGAATCTCTCATGGCAAAACTATTGTTTACAGACAACCCATGCATACAGGAAAATACTTAACATATACATCCAATCAAACCAAAATACAAAACATGGAGTTATAATATCACTATGGAACAGATCAAAAGTTTGTTTAGAAAACAGTAACTTGGAAAAAAGAAAAAAAAATTATATAGAAAAAACTCACATAAAAATGGTTATCCATCCACAATTTTTAAGAAAACCTTAAAAAGACAACAAAAAAAACTATCAAAAGGAAACAAAAACAATTATTGGTACTGTAGTATATCCATATATACTGTACCAAATGAAAGATTTTGGTTTCGCATATACTGACCACAAGGGCTTCACTAGTCCAAAAATTTAAACTGGACATTTATTTTAAGGGTGGATAGGATATACAAACCTGAATGCGCTGGATTAGCTCAACTAAGTAAATGAGATCTTATATTTTGTTTTGATGGATGGAAAAGTAGCAACAGAAAACAAAATCAACTAAATAAAAGGGACTAAATATTTTATTAGTAGCATGATTGAATAAACATAAATCGAGATAAACCTTAAAATCCACTTAAAATGCACTACTCATACATTCATCTAAATTAAAATATTTTATCCATGCTTAGAAACAATTTCTGCACCTTGTATAATTATAGCAGAAAGAGTGGAAAAAAAATACTGACAGTAGTAAAAGTACTAGTAAGTATACAGTGATCTCATGCAAGAAAAAAAGGGTTAGCTTCTTGCTTATAACCCATAGTTATAAAAAGAATAAATCTTCGTATTTGAGACTTCTGAGAACTTGTGCCAAAATAGGAGAAATGTGAAGGTAGCTTCCAAAACATTAACTAAAAAAAGCATTTTGAAAGTTATTACTTTCAATCAATTGACCCCCCTCTGAGTGAGACAAGCTAGGAGCTCATGATATACCTATTAAGAGGGTTAAAACGATCATACATGCCTAATAAATGATTGGGAAGCTTTAAGGAATAAAACTAAAGACTATTATATTTTGTAATAGTCTATTATAAATAATTATAGTTTGATGACATAAGTTTGATGACATAAGTAGGACTAATAACAAAATGTGTCATGAGCCAGAAGCTCATTAAAATAATCTGTAATATCAAGACTGCTCTCTAAAACAAAAAGGAATGTAAGATTACAAATAAAACTATACTATCTTACTTACTAAGACTTAAAAGGAACATACAGTATAAGTTTGAAACTAGTACTCATTTAAGAGAAAACTATCAATGCACAGAAACTGACTTACACAAAATAAAATAAAAATTTGAAACATATGTATATTTAAAAAAAGACAAATTTAAGACAAAATCATTTAAATTGTAGAACGTAAGGTACCTTAATAAAAGATAAATGCTAGTGCACTAGGCTTGTTGAGTGTGGTCTGTTGATATGAATTCACTGATGGTAGGTTTGGATGAATTGGTTAGTGGTTTCTTTGTAATTGGTTCTTATGGCATTATAGGCAGTTAATGAAAACACAGGGAGTATGAACCTGTCCTGGTGAGAAGCTTAGCACATCATGATAGGAGAAAATATTATTGTGATAGGTTTATTGTTTATTCTAAGTAGAATAATTGCCAGATCAGTTTTCATTCAGAATATGCAGGGATTGTTCTTCTCTTAGAGTGTCTTGGCAGAAATAGTTTGTGCAAGTATTTCTCAGAGTTTTTGCCATTATCTCTCAGAGCTGGTGCAACTATCTCAGAGTTGGTGTAAGTATAATACAATAGCCTGATTAAACCTTTTATAGCTGAATCTCTCATATCTGAACCAATTACAAAGATTTTTTCTTAATTAAAATATATAAAATTCTTCATCTAACTAACAATGGCTATCTAATTAAAGAAAATAAATAGCCTTTTACAGATCTAGGGATTAACAAATGAAAAATTCTTTTTTTTTCTTTAATTAGTCACTCTTATAAATATAAATTATAAATCTGAAAAGCAATTTATTATACAATTTACTTTTACATAAACATTAAAAAAAACTAATCTTAGTCTCTTTTTTTTTGTCAAAAACAAAAACTAAATATAGCTGTGGTATTAAAATATAATTTCCACTTACATACATATATATTTGTACAAACGTAAAAAAAACAACAACTTTTAATCAAGTTTTACAAACAAACGAACTTATAAAAATGTGTTTTATTTTCTTCACCCCTATAAAACTTCAACTTTGTAATGGTGTTTTAAGCATCCATTACAATACCTAAATTTCCAAACAAATTAAGAAAACTATGCAATCAGTATAATATTAAAACAAGTTTCAAAAGCCATATGACACTAACAAGAAATTCTGACATATACAAAGCCTACATCTGAAACAAAAACTACATCTATAAAATACCATGTGAATTTGGAAGAAAGAATATTGGTAAGACCAGATACCCATTTAAAATGAATGCAAGAACACAAACCGATGAATTGAGAGAAAACAGATGTGTCTAAGGTAACAGACCATGTATGTACAAATGAACATATATTTAATTGGAAAAATACAAAAAATTTGGCCAGAGAGGAAAAGATACAAAGTAGAAATCCCAGAAAGCTGTCTCAGATAATAATGGAAATACAAATCAATAATTCAACCTAATGTGACTATACATAATATGTAGAAACTATTAATAAACTTTGTTCTTGAAAAAACTGGAAAAATCAAGAGGAATCTGAATGATAAATATATGAAATTTCTAATCACTCTTGTCTTTAATAGAATGGCTGTTGGTTAGAGTGTTACTTTAAAATTCATTATTCCAGTATCTAAGAGTCCAGATGTGTGGGGCAATATATATAGTGAGTTTTGTCTGTTTTAACAACAGTTATACACAAGCATAAGAGGTGGTGGTCATGTGATGTTTATAGGCTTAAAATAAATCCTGCCTAATAGGATAGTGATGGCTATGGTCAGACACCAAAATGTATGGGTACTGATATAACTATATAAGCCAATGGGCTTGGATTAAAAACATTAAGGTGTTTTCAGATTAAGACTCATAGTTTTGTAGTTAATTGGAGATAAAAGATGGTTGCTGGAGGGTTGCATTAGATCCTAAGATCTAGGTGCAGAGCTCTCAGATCCAAGTCTCCTCACTGACAAAGGCAACAAGCCAGAAACTAGTCTGGGGATATTGGATGAGTAAGCACTAGATGAGAATTTTATGCACAAGCCTTCTGGAACCCATTGATTACTCTATCTTGCTGTGTGTGGCAATATATATATATATATATATATATATATATATATATATATATATATATATAGTCTTGCCTGTTTTAACAATAGTTATACACAGCATAAGAGGTGGTGATCATGTGATGTTTATTGGCTTAAAACTAATCCTGCCTAATAGGATAGTGGTGGTTATGTTTATTAAAGAACAAAAGACACCAAAATGTATGGGTACTGAACTGGGTTCAGACTCATATGACTATATAAATGATTTTATATCTCAAATTTATTTGCATATATATTACAAATTTTCATCAAATCAAAGTTGTAACTAATGTGTAGCAAAATATTAAAATGTAAATTTCAATATATTTGGGTGGTTTAGAATAATAATGATTGACTCAAAGTTTCAAAGTTACTAAATCAATGCTTTTCTTTTCTTTGGATTTGAAGTCATAACCCTTTCATTAATTAATATTTGTTTTGATCATTATTGCTCTGTATAGTTTATTTCAATAGTAGAATTGAAAGGTTAATATCCTTAGATGTAAACTCTGTCTAACGTGATTCTCAAATCTTACATGACTTTCTGAGGTACTGTTATTTTAATATTCACATTAATGATCTAGACATTCAAATAAAAAAGGTAGTCTATATAATTTAAATTTAGCTTTTATTAATGTTTAGCACGCTTTTTTTAATCATATTACAATCATAGCAATTTTACTTCTTTAGTGTTTTAAGCTTTTATGCACTCTTGAGCTCTGAACATTAAAGAAGTGAGATTTTAAGCATTAATAAGAACAAAGTTTAAATTATATAGACTACCTTTTCTGTATGAATTTACCGAACATTTATAAATGAAACACAGGTTTATTATATACCTGTGTCTATATATGTAATATATAGGGTGTATGAGCAAAGACTGACACATGACCCACCATTCTCCACACTATCTTATAACACTGATACATTTGAACACATATGTTGAAAAGATAAATAATCACCAATATACATATTTCATGCTAAACCAGCAATCATCAGTTGGTCCAGAATATCATCTCCACACATATATGCTATAAGTGGTCTAGATATATATTAAGATAGCCAAACCTCATACTTTAATGGACATGCTTCAATCTACTCCACACTCCAACTCTTCAACCGTCCATCCAATTGAAAATCTGATGATGGAATGTGAATATTATAATTATGCAGAAAAGAGAAAAAAATCTTTGGATATGATTAATTTAAAAATAAAAAATATCAAATTCGAATATTTTCAAGTTGAATATAAGAAAGTTATGTTTATTCAAAGATATTATAAATTTCGTAGTTAATATAATAACAAATAGAAAATTTAAACACTGTGATTAATAAAGCCTGCAATAAATTAATGTTTAATCTAATAACATCAGATTAAAAAAAAAATAGTGCTGAGAAAAAAAGACTACATTTTATTTATTTAAAATAAAATTAACTAGCATGTAATAAATATTTAGACAAATAGTAGTAAAGCATACAAGTAGTAAAATAAAAAAAAACCCCAAACAAACACATATGGTTACTATAATTATATATTTTGCATTTTTTTTTAAAAAAAAAAAGATAAAATAACTTTGATTAAAAAAAAAGTTAACGAAATAGCGCCGCATCTTTTTTTTTAACAATATTTTTAGAAGATTAAATGGTATAATTGGTAATTATAAATAGAATTGGAGAACCTTAAAATATATCAAATAGCAACATGTGGAGATTTTATTGATATATATTAATACTTGGTTAGCACATGGATAAACAATGCAGTTAAATGATAATTATAAGATGCATTTCAAAGCTTTTAATAAACAAATTTCAAATGAAAAATTATTTTCTCTTTGCTTTAAAATTTCACCTTATTTTAGCAATGTTCTACTAAAACAAAATTCGATATATTTTTGTAAATGTCGAAGAAAATAATTAATTTACAATGAAAACAATTATTGAAATTCTAACTTAAATTAATGTATAGAAAATGTTCAACCATAGCGACATCTGGAAATATGTTATACTAAAAAAATAAAAAATATTTTGGGATAAATTCTGGGTAGTAGTTATACAGTTGTTATATTTCTACAGAATTGTTGCATATTTTATAAAAATGTTAATAACAATCATTTGTGAATATTTTATATTATTAATGGAAAAAATCATCTCTGTTTATAAATTTATATAAATTAATAAATTTACTAAATGATCTTTCAATATTTATATATTGTAATGGTATATATTGTGGATAGAATGATAATAAACTAACAATTATAAAAATATTTGGCCACAGACTTATGTCTTATATGTACAATACGTAATAGAAAAATTGAATATATATATATTTGTGAGACTTGAATTTAATAAATGAATATGCTAAATACAATTATTTATCGGGGTAAAAAATTGTAATAAGTGAATACTACGATGGTTTGATTTTTTTTTTTTAAAAAAAAAATGTATTAATTACTAAAAAAAAGTATGCTAATATTAACTATGTGAAACTAACAAGATAATTCTTATCAATAAAATCTATTACGTGTGTGGTTTTAAAGTTGTTGTGCCGATAAGAGAAAACTATGTGACTATGTCAAATTTGTTATTTATTTAAGCTTAGAATAAACACGAACTCACACAAGTGTGATTAATATTTAATAATGATTATATACAATATATATTTACAATATAATTTACATAAAACATCTGCTAACCTATACACATTAGATATGTTGGCTGAACTATAGCATCTAGTTGTCTTGCAATTATTGAAGAAATCGACATCTTGTGCTCTTCCAGGTGCAATTAATACTTCCAGAAGTACTATGACAACTTGTCTCATGTATAGTATGGTAACACTTCCAGCTGCATAGGAACAACATGAGTCATGCCAAATTCATTACCCAGAAAACTCATCTTTAATGTGAACTTGCCTCATTATTGTAACAATATTGTGGACAATATAAATATTCTGACAGTTATTTGGTTGATGAAGTAGTAGAATATTTTTATATGGATGTACAAAAGGCTTTTGATCAGAGTAACAATGTTTTAAAATTGTTATGGGAGACTTTAATGCTAGAATTGATAAACAAATAAAAGACGAAAGTGCCATAGGTAATTTTAGTTATGGTAATAGAAATGAGAGAGAACATAGACTTGTGGAGTTTGCAGAAAAAGAAAAACTTTATATTATGAATTCTTTTTTTGAGAAAAGTGTTAAAAAATGGACTTAGAAGCATCCAAATGAAGGTACAGCAGAATTGGATTATATTTAGACTGACAGAAAATACATATTTCAAGATTGTAATGTTTTTAATAAATTTAACACAAGAAAATATCATTGATTAGTAAGATGTAAGATACATGTTAATGCAAAACTAGAGAGACAAAATTATTAAGAAAAACAATATTTATAGTTGATATTCCATTTCTTCAGAAACATTCTAATGAATTTAAATTAGAATATACAAATGGGTTTCAAGTATTAGTAGATTTTGAACATGATTCAGATTTGAATGAAATTAATTTGAAAATAACTGATACACTTTTAAACACTGCAACAAAGAAAGCTGGTAGAAAAAAGCAGCAATTGACCAATAAAATTTCTACTGGAACTAGAGAATTTATAAAGAAAAGAAGGAATATGAAGATATACAAAAAGATGCATTAAAAAGGATTGAATACCTCAAATTCTGTAAAGTGGTGCAGAAAAGAGTTGATAATGATATAAGAAAATAGAATTGTGAGACAGCAAGAAAAGCTGTAGAAGAGAATAAAAGTCTCAAGAGTATAAAACAACATTTTGCTATTGGTAGGAAATTTATATCTGCAATAAAAAAAGATGGAATTATTACTAAAAAGAGAGATGACATCATGAAATGGGTAGAAGACTTCTATCAAGAATTATATAGTAATAAAGAACAAGTACTTCCTATATCTATTACATCTTTAGAATTGCTCAGAATTTTAAATGAAAAAAGCAGGTGAAGAAATAGAATTTTTTTTACCAAAGTTATATACCAAATGTCTAAATGAAAAAAAAGATGTACCAAATGATTTGAAGAATGCAGTATTAATATTTAAAAAAGGTGTTAAAGAAGATATTAAAAATTACAGACCTATCAGCCTTTTAGCAGTTTTATACAAATTTTTTACCAAGATAATTACAACTCATCTACAGAGAACATTGTATTTCCACCAATGAAGAGAACAAGCTGGATTTAAAAGTGGTTTTAGTACAGTAGATCATATCCAGGTATTGATAGAAGTTATAGAAAGGATAAACGAACATGAGTTGCCATTATGCTTTGAATTTTTAGATTATGAAAAGGCATTTGACTTTATAAACATTTCTTCAGTGATTAAAGCATTGGATCATCAAGGTATATATCCAGGAAATTGTCATATTTTAAAGAATATTTATAAAAATGTAACAGCAACAATTAGATTACATAATGATACTGGGAAAGTCAACATTGAGAAGGATATAAGACAAGGTGACTCCATATCTCTAAAACGTTTTATAGTGGTGCTGCAAGAAGTATTTTGTGGATTAAAATGGGAAGCTAAAGGAGTGAAAGAAAACTGAGATTGTTTAAGTCATTTAGATTTTGCAGATGATGTAGTTGTTTTTTCAAACAATTCTTTACAGTTGCAGAAAATGTTGCAGGAGTTATCAGAAGAAAGTAGAAAAGTAGGACTAAAGATAAATGTTAAAAAGACTAAAGTAATGTTTAATGGATTTTCTCAAAATATGAAAATAAAGATTGATTATGATAAGTTAGAAGAAGTTAACAGTTATAAATACTTTGGTCAGATTATTAATATAGATGGAAATATAATGTATGAAATTAATCATAGAATTAAACTTGGTTGGATTGCTTTTGATAGAAATAACTTGATACTAAAAGGAAATATGCCTATGTGTTTGAAAAGGAAGGTTTTTAATAAATGTGCTTTACCAATTCTTATTTATGGATCTGAGACTTGGACACTTAATAGAAGAGCAATACAGAGACTTCAGATCACTCAAAGAAATATGGAGAGATGCATGTTGGGAATAACAAGAAGAGATCGAAAAAGCAATATATGGGTAAGAGAACAAACAGGTGATACTGACATCATTGAAAAAGTTAAAAGACTGAAGTGGAGTTGGGCTGGACATATTGCTACAAGAGATGATAATAGATGAACAGTTGGAATCTTAAACTGGATTCCAAGAGATTGTAAAAGATACAGAAAGGGACCACATGTGAGATTGATGGATGAAATAAGAAAGTGTGCAGGGGTGATGTTGAGAAGAGAAGCTACAGATGAAAGAAGGTGGATTGAACTTGTCTCCTTCATCTTGCAGTGGAGTGATAATGGTTCATGATGATGATATAATTAATGGAATAATATTACAGTGAAGACGTTTGATGTTTGATATAAAAATGTATAATTTATTTTATTAATTGCTAAGCCAGGCATTTAATGCAGATTATCTTTGTCAAAGCACGAATGAATTGACACAAATACTCTGTATTAACAGCCTAGTTTAGCAATTAATAAAATACAAAATATATATAATTTTTATGTCAAACTTATTAAATCTCTTTACTGTAATATTAGTTTGTTATTTTATTTCATATTATGTTATCTATGGTATATACTTATTGTGTGTGTGTATATATATATATAAAGACTTATAAATCCAATAAATAATATAATATTTCAACCAGAGGACTGGTTTTCATCAGAAAGAAAAAAAAAATACACAGTAAAATGGCGATAATCAAAAATTACAGATTTGGTAAAAGATTAAAAATTTAACAAAACCCCCCTGATTGGTCACAAAATCTAACACAGAATATCTACCCAATCAATGACAAAATTCAAACAAAAAAAAACTACATTCCCTCCTAATCAAGCTTAAATTCTATTTAAATTAAAATAAATATAAAAATAAAAAATCCAAAATTAAAAATTAAAATATACATATGTGCATACATAGAAAAATTAAACTATGCTCACACACAAAAAATAGCTGTGCTCACATTAATATTCATTAAAAACTAAAATACTTATACATTTTAAAAATTATAGTTAGTGCAAAGTACAATAATTTATAACTAATTATTTATCTATAATCCAATTAAACACAGATATTAAACATCCATGTAACCAATCTTTACATAAAAAACCTCATATAAGAAAATTTTCACATAAAAAACACACATATAGAAATCATTTAGGAGACCAGGTAACCCAGAGATGTAATAGTTCCAGTGTTCAAATTCAATCCATGCGGTTCTAAGGTCTTGAATTTAAAAATAAAAAAACTCTCCTTTTGTTTCCTCTCCCTTGTAGAAGAAAAACCTTCCTGAAGAATCACTACTTTTAAATCATCAATTGAATGATTCGGTAAGTTAAAATGTTTTGAAACCGGTCTATCTTTATTCTTATGCAAAATGTCAAATCTATGATTAGTCATTCTGACATGTAAACTATTTACTGACTCACCTATATACTGGTTTAAACATCTACTACACTCTATCAAATATATCAAATTAACACTTTTACATGTAACATAATTAGGAATATACTATTTGAAATTACAATTCTTAGTACTAAAGACCACTTTTGTCACAACAATATGTTTACATGTAAAACATCTTTTATCTTTACATGGAGAACATCCTTTTCCTGTACAGAACTACTATTTGTTTTGACAAGTATATCTCTAAGTGATCTATGTTTTCGATATACAGCCTTAGGTGGATCAGAAAAAATAGATTTTAAATAATCTGTGGACTGTAATATGTTAAAATGTTTTGCCAATATCCGGTTAATATTAGGTAAATCTCTATTAAAAGTAAGAACCAATGGTGGAACATCTAATTGTTTTTTACTCTTTTCAGATAAAAGAAGTTTCTTTCTATCAATTAAAGAAGATTTCCTTACTGCATTATCCAACAATGTCTTAGGATACCTCATATTGAGCAATCTATTATATAAAATACTATTATTTTGTTGAAGAAATTTCTCATCATTACAAATCCTCTTCATCCTTAAAAATTGACTATAAGGAATATTAGCCTTTAAATGTTTAGGATGGTTACTATAAAAATGTAGATAGCAGTTATTATCAGTTGGTTTCCTATATACAGTGGTAGTAAGAACTCTATTAGTGTAAATAACTTCAACATCAAGAAAATGAGCAATTGATTTTGAAAAATTCATTGTGAAATTAATATGTTTATTAAAATTATTTAAATAACTTAAAAAATTATGAAGTTCAACTTCACTATGTGGCCATATCATGAAAATGTCATCTATATATCTAAGCCAAGTGTGAGGTTTCAGCTTAGCATTATCAAGTATAGAGGACTCCAGTTTTGACATAAAAATATTTGCATAACTTGGTGCCATCTTTGTACCCATTGCAGTACCTTGTTTCTGTAAATAGTATCTAGAATCAAAAGTAAAAAAATTATTTCTTAAAACCAAATATATTAATTCAACCATAGTAGTAATAAAATCTCTCTATCTTGTAAAGCACATTTAATAGCCTCAACTCCATCATCATGAGGTATATTTGTGTATAATGATACAATATCCAAAGTAACCAAAAAACAATCAACTGGTAATTCAGATTTAATATTTTCTAACACGCAAAGAAAATGAGTAGTATCTTTAACATAAGAATTAAATGATGGTGGAATAAATTTAATAATATTATCAACATATGCTGAATTTTTCCTGTAGGACTACCAATACTAGCTACAATAGGTCTGCCTGGACAACCAGGTTTATGAATCTTTGGCAAAATATAAAAACTATTAGGATAAATTTTGGTTGGTACTAAAAAGTTTATATACATTATTATTTATAAGACCCCTAGCTCTCATATCTTTTAAACTAAAAAGTATACCCTTGAATAATGAATTAATAGTGGTTAGTGAAATAGGCTCATAAAAAATTTTATCATCTAAAAGCTCCAGAGCTTTTTTAACATAATCATCTTTATTCATAATTACTATTGATCCACCTTTGTCAGCTGGTTTTATAATAATATCCTGTCTTTTCACTAAATTACGTAATGCATTCATCTCTCTCAATGTTAAATTACTCTTATACTTACTATGTTGTTTAAGTCTAATTTCATTAATAATATCCTGATATACATTATCAATGTACGTATCTAATAACACATTCCTTTGATGTGGTGGTGTCCAATCAGATCGTAATTTTATATTTATTTTAATTTAAATAGAATTTAAGCTTGATTAGGAGGGAATGTAGTTTTTTTTTTGTTTGAATTTTGTCATTGATTGGGTAGATATTCTGTGTTAGATTTTGTGACCAATCAGGGGGGTTTTGTTAAATTTTTAATCTTTTACCAAATCTGTAATTTTTGATTATCGCCATTTTACTGTGTATTTTTTTTTCTTTCTGATGAAAACCAGTCCTCTGGTTGAAATATTATATTATTTATTGGATTTATAAGTCTTTATTTTTTTTTTTTATATGTATTTCCTTTGGTTAGTTTGTTATATATATATATATATATATATATATATATATATATATATATATATATATATATATATATATATTGCTTCCACCACTCCTTACCTTCCATCAGTTCTTAATGTCACTTAAATCCTTTATAAGAATGTAATATATAGGGTATATGAACACAGACCTTAACATGACCCACCACTTTCCACACTATCTCATAACACTGATACAATTGAACACATATATTTTGAAAAGATAAATAATCACCAATACTGGTATTTCATGCTAAATCAGCAATCATCAGTTGGTCCAGATTACCATCTCTATACATATATGCTATAAGTGCTCAGATATATATTAAGATAGTCAAACCTCATACTTTAATGGACAGGCTTCAATCTACTCCACACTCCAACTCTTCAACCATCCATGTAATTGAAAATCTGATGATGGAATGCTCAAAGGCCTCCCTGAGGCTGAGATTCTTGTCACACCCATGATGACCTAAAGTCAATCTGACCCTCATGTACAGGACATAATCCATTTAATACATATACAAGGGATGGGCAGACATCTCTACTATGTAATAATTGAAATACACAGGCTTATTCAGTTAGTTTTATATCTATATTGTACTTCTCCTGTGATATAGGTTGATTTCTTCCTTTAATGAGGATTAAAAGTAAATGACTAAGTAAAAAAGGTTTATTATCAATATTATTTACATAATTTTATTTATTCCCTAAGCAGAAAATCCTTTCTATTACTACTTCTTCTTTTTTCTTCTCTTGTTCTACTATTACTATTATTATTTAAAAAAAAGTTAATAGCTCTAGAACTATTATTTCTGAGTTGTAAAATTAAATATCCATAAGTACTATTTAATAATACCAAATTTCTATTATATATATATATTCTAACCTTGCCTTTGTGCATCCCACTTCCGGGCAAGATAATATTAAATAAAAATGGGTTAGCTCAGTTAACGATTACGTTTAGTTCAATGCAAATAATTAATAAATAAAATATCCTGCATTATATTAAAACATTCTATTAGCAAAATAATGAAAAGGTTCAGTTTATAAAATAAATAATAAATATTTATTATTATCATGAGACTTGGAAGTGAAATACAGGTGACAAGAAAGGTTACATTGAGCCAATATCTCACAGGATACATCCTCAATACTACCTCAATGGCATAAGAACACTATCCCCCCTTATTACTATTTCAAATAACAAACTTATAGTATTCTTACGACTTTAATAAATCTTACTCATTAAGATTAAACTAATAATTAAATCTTAATCTTTTTATTTATAATAATTTAGCTCAATAAAATCTCAGGTTCATAAAACTATTCTAAATTAATTAAAATCATGATAGTAAAACATGAGAAGGGATTTTTAAGTCATACTCTACTACACTCAACTAATAATAATAATAATAATAATAATAATAATAATAATATTCTTCATAATAATAATAATAATAATAATAATAATAATAATAATAATAATAATAATAATAATAATAATAATAATAATAATAATAATAATAATAATAATAATAATAATAATAATAATAATAATAATAATAATAATAATAATAATAATAATAATAATAATAATACTAATAATAATAATAATAATAATAATAATAATAATAATAATAATAATAATAATCTTCTTCTTCTTCATTGGATGGACTAATTTTATGTGTCTTTTCTTCACTATAATTTATTACCATAATAAAATAATAAAATACTATAATATAATCTTTTATCTCTATATAATAATGTAAGATAATGTGGTAGTATTTATAATCTGACAAATAAAGATGTGTGGCAATGGATAGCATATAATTCAATGTACTCTGGAATAATCAATTTATGATTATAAGATAATGGCAAAATGTGATTGCTTAAATAAATAAATACCAAGAAAATACTCGAATTCTTAAAAATAATTCTTTATTTATCTTTGTGCAAAAATATCATGTTTGATTCAGTTATTCCGTGTATCTCATGCAGTGTAATGGGAAAATGAAACAGTCAGGACACACAAATTTTGAAAACAAATTTAACAAAGTTTATTATAACAATAAAATAAAATAAACAATTTATTTACAGTAGTTACACTGGATATCCTCAATTTACACCATTCTACATTTTATATTACTTGGTTATTAAAACAATCTAGAATTTATTTAAGTCTTCCTTCTGACTTAAAAATAATAATAAAACAATGCAATTTTATTTATCTTTTGTGATCAACCTTTATGATAAAATTACATTTTATTACTTATTTTAAAATATATCATCTTTAACTATTATTTAAACTATGCTTCCTTTTAAAAACACATCCATTGAAACATAGTACGGAAAAATAAAATAAGAATACTAATTGTGAATATGGATCTTTTTTAAAAATAAACAATTTCATCTTGCAATGTTAAAAGAAAATACTATATAAAATATCTACTGTTAATTTATTATTAGATTATGTGGATATCATTGTTTACTGCACTAGGATTATTAAATATAATACATCCCACTTAATATTACAATAATACTATATAGTTGTAATTACTGATACATTCCCTATTATTTAATAATTATAAAATTGTACCTATGCTTATTGTTTATATCGTTTTACTTTATAAACATTGTATTTTAGAAATATGCAGTACTCATTTTAAAATGAAATAAAATACTTATAAATTATTTAATATTTCAAAAGCAACTTTGCTTTACATATTTTATTCTTAAAGTTTATTTTATTTTCCAAATATAAAATCTAAACATATTTTATGATTCTTTTTTCTTTTGGATCTGTTAGATTTTCAATTCAAATTTATACCAATTATACTTCTTCTTACAAGTAAAAAAAATTATCTCATTCAAACGATAACATATCTTAAACTCTAAATTATCGATTATTTCTTTTAAAATATACCATACTGTACGATGTAGTTACATTGGAAATCTAGATAGCAAATAGATGAGTAGGCAAGGGAAGCAAAACTAGAGTATAAATCATAGCAAATATGAGAGAAAAATACCATGGTGCAGTGCATCTATAAGAAATAGAGGCATGACCTAGTCTAATGTTTTCCAATATTATCAATGATGTTAAAGCTATTTCTTCAGCTTTATTAAAACATCAATACTTAAAAAAAATAGACACTGTCCAAAATAAATATACAATTACAGGGCATTGTTAACTGTATTGTACATCCACTAAGATTATAAAATAGTATTCATATTCTCCTATTACATCTTACCTTAATATCATCATGATCATAATATTACAACCAAGCCACTATCTTATCATTATTTCCTAAAGAATTTATAACATCTTACATCGACAAATACTAACTTGCATATTTAAAACAATAAACAAAATTTCATTATAATTAGTGCGACCTCACTAATCCACAAGAAAAGTCTGCTTACTTCCTTATTCTATACCCTAAACACAAACAAACTGATCATATGAATCCTATGAACATCCAATAATATGAAAGTTTTTTTTAAAGAATCACATAAATATTTATTATCATGTTGTGTTATATTACTAGTATAAAATTATAGTATGCATATTCCCAAAATAAATCCTAATCTCATAATTTAAAAGTGTTGTATAAATGCATTTGCATATACTTTAACATTTATACTATCATACATTATAATTTATAGGCAACCTGCAAAAAAGAAAAACAAAAATATACATCATAAAAATATATCAATATTCATTAACTATTACCAAGTGATATTGACTTGTTATCACCTATGCAGTCTTCTTTTTCCATCAGTTAGATACAACATTGCATACATAAAAAATATACATCCATACCTTTTATTTAAAATGTTCTTATTTAAATTATTAAATTATTCTACTATAAGACTCTAATATTATCAATAAATTAATATTCATGTTCCTACACTTATAAATCCAAAAATTAATTACATTTTAAAAAGAATAAATGAATTAAAACCATATTTACGTAAACCTTCAGCTATGTTTTTCGTCAGTTTAAACATTTCTATTTTCTTTCTCGAAAGTTTTTTTTTAAAAAAATGTTCTCTTCAAAAGCAATTTTGAAATTCCCCCATTACTATGCTTCTCTTGCTTGACAATGAACAATTGTCCCCGACTTTGCACATGCGTTGTACTCCTTCCTGTACTAAGAGCATAGATTTAAAATGAATAATAAAAAATACGATGTCTAAAAAAAAAATCTTGGAAAAATTAAATAAAATAATCACCAATCCATCCTGAAATAGTTTATAGACTAATAGTTTATGTCTCTATTGTCCAGAAACGATATTAAAACCATAATAAAATCATAACAGTTAAAAATAATTCATTGAAGTTACTATCCTAGAATATTCTATGTCGACCTGGTGATGCATCATTTCCTTTTGCTTAGCTTGAATTATCCAGATAAATTATTTGTGCAATATTAAATATTTTCACAATTCCATATTTTTATTTACTCATACATTCTTTTCCTTTGTAGGTTTCTTCTATTAGTAAATTTCATTACCATTTATTACTTATTTTCAGTGGTTTCCTTATTATCTTAAAATTACCTGTTTTTAAATAATTTATAAGCACATATAATCCTTTATTTCTCAGGTTTTAATAACATACGCTTTCGTAAATATTTTCCATCATTCTTTACTAAAGATAATTTCTTGAAAAATATTTATAATGTTTTCCTTCAAAAAGGGTAAAACATTTATTCTATAGCATTGTTTCCATAAATTATTATATAATATACTTGTCATGTTACTTATTAACCTTGGACACGCTTATCTTGCTGTTATATAAAAACTAATGCGTACTTTACTTTTATTGGCAGTTAGCTTTCATATTAAGCTTCCAGTATAATGTCCGAAACAATAATTCACTCGCTAGAATAGTCCTCTGTGTTAATATTATCAATATTATGTTCACAATTACTATATTTCTCATTAAAATTTCCATTACATACATTTTAATTATCGGCATTTTCATATTTTTATTGTGAAGTAGACTAAGTTTTCTGATGAATAGTCCTGATAATGGGACTATAAAAATTAGCAAGGCATATTAAAAATGAAGTTATTAAATATATTTTTATTACAATGCTCTCTTTGCAAATACTTTATAATAAATGTCCAATTAGCTTTGCAAATAAATTGTATGAGAGCACTAAAATTGACTAAAATAATAAAATTTAAAATTACTATCTCCTTGATAGCTTCTACACTTGATCACTAATCCATTTGATCACCTTAATCACCCCTGATACCCCCCATGCAATCAGTATTTATATCCTAGAAAATACCCCATTCTATTGGTGGATTCTTACTTTTCATTTGATACCGAATTTGCATAATGTTATAATCTTACACTATTAAATTTCAAAATAAAAAATTATGATGTATTATAACTTTAACCAAAATATTATTTAAAATATTATTTTTGAATCAATTATTATTTTACTAAATTAATTAAATACCTTTAAACAACTTTTAAAAAGAATATTTAATGAATTTATCGCACTTTTAATATTTAATTTATCTATTTCATTTTAAAAACAAAATATTTAACTTTTATTAGCTGTATTCATTTTTATTACATTATTTAAAACATTTTATACGATAGTTAACTTAATATTTATTATTTGCTTTTATGATAGGTAATAATTACATCCAATTCTATAATGCAATTTTTTAATATTTTGAACTTTACTAATAAATACTAGCAAGAAAGTGTGTATAACCATATATTATTATATGAATCACATGACTGATATAACCAATACAGACGGCATCTGATTTTCTGTCTGAGAATAAATAATAAATTGCAACACTTGTTGTATTTAATAAAATAATACAATAATACAAAATTTGAAAGAATAATTTAGAAAATATTGAATTAAATATAACTTTCACTACCATAAAACTTACTTTTAAAAATATATGATATTAATTATAATTATTAAATATAATTTATAAAATAAAACATAACTTTTATTTAACTATAATCTTAAGACTATTAAAATTGAACTATTAAACATACTTTTAAATATTTATAGCTGTGTTATTTATTATGGCCAGCTTTTCCAACCATATGAAATGATATTTTTAGCTTTACTTAATTGTTCTTAAGTGATTTATCATAGTTTTATGCATTACATAATTTTATTTAGCTTTAAATTGTACTTTAAGATATTATTAACAAAATATAACTAACACATCAAGAGAACATATTCTAATATTTAAAATTTTTAATAATTTACTGTAATGAGCTGATTCTGGCCTATAGAAAAGGGCACAATATATATATATAAAACAAAATAAATGTCTGCTAATATTAATAATACAATAACGAAACTTAAATATATTCCAAACAACGGTAAACAATTTATAATATAATATAAATAACAACTCATAAAGAAATATTTTCGATTATATTCATAATCATTTTCAACTCAACTTTCAAAATGGAATAATCTATTACCAACCGGAAACACATGTCGATTTAAATATCCCACAATTCAAATGTTAGGATTAATGAATTGTGGGATATTTATATCGACATGTGTTTCCGGTTGGTAATAGATGATTCCATTTTGAAAGTTGAGTTGAAAATGATTATGAATGTAATCGAAAGTATTTCTTTATGAGTTTTTATTTATATTATATTATAAATTGTTTACCATTGTTTGGAATATATTTAAGTTTCATTATATATATATATATATATATATATATATATATATATATAATATATATATATATATACTATATAATTATAATTCACTTTATTTATTATGGAAAGAAATGAGATTGTAGTTCAAAATTAAGTAGGAAATGTTAAAGATCATTTAAAGAAAATGTGACTATATAATCCTGAAGTAATCTTCATTATAACTTCATGACCCAACCATCCATAACTGTGCAACCTTTTTTTACTTGATTATATTTGTCATATGTACTAGTGTTTATATTGTTATTAATCATTAATTCCAAATGATTTATAAAATTTGATATTATAAGTTATCTATTTATCCAATGCAGTGTTTAATTGTAACTATCATTTGACAATCACACCTCTACCAATGCATTGTTACAAATTAAACCCTGCACTAAATAAATAAATCACTTTATATATATATGTTTAATATTACTTCTAACATTGACATGCAGAAAATTGTAAAAAATTTGCAAATGCCATTTATTAAGATACAGTGAATGGAATTGAAAGTGAGTCATTAAGATCTTCACATTTTCATTTCTAAATGCTTAAGATTTGCCTATACATATATGTTTAGATAAGAAAAATAAGGTGGATTCATCTTATCTTTTCAAAAGACTTTATCTTATGTTCAGAAAAGATGGTATTCCTTCCTCAAATGTTATAAATCTATGCAGCATATGTGTAGAGCGGTGATTTCTTAATGACTGTTAAAATTTGATATTATATATTACTTGATTATAGCTATGCATATCATTTGACCATGTGGCTAAAATCATTTGTCTTCAAGCTTACATTAGAAATATCAATAGTATGGAATAGTAGTTTAATTAATGCTGTTTTAATGGTTTGTTATCCAGAACCTGTATACAGAAAACATATTTTTAAAAATTCTTTTACAATATAATTGATGATGAAGGAAACTTTCTTTACCTGAGTTTTAAATAAATAATGCTTGATTGATATAAACCTGGATAATTTTATTACTTTGTATATATTAGAATAAAAAGCACATCAGGAAAAAAATGTGTATATGCGAATATAAATCACATCATTGCCTTAATCAATTTTTTTAATATGTAATTAGTAACATAATAATAATTATATTTTCTCAGAACTCAATTCATATTTTCCATTATATTCAAAATTATTTTTAGACATTGAGTGCATTTTTAACAGTGTTCTGATTAAAGTAAGAAATAATTTTACTTAAAAACATAATATACACTTAATAAAAAATGTATATTAAATATTACTAAGAGTAGTAGTAATTCATCATTCAAAACATATAAAAATTATTTGTCAATTTTAATGTTATAAAGAAATTACATCTGGTACTTTTTAGTATATGTAGAGCAATATGTATTCTAAGAGAGTATGTACCTTCCTTATGCTGACATATATTTCAGATAATGTATCTTTTTTAAATGTGTGTCGTTATATGCATCAGTTGCAGTTGCTTGGAATGGAGTGGAGGATGAATACCCTGAGTATAAATCCCTTTACTTATAAATATGTAAAACAGTAATTTCCTTTTTTTTGCTGCCTTGCAATAGAATAACTGTTAAAAACATTTTATTTATAACAGTACTTTTATAGCCTAAACTTTGTCAAGGTTATTAGTTGTAAGTAATATGCTCAAAATGATTACATAATTCTTAAAATATAAAAATGAAACTAAAAAGCAACATAAATGGGTTTTAGAGTCATATTCTATATTGGACTACTTAAGGAAACAAAAATACCAAAAGTGTATTCCATTTATAAACAATTTTTATTATAATGAAATGGTAAGATGTTTGCATGATCTATGAAGTAATTAAAAATGTTTTGGACTATTAACCACAAGATGTTAAAAATGGATAGAAATCAGTCCCTATCTTGTGTGAGTGTGGTATAGTGAAAATTGCATTACAGAATATTATTCATTAATGGATAATATCAGTCTAATTACTGACTAATAAAAATATTAATTGTCTAATGATTGACTAATAAAAATATTAATTGTACTATTAACTGTCCAATATACAACACTTGGAATACTATTATGTTTGTAAGATAACAAGAAAATGAAATACTATATCCAAGTGATATCTCTGATCATCATTCCAAGAAGTTCCTACTTCCTTGATACTATTAAATTTAACACCTCGACTATAATTACTTCGTAAATAAGTGAATCTTTTTTGTTAAATATATTATCAATGTTAGCAAGGGTTATTATACAATAAATGATTTATTTTTAAACTTATTTTATTATTTGATGTTTATTTTCAGTTTTTTAAAACATAATTTATGACGCTATTGTTTATAAGCTTTTTAAAAATGTTGCTCTTTCTTTTATAAAATGTAATGAAATTAAAGTAAATTAAACAACACAAAATCATCACTTTACAATTATATAAATTTAGCATTTAATAAAAAAAACAACAACGTAAAAACAGAATCAAATTTTAATTAATTTAATTACGTTTAAAATAAGAATGAAATATTTAAAAAAATAATGTTTAGATATACTTTATATAAAAATATGAGTGTTTTTAATATATTTTTATATAATATTCATTATTTTTATGTTTTTCTTTATATCAGCCATTTTGTAAGCTTTAATTAGCAATTTTATATTCGCAGTAATTAGGAAATAAAATGAAATTAAACTAACAGATTAATTTTATGTGTAAAATTATTAAGCAAAAGAACTGTCAACAACAATTTTATTACAATTTTTTTTTTCTGAAAACGTTAAATATATAAAAGCTTTCTGATGTTTTCATAATCTTTAAAATATATAAAAAGACAAACATTAATAATAATAATAATAATAGCAATAAGATTATTGGATAGTGACTTAATAATAGATGAACTTTTTAATGAACATTTGGCCTCGTTGTAGGTAGCTCTTGGTAAGCTAAAGATCCAAACTTTCAGTTTTAATACTTAATTAAAGAAAGATTATGAATCATTTGAAATTAAATATTAATAATTCTATATATAAAAGACACATTTTGCGTGTTCATCCGTGTTAAAA
This sequence comes from Epiperipatus broadwayi, assembly GCA_028023455.1. NCBI lineage: Eukaryota > Metazoa > Onychophora > Udeonychophora > Euonychophora > Peripatidae > Epiperipatus > Epiperipatus broadwayi. The sequence continues at coordinate 160,850 of JAQFVV010012540.1, read as the reverse complement.
ATTTAAATATTGATATACAGACGTTTCGACTTGATCACACAAGTCATCCACTGGGTGATAAAAGGTAGAAAGACAGTCGTAAAGGCGTTACAACCACTGATTTGAAAAAAAAAAACATGTTAAAGTTCCACCAATAGCAAAAATGTTAAATTAAGAATGTTTTTTAAAAAAAATCTTTCCAAATAGGAGGAAGTTTGCACATATCATCTTGCTTGTTGATACAATCTGGCCTTTTATGTATCTCAATAGCTTCTCTAATTTTGCACTGATAGAGATTATCACATCTGGATATGATCCTGGTACTAGAAAAATCAATTTTATGACCTGAATCTATAGTATGGAGTGAGAGTGCTGCTGATGATGAGTGTTGTTTAATTGCATTAGCATGCTTATCTCTCCTAGCACTGGTGCGATGATTACTCATACAAAAATCAATTTTATGACCTGAATCTATAGTATGGAGAGAGTGCTGATGAAATGATTGTTAGGAGAGATGATCAGGCTAATGCAGTTAAACAACACTCATCATCATCAGCACTCTTACTCCATACTATAGATTCAGGCCATAAAATTGATTTTTTTAGTACCAGGATTATATCCAGATGTGATAATCTCTACCAGTTCAAAATTAGAGAAGATATAGAGATACTTAAAAGGCCAGATTGTATCAATAAGCAAGAAGGTACATGCAAACTTCCTCCTATTTGGAACGACTTTTTTAAAAAAAAAAACATTATTAATTTAACATTTTTGCTATTGGTGGAACTTTAATGTTTTTTTCAAATCAGTGAATGTAGCACCTCTACAACCATCTTTCAACCTTTTATCACCCAGTGGATGACTTGTGTCATCAAGTTGAAACATCAGTATATCAATATTTAAATTTTTTAACACAGATGAACCCACAAAATATGTCTTTTATATATGCAACCCATGAAAACTTCGTATCAACATATATATATATATATATATATATATATATATATATATATATATATATATATATATATATATATAAGAGCTAAAACATTAGTGAGGTAAGAGACACACTCACTCTTATTAAAGTCTAGACATGGTGCCAAATGACCTATGACAATTAAGAAATTAATTACAACCAAAAAGAAATCATAATAGTAAATAGAATTATTTAAATCACCCTCATTATCTTTTTCAATCACTGTCAATCAATGTAATAATCTTCTCCAAATTTAATGTGATCTTATTGTTACCTAGTGTCTATTCTCCACAAATCACTAGCAAATATCCTTAATTTTTCTATTTATCTTACCTGTGTTTGCAATTTATGTCTTTTAGAATTTTTTGGGATCAAATTTAAAACATCAATTATCCATCTATTACCATCTTGTCTAATACTGTTCCAGCCCAGTTCCATTCCAGTACCTTAATTTTTTGATGAAATCAATAATATCCATTTTTTCTCCCACATATGTATTTTTATTTTTGATCTTTTTTGTTCATTTTAACATATATCTCTTCATATTCTATTGAGTGATCCAAAGTCTCTTTACTCATGTGTTGTTAAATGATCAATTCTCAGAACCATAGAGGAAAACTGATAAAATATATTTATTTAAAAAAGTTTTTTTTCAAATACATGGGCTTAATTTCTTTTAATATTTAAGCAATTTCTACCAAAACATGTCTATCCAAATTTAATTTTATAATTAATTTCATACATAGTGTTTTCATCTGTCGTAATAATTTGAACAATGAATTTATAGTTGTAACTTCTAATTCATCATTATCAATCTTTATTTACTTCTGTTAAAATGGCATTTAGTGTTACTTAATTCTTCTTTCTTACTTTCATCTGATAACTACTGCAACATATTTTAAAGTTTTAAGCAATATATGTAGAAACAACCACATTAACTACAAAATTGAAATGATTTAAATAATCCCTATTAATTTTATGACCTTAACTTTCAACTTTTATCTATTAAATACTTATTATAAAACCATAAAAAGCATTTGGTAATATGGAACCATCCTATTTTACAGAAATATCAATCTTAATAATTTCACTATCATTATATGATCTTATTATTTATATTGTATTTTGATAAGTTGTCTTTAGAATATGACAATATTGTGAATATATAACTTGATGATCCAATGCTTTATAGAATCAAATGTTTTTTCATAAGGTACAAATTCAAAGCATAATAAAACTCATACTCAAGAGTTTTTTTATAACTCGTCTCTTGTTGAAAATTTTATGTCAGTCCAATAATAGACCGATAGGTCTATAATTTCTAATATCTTTTTGAATACCTTTTTTATTTATTTCCTTCCAATCATCTGGTACACATTTCTCATTTTGACATTTAGTATATAAATTTGCAAACCCCTACTTCTTATCAAGAATAAATCAATCATTTATTGTTTTTTTATTGATTTAATTGAATATGTCAATTGTTCATTTAAAATGCGATTTTTTTTTTTTTTTTTTTTTTTTTTTTATTTTTTTTTTTAACACTCCCCCCCTTTTTAATTCCCCTTTTTTAGAAATCCATATTTTTTTTATTACAAAAAACAATTCTCTTCAAAGTATTTTTTGTACATTTTCAAGACTTTTATTCTCATCTATAGCATTTCTTGCCTATACGCAATTGTATTTTGTCATATCTTTATTAATTTTTTTTAAAATTTTCATATTTTCTTTTTTATATACATTATTTTATCTTTGCAAAACAATATATTGAAAATTGATATTTTTTGCATCATCTATAGCAATTCTTACAAGAATATCTATCTATCTATCTATCTATCTATCTATCAATCTATCGATCGATCGATCGATTGATCTATCTATCTATCTATCTATCTATCTATCTATCTATCTATCTATCTATCTATCTATCTATCTATCTATCTATCTATCTATCTATCTATCTATCTATCTATCTATCTATCTATCTATCTATCTATCTATATCTATCTACCTACCTACCTACCTACCTACCTACCTACCTACCAACCTAACTATATATATATAAAGTTTAAATAAACCTGATCCATCTTTAAAGTCTGTTAATATTTTAAAATAATTTGCAAGCTCTAATTCAAATTTATTGCTGTGTCTAAAAGTGAGAAATATCAACAATTAATACTGCCTTTTTAATAGTTTTTGTATCTGTAGTTTATAACATATATTTTACGATCACTTTATTTACTGAATCTATTAAGAACATTGTAATTTTGAAATACATATTTTCTATGTGCCAAAATGTAATTTAATTTTGCTATATTTTTATTTGGAGACTTCCATATTGTAATGGTACAATGACTTGGGGTGAACTTGGAGTAATGGCATTAATCATCATCAACCAAAAGTCAACGACTCAAATTTAAATATACAAAATATATAAAGAATAACAATGAAAGGAACCTGCAAGAAAAGTAAAAACTCTAAATTATTCAGCATTACACAAAAGTAATAATCATTCATCATCATGAATGATCACAATAAAAGTAAATCAACAGTCAATCTTATAACTGGATTTCAAATGGGTCTACTATAGACCTACTAATTATTTAGCCATTGCCAAACTAAGCAATGCAACATAATAATTTGGGTGCACATATTTAAAAATGCTAATCCAACAAAATATATAACAATAAAACAATGATACTGGAATACTAAAACATGATGATCATCATCAATTCCCTGACCATTTAGTACTATTACTGTACTGGCCAACTATAAAATTAATTCCTAATTAATAGTAAAATAAAATTTAATGTAAAGCATAGACTTTAAAGGATATTAGTTTTATGCCATCCACCACTAGAGACATAATGAAATCATAATCATCTGGACTAAATATAACCCTCTTTATATACCATACCATTACGCATGAATCTAGCTCAAAAAGCTCTGTAACTGTTACTGTGAGCAAGAGATATAATGCAAACATATATTCTAAAACGATTTTAAAATTGAGTAAATTTACTGGAACAACATTAACAATGAAATATAAATTTATTAATTACAAACAATAAAATGAAATTAAGGTCTGATAAGCATGCTATAAATATGAATTCAGCATTTTGACTTATATAAAAAGAAATAAGCTATTGCATTGTAATTTAAAAATATCTCAATAGATTTACATAAAACACCTATATATGAGCATACAGATATGCCTGAATAAAAAAGTCTATATCAGAATTGTGATAAACTAATAATAAAATTCAATAATTCATTTTAATAATTCATAAAGTATGATTGATTTTAGCATATATGTGTTTACACGATGACCCACCTGTATAAGCACAGATGTAACATGAAAATTATCATATAATAAAAAAAATAATCTATAACATTTTAATCATACAAAAATAATGACTGCTTTCACATATACATATGTGGGTACCCAGGGAAATATGTGTGGACACTGATATTTTATTAGTTAAAAAATAAACTTATTAAATCATATTATATTTTCACAAGACAGAATTAATACCATGTTGAAAATATACATAAAATTTACAAGAATGTGAATATATATTATCTTCTTACTAGTCTAAGTCATTGGCTCAATATTCTTAAAATATAGTTTTTTTTTCTTCTCTCCAAAAAAAAAAACAACTTTTTTTTGACAAACCCTCATAAAAGTTTTTCTTTTTTTTAGGTTACTCTTGATTAATTATAAACTTCTTTAAAAGTATTCTAGTAAGTTCTTTTGTTTTCCAATCTAGAAAAATATTCAGAGTTTACTTTTTTTTTTTTAATTTCAAAATAAAAGCATCATTTTTGTCTTGCATTGGTGGTTGAGAGGTCAGCGCGACTGCTTTGCACTTGTAGTCAGGTTGCGGGTTCACGTCCCAGCCGATGCTATGACACTTAAAAAAAAAGCACAATTTTTTGATAAAGAAAGTTCATGAATTTTCCTATTAATAAATAAAATGGAAAAGAGTCATTTATTATTTTTTTTCATTATTCTAGTTTTATCTTTAGTTGAATAAAGTTATTTACATTAAAAAAAATGTAATTTAAAATTTTTAACTGTCATTTTTAAAAAAATATTTAAAATAATTCTACTAACATACTACTCACAATCTATACTTTATATATATTCAATGCACTACCTTTATCTGTGTTTCTTTGCATATAGATATAGTTAACATATAAACTAATTCTTCAGCAAACTAATGGACTCTCTTGGTAAGCTGATTCCTTCTAAAATAGTAAACTGACTTATTTTTCTCTTTAGGAACAGTATCATCTGGTAATTGTTAGCATACATACAGTCAACTTTATTTAATCTAGAGTATGATAATAACATACCAGCTAGTATACAATATATACAGGATAATGAACCATAGAAAAGCTATCCCTGGTCTCCATTTGAATCAGAAGTCCTCCAGTATTTCACTAGCTGCAACAGCTGGATACCCTATCTCTTGTCTTCAGTTATAACTTCATAGTAGTAAAAATCTTGTCATAATTTGTCATCTATTTTTTTTCTAATCTTTTTATAGTCAGGGTGGAATTTAAAAAGACACAGTGATTTAAAATTACATTTTCCTTATCTTGATTGAAAAAAGTTAATGACTCATTGCCTTAATTCTTTAAAACCAACTTTGTAGGATTTTTATCAATGTATGTTATACAAGCTTTAATTAAAAAAATTCTTAATCTAATCAAAATTAATAGTGGAATTTTATAATTTCATAAAATCTTGCTTGTTTTAATTTCAAAATCAGAATTAATAAAATATTAATTAGACCTTTCTAAATGTTTAATTTATAAAAAAAAATTTTTACTCAAAATTATTTAATCTTTAATTGTTATTCCAGTGTAATGCAGAAAATGTCTACAAAATTTTTTGTGTTTATTTTTACTTTTCCTTTGAACTTTATATGTATGCATGCACACACAGTACTATGTTGTTGTATGCTATGAGACACATAACTATGTCAATATATGTTTGCATTTGGTATTCTTTCAAAAAACATACAATATAGTTTATTTTATTGGTACTGTGGTATTATAGCTGCGACATGTAGAATTATAATCGTCTAATCATTAAATTAATTAGGTTATTAAATCAAAAACATATTTTAAAATCTACATTAAAAAAAAAAACAATTTAACAAAAAAAATACGAAAAGCATTAATGTGAAGAATAGTTAAAATATGTGTTTAAATCAAATTGAGCGTATGTTTGTGCATGCATATTTTGTGTAATCTATTTTAATACATTGTACAGGCTTACACCTGCATTTATATATGTAATATATGTGGGATTCAAACTCAGACTTTCACACGACCTAAAACTCTCAGTGCCATTCTATATTGCTGACTCACTTGATCACACACATGTTGAAAAGGTAAATAATCACCAATATATGTATTTTCTGCAGAGCCAGCACTCATTAAAATATGAAGATTGGTTATCTTAATATAAAGCTGAGTACTAATTGTATATATGTGTAGAGCTGGTAATCTGAACCAACTGATGAGTGCTGGTTTAGCACAATATACCAATATTGGTGATTATTTATCTTTTCAACATGTGAGTGATCAGGTGAGTCAGCAATATAAGATGGCACTGAGAGTTGTAGGTCGTGTGAAAGTCTGAATTCGAATCCCGCATATATTACATATATAAATGCAGGTGAAAGCCAGAACAATGTATTAAAATAGATTATGCAGAATATGCACGTGCAAACACCCATTCAATTTGATTTAAACACGCATTTTAACTATTCTTCACATTAATGCTTTTCTTTTTTTTTTGTTAAATTGTTTTTTTTTTTAAATGTAGATTTTAAAATATGTTTTTGATTTAATAACCTAATTAATTTAATGATTAAACGATTATAATTAATCACAGCTCTAATACCACAGTACCATTTTTTTCTTAGAAAATAATAAATCTGTGTGCTTATTCATTTTAATTAATACCACCAAATTTACCCACAGCTCTTTCATCTTTCAACTTTTCTATCACTTTTAGCATTATCCATTCTCATGACAATTTAAAACATTTTTTTTCTTTAATCATAAGCAATTTTTACATCCATATAAAAAACTTTTACTTCTTCATCAGGATGAAAATACTGGGATATAAGCTAGAATGCTTTACATTTAGTATATTTCATTAATTTTAATAACTAATCTTGACATTATGTCTATCATCAATGTCAACACTTGTTTCTCCTCTATGTATTTGTAATGAATTACACTATAGTTATGTTTTCAGTAAGTGTGCCTTAGTAGTAAAATATATGTCTACTCTGTAATTGAATTATCTCTTAATCTTTTCTTATTACTTTTTAAAGTTCAATAATTACCCATTTAATATTAAATAGTTCTTCCAAATTCACACAATGTTCTTTCACTTAAAAGTAATTTCCTTTTGAGTGTATCTAAATAAAAATTTGTCATTAAATGACAGACCCAATCTGTAATCATACCCTCCACCTTCAGCCATTACCTTGGTTGGCAAAAATGAAAGCCATAATTTAGTTTTGTCTGTTATAATTATAAATATCTATATATGTTTACATCCATACTGACTTCTAGATAACTCAGCTAATGTTTCAATTGGAAACTAAAAACTGTGAACAATGATAAATTTATTTTTGATGGTAACCCAAAGACAATGACACAATAATCTCATGATGGTGATGAATGTTGATAAACAGTCCATCCATGTTCATTCACTATTTCAATAATTACATAGTAACAACAGCTGCAGTAACATGTACATATGAAATGAATATAAGGGTTTCCCCATACTCACAATCTTTAAGATCTCAAAGAAAAAATCAAAGATCTCCTTTCAATTAACAATATACTCCTTTCTATAATCATTATTTTAATATAAATTAATTATTGTTTGTCTGTAAGTTTATAAAGATAACATTTTGCTTGAAGCCAGATTATTTGATAACTGTTTTTTTTAAAAGTCAACTATTTATAATTTATTAGATCATTCAACTGTTAGTAATAACTCTTTTATTAATAGTATACACCACAATGATTCAATTACATCATCTTCTTCAAATATTGCTAGCCTTATTGTGACTATCTAATATGAGAAATGAATCAATACTCATTAATATTCCTAAATTTATGGTGATATTTAAATCAAATAATCTTCAGAAGAATGGCCTAATTAGATTGATAGTCACTTTGAATTTAATATTATAATACTTATCTAAATCCTGTGATAATTTATCACTAATCAGACTATCAATTCCTGAAGAATAGAAGAGAAGAATATACTAAAAATATTATATTTTACATTAATCTGTATGTTATTATTAGTAAGTAAATGTATTTGGAAAAGTATAAATAATGTTCACGTTTTTCTAAAATATTTAACAATTTATTTAGATAATGAAAATAGTACAAAATATAATAACATCTAAATTAATTTATTTACATTATTGCTTACCTTTCTTATAAATATTGTACATAGGTTTTAATTATATTTTTTAATATATACATATATTTATTTTTATACAAAAGATGCATATTTATGTTTTTGCCTATGATAAAGATATATATATATATAACGAAACTTAAATATATTCCAAACAACGGTAAACAATTTATAATACAATATATTTAAAAACTCAATAAAAACTCATAAAGAAATATTTTCGATTATATTCATAATCATTTTCAACTCAACTTTCAAAATAGAAAGTTGAGTTGAAAATGATTATGAATATAATCGAAAATATTTCTTTATGAGTTTTTATTTATATTGTATTATAAATTGTTTACCGTTGTTTGGAATATATTTAAGTTTCGTTATTGTATTATTGATATTAGCGGACATTTATTTTGTTATATATATATATATATTGTACTGGTCAAAATTGTATGTTAACCCAACACGATTCACAGCCTGGGTAAAAGTACTTCAAATCCAATCATACATGAGATCAAAGATAAAGAATATTTATGGATTCTGCCCTGTTTACCCACTTTCTAAATCTGCAAACTAATTAACAACATTTTTGAGGCAATCAATTAATCTTTTCTACACTCTGTCCCACTAGCATCAACGGTAGAGTATGAGCCTCAACTAATTCATATGTCTAACTCTAAATATTAACTTTAATTAGACTATCTATTTATTTAAATATAAAATGGTATGTGTGTGACCTTGAGTCAACAGATAGCAGCACAATAATTAATTAGAAAATACTAATTTTAGAATGAAAAAATAGAAACGAACCACAGGTAACTTAAATTAACAGATATATATTTAATAAAACCTTTTTATAATTTATTTAATGTCTCTGATTTGATTTCATAGATTGTTTTACACAAGTTTCTATTTGTCATTTATTATATCTCTAGTGAGAGAGCGGTATAGTTTATATGCCAATCTAACAAATCTCATGATTAGCAATTTATGGAAGATGCCCATCCAAGTCTGAGATATTGGAATGGATATTTTAAAGAGCTATTTTAAACATAATTTTATTATGATTGAATTTATTTTAAGAGAGAAATGATTAACTCAAACTATAGGAACTGGTGTGGAGAGAGTGACACATTTAAAATATAAATGGATCGCGATATTTGCAAATAAATATTTCAATATTTAAAATACATAATTTAATCTGATCATGGTCAATTTGCCATAAAGTGCTCAGACAAAGAAAAGTGAACAAATCCCAGAATTCTATATTACATGACCAGCATAGACTCAATTCACCTGCCCCCGTTACCATGATGCCAAGAAATAAAAAAGAATAGTCTGCGCCATTAGCAAACCTAAAATATTTCAGGTAAAACAATGAGAATCACCAAGGCTAGCTGAGCTTAGCTTGCCCTGGTTCTTCCCATTTTGAGCTTTCATATTCTGATAAGAAAATTTATGGCCAGTGAAATTAGCACGTGCTCTGGTTATGATCTAGGAGTCACACAGAACAAAAGACAAGTAATTAAACAAAATACGAGTACTGGAGAATATATTTTAGCATTTAAATATATAATTGTGCTAAGCTATAAAGATTACATAATATCAATAATTATGTGCTTATAACGCTCGTTAAAGAAGTTATATATTATTAAATCTATTTAAAGCTTAGCACTTTCAAAGCTCTATGGCTTCATAATCATAGCTGTGTGTGGTTGATAGTGATGAGGGGGAGTATTTAAATTTATGTTAATTAGATGTTTCAGTAATTTATTTAAAATATTATTTGAATTACTTTGTCCATCTTTTTGAAATGGCAAAACAGGTGTCTTTTCTATTGATTGATTGGGTGTCATTATTTATGAAATATGCCTCCTTTATTTTGTGCCTATGGTTGTTGCACACTATTCTGGGATTGGTGGGTTCAAATCTGTGTCCAATAGCTTTTTCATGTTCCATGAATGCTGATGTAGACTCCTTGTTGTTCAGTGCCTTTTTGTACATATATATGTGCTGGGATGCTCTGTTTGTAATGGTAGTTTTTGTTTCCCCATAATATGAGGCTCTGCATCTGGCCTGAGGGCATTGTATCTGGTACACCACTTGAGATGTTAGTTTGGGATCAAGTTTATCTTTTGAATTGTTTATTAGTCTATTGGTGTTGGCTGAAGTGTGGAATCTAATGATAAATGTTTTTGATAATGTTTTAGTTAGATGTTTGGCAATGTTGGTTATGTATGGTTTAGTTATTCGTGGTTTATTATCTCTGATTCTACCTTGCTGGTTTATTTTTGCTTGGAACTGTGCTATTCTTTTAGTTATGTATCTATATTTGTAGCCAACAGATATTAGTTCTCTAATGTATTTTAATATGTTATCTCTTTTGTCTGAATTACATTTACATAAGTAATCATTTCTATGTAGAAATGAATTCAGTCCAGCATATTTATGTGAGTTGGGAACTATTTCTCTCTGATGCACATATCCTCTAATTTCTAGGGGATTGATGGTCATGTGGTACATTAATTGTTTATCTTTTCTTTGTTTGTCTAGGTCCAGATATTTTAGATGGTGTTGATCATTTTCCCAAGTGCTATTTAGTGTGAGGTTAGACATCAGCTGTAATTCTTTGGTGATGTTTAAGATTGTACTCCTTTTAGCAGCAATAAACATGTCATCCACATATTTAAGATATATCATTGTGGGGTTATCTGCTTGTATAATTGCTATTACTTGTTTCTCATGGTAGTTTAAGAAGATGCTGGACATTATGCCACTAATAGCTAGGCCCATTGGCCATCTTTGCTTCATTTTATACCATTTTCCTTCATCTAATTAACATAAATTTGAATCCTCCTCCTCACCACTATCAACCTCACACAGCTATGATTATGAAGCCATAGAGCTTTAAAAGCACTAAGCTTTAAATAGATTTAATAATATATAACTTCTTTAACGAGTGTTATAAGTGCATAATTATTGATATTATATAATTTATGAGGAGTTTATAAAAAAAATTATTAAAGATAACATAAATGCATACGGATTGATCAAGATCAGACCAACAAAAATCAAATAAGTATTAATTATTATTATGAATATAACTATGAGTGACACATGTCACCCTTCAACACAAAATCCCACTATCATTTCAACTGACATTCCATTTCTCTCTTATTATTTAACATGGATATAATTTATAAACCCCCTCCCTTACACTCTTTAAAAATGAAATAATTTAACTAAATGAACTCTCATACTTGAATCTCATGTCTCCCCACAACTAAATCATATATGTATAAATATAAAAAGAACACATAATATAAAATAGTTTCATCTCAACAAAACAAAAGTTGCTCCAATATTTATCTTTCAGAGCTAGAAAATTATTCATTTTTATTTACCGACAAACATTGGTTGGGAAATAGGCAGCAAAATATTTATTTAAGTATAGCTTTTGTTGAGATGGAACAAAAAATGGTATATATTTATTTCATTTTAAGTAATGAATAATAATATTTTTTATGTTTCATAGCAAACTTTATTGTACTTAAGAAAAGTGGTTACATCAGTAAAAAGAAATAATAATATTTTTTAAACTGCAATTAGAAGAAAGTTTAGCATTAAGAGGCATAATTTTAAAACAGATGGAAAGAGAGCAAAGACATTAGATTTTAAGTAATAGCAATTACGTTTTTACAGAATATTAAGTTAAATATTTTAAATTACATTATGGGGATTACACTTTAAAAGACATTATTGGGTTACTGAAGTTTAGAAGAATAAATTAAGTGGTTAGAAATAAAAAAATGGAAACATATTACCTAATTTATTGTGAGTCCAAGTGGAAGTTGGAATCCCACGATGAAAACTGAATTCCCACACTGGCATAGCTAGCTATGAATTAAATAAGAGTTCACAAATTCAGCAGTTCATTTTTACAAGGTTTCTCTGACTTATGGTATTTTGATGATCATATTTAGGACACAGGAGACAGGCAGGTTAACGCCATCTATTCTATCATACTTTGGAACATTTTAATAATTTTTTAAAAAATTTGACTGGTGTACATTTGCCAGGCAATTGCTGACAAAATCTGGGACTAGCTGGCTTCTATTGTTCTCTTTGGCTATTTATACCTTTTTCAACTATTTTTGGAAAATTCCCTTTTTAATACACTCTAGGCTAAGTGGCAATGCTTGGAATACCTAAAGTATATTGGTATTGTATTCTTGAGATTAACTTTCTGATAAACCCAATGATTTAATTGTTTCAAATATATTTTTAATTAAATATAGATTTGCAGAATTTATATTTCAAATTACCTTTTCTATTTTAAATTTACTTTAATTAGAAAATCCATTACCATGTTGTTAATGGATTTTCTTTTGTTTGACACTATGGAATGTTAGTAAGGTTTATCATGAAAGGAAATCTCCAGAATAAAATCTTAAAAACATATCATATTAAAAATTTATATATTGATTTTTATAAAAGTTTTCATCTGTAATTATATATATATATATATATATATATATATATATATATATATATATATATATATATATATATATTTTAGAAGGTTTTATTTGAAATATATATATATATTTTTTTCTGAGCCCCTCTAATATTATAATAAAACATTTTAATAGAAAATTAATACTTTAATAACTTATTTACTGGCCTAAAATTTAAAAGTAGATAAAATGGCAGACGGAAAGTTTATAAACATTGTAATACGCGTGGATTAGGTTTGATCCTTGTCCAGTAATCTAAAAAAATGTGAAGCATGGATCTGGCCTACAGATCCATCTGCTTATATATATATATATATATATTGTAGCCCTTGTGTTTGCCCAAGACTCCATTTCTTGAATTAACTATGCAAGATAAGGTTTAATAAAAAAAATTTTCTCATAGTTTCTATATATATTTTTCTTTAATAAACAAAATTTTTAGCCAAGGCTATGTTTGAACCCATATTCATAGGGATTGCATATGTTTTACTTGGTAGGCAATCTGAACATTTGTCATTAAAAGATTTCTAACCAAAAAATTGTTTTATTTAACATTAATTTATGGGATAATTTGGTATTAAAGATATATTTTTAGAAAAGCAAGATTTATACATCATTTAATAGTTGAGTGAAAAGAAGGAGGGGGATGTGCAACTTGTAAAACTATGTTAGATAGTGATAATAGATGGTCATAATTTTACTCTGATAAGTTAGAAATAAATAGTTCATGAGATTAAATTATAAAAAAATAATAGTAATAATAATTAAGGATTAAAATATTAAACAGGTTTAATTAAAATTGTATACGTGTGACAGTGTGCATGTATATAATATGGTTGTGGATTTTAATTATGAAATTCACAATTAAATAATAATTATTCCTTGTAATATCTCATGAGGAACTTCTCTGAAGAAGAAATTAAGTCATTTTTAATAGTTTATTATTCACAGCCAAAATTTAGTTCAAAATTTTGGGTTTGAAGTTGGACTGCTATATATATATTATTAAAGAAAAAGTAAAGGGGAAAAAGAGAGCTTTTCTCTCATTTATTTTGTTCTTTGGTGTGGTTTCCATGAGTGTAGAATAACCCAAGTAAATTACCAGGGTGATTTAAGTGATATATACGACAAAGAAATTTAAGTGTAAAATTAATTGGTGATTATCTGTTAGAATGCAGAAATGAATTTGGCAGTGGTTTTTCAAAAGGGCAAAAAGTTAAGATAACTAGAAAAAAAGAAACAATAGACAATTAATTAAGAAAACAGACTGACCAGATCTCAAAAGTCAATAAAATGTCATGATGAAGGGGGGGAGAGGGAGAGAAAGAAGCCAGACAATATAAAAGTTCTGCTGTTTTGTGAAGGTGGGCTGGCTGTTCTATCTGAATCTCTCTTTTGCAAGTTCAGAGAAACTTTGCTACTTTAAAAGAAATATTTTTTTTTAAAAAAAGAATGAAATGTGAGAGAAAAAAATCATTTGTTGTAAATTATTCGTTTGTCTCTTGAAACAATTTGGCCAAATTTAATATTATAAAAAGAAAAAATGTCTCTCAAGTGAGTTTATAAGTTGGGTGTACATTTGATCTCCTGAAGTTAATCAATGGTTATGATTGTCTTGCACTAATTGATTAGAAATCGGCAAAGGATAAAATTTAAACCACAGAAAATAAGAAAATCTAAATTTTGATTTCGTATATAAAGCATTAAATCTGAACACTATAATTTCAGATAAAGCATTAAATTTGAATATTAAATGAATTAAAAAAAAGACAACAAGATGTGGATTGATATATTTATAAATTTAAACAAGTTCTGTTCAGCTGTAATCCACATAAAATCAAAATGAGGAAAATTTTCAGCAGCATAAAAACTGTATACCTGATGGCATAGGAATCGAACTCTATCACAAGAACTTTTTCTACATAAACTCATGTGCTCATACAAACAAATCAAGGATGAAAATGAAAAGGAAAAATGGAAACCAGAATCTTGAAAGACACTTCCAAAGAACTCTTTAAGTATATTTTTTTATATTTTATTATTCGCTATTCATGTAGAACATTTAATCTAGAAAAAAAAAAAAGAAAAAGAATTTTTTTCTTTATGTTTTATCATATATATCCAATTAAAATTAATTCTTGTTAGAATTATAATTGTTGTTATTTTGGGGTTAGAGATATTGACATCAGATCATTTTGTATGTGTTTATTTTAAATGCTTTTTATTATTATTATTATTTTGGGGATAAATAAAGTTAATATCAAGTCATTCTGTATGCACCTTATTTTAAATGCTTTACATTTTTTTTTTGTAAAAAAGAGTGAGAGATATTATTATTAAGGAAAATGTTTTGAATCGGATCAGAAGTTATTGTCAAGTGCTTAGACCCATTGCTATGTTTATAAAGATTGTGTGACTGTTGGGCTAAGACATCATCATTATCCTATAAAATTGCATGGAAATAGTTTTAAAAATTTAATATGCATTTCTTATTATTTCTTCTTATTATTATTATCATAAAGTTAAGGCCAGATAAAACTGATTAATGCTTGGGAAAATTATTGGCTCATGTTCCAGTGCACTAATTTGCAAGAATATTGTAGATATAAAAGTTTTACTTGAACAAGTTGATGTTTTGACCT
Organism: Epiperipatus broadwayi; assembly: GCA_028023455.1. Classification (NCBI taxonomy): domain Eukaryota; kingdom Metazoa; phylum Onychophora; class Udeonychophora; order Euonychophora; family Peripatidae; genus Epiperipatus; species Epiperipatus broadwayi. Next base: position 145,274 of record JAQFVV010012540.1, on the reverse strand, counting down.
GTATATAATGTGGATGGACAAAGAATTTCCACCAAGCTAGTGAAGTCATAGCTCACTAAGATATTTATACTATATTTATAAAGTATTTAAACACAGTGGAAGAGTTTTCTCACTTGGTTATTCTCTACACCATAAGATGATTTCTTTATTGATGGCCAGAAGTAATAGGTACACCTACGTCTCTTTGTATGACTAGTGATAAAAATCCTAGCATATCTCAACCTTAGTGAAAAGGATTTCTCTTATTTGGGTCACTGCCTGCCTCATGTTAATGTTGATATTCCTTATGGGTGTATGAAAGGTAGCTATTATTAAGCATTACTTATAAATTTTGAATACAAGGTTGCAAACTCAATTTGATGTCAGGATGAATGCAGATAATGTATGTGTGATTGGTGTACCTGAATATTGTTTTGTTGATCGAGTTTAATTCATCAATTAGAGCCAAGAGTAATAAAGTCAATAAATATTAAATCTTAAATAAAACCTATAAATGTTGTAAATGTAAGTAAAGCATATATCAAATTATCTAATAAATATTTCCACAGCCAGCTGAGAACTTTGCCGGAAAGGTAATATTATTAAAATATTATTATGATCATAAGAACATGAGTATAGAGTATGTGCACATATGATGATGATTGATCTAGATACTGATTTGTTGACATTGACTTAGTCCCATCATACATAAAATATCTCTATTGTAAAGATTAGGGCAAAGGAATGTTAGATTAAAATAATGAAATAAAATTAGTAAATTTGCAATGAAATGTTAGATTAAAATAATGAAATAAAATCAGTAAATTTGCAAAGGAATGTTAGATTAAAATAATGAAATAAAGTTATTAAATTTTATTATGGAAAGAATTAGCTCTAAAAACAGATCAGTAATTAAAAGCATTAAACATGGCAAGAAATTTAATGTTCACTGTATCTAGGATAAAAATGAAAATAAAAATATAATATATGTGAAGATAAATATTACTTTTTTCTATCTGATATTGTTATTATTCCATGGTAATCATGATTCCCTGACAATTAGAAAATGAATATTGATATTTTACATCTCTTGATATTATCCATTGACTTAGGGATATTTATTTGTTTAGTTTTTTTATCATAATATGGTTGCAGTTCAGGGGAAGCCATGCAAGTCATCAAGCAAGTGTGTATATTCTGTATTTAATTGTAGTATGTTAATAAAATTTGTTATTTGTTTTGAATAAAATTTGCATATGACTCAATGTTTTTGTGGGTTATTATAATCTAGACATCCCAAATCCAATCATACATCAATATATTATTATTAATATTTGAATCATAATTTTCGTAAATATGCGGTAAAATTTATTTAAAATGGTTAATTTTCCAAGCTTATGTGGCACAGAAATACCCAAGATTACCAAATAATTTAATATAGTTAAAATATAAATTATGAATAGGGATGGTTATTGAGTGATAGTGGATGCAGTGGGTTGGCATAAAATACTTTCCCCATCCGTTGTATTCAAACACCTCTCTAGATGCACTTCTTTATAATTTTACTTTAATTGGGAATATGTTTATAATGTTATTTTCTAAAAGATTTGATAAGCTTAAATTATTCGAGCTTTAATGTAAATAGACATTAAACTACATTAAAGACAGCCCAAGATCACCTTGGAGGTGATCATGAGAGGAGTGTTTATCACCAATAATCTATCGCAGTTTGTTTGAGCTCCACACCTAATTGTTTTAAAAACACTGAGAAGAGATTGTAATGGGAGAAATGAGCTAGCATAATGGAAATTTAATAGTAAAAGAGATAATAGTGTAATAGACCTATGGATGTGAGGATGATAGAGGGGTGGATCAGAAGGGTGGAGATGGATATAGAACTATTTGTAATCGGAACAAAATTTTAATTGTGACTTTGTTGATGGTAAATGGTAGTGTGCTGAGAATAACCAAGAATTTCCAAAAATATTAATATTATCAATTTTAATACATTCTCAGTGGTCTCTTAATTTATTGATTATTGATTAACCCATTCCTTAAATGTTATTGCTGAAATTTATTGATAAGTTATTGAAATGAGATTTAACCTCTCCATATTTTATTAAAGTTGCAATTTGGTGCCCTTGCAAATAAGATTATAGATGTTCTATACCATCATCATTCTCCCAGGACGCTTTAAAATAGTGTTGGCTGGGAATGATGAAGCATCCATCGATCCATCCTTAAAATGTTACAATTGGCATGACAACTTAGCTGCAAGTGTATAAATGCAATATAAATTTAAATATAGGTTATAATTAATGCATAGTGTGGTCACCCGAGCTGAAATGAAGAAATATTACAATTAATCCATAACGTGGATGTGCGACCATTTGAAAAATTTATATTTTGCATAACCAATTTTAAAATTGGCTACAACGTGGAAGCCTCCCCATTAATTTCAATTTGTTAGAATTGTCCCACAATGTGGACGCCCTATTAAATAAGTCCATAATTTTTATAGTTATAATTGGCTCACAATGTGGAAGACTCCATATAATTTCACATAGTTATAATATATATATAATATTTAAATGTAAGTACATTATCTATAATGAATGTAATTTAGAAGGGATCTGAACTCAGACTTTCATGCTCACTATAGCTATTTATTCCATCTTATATAATCAATACACAAAACCACATGCATGTGAAAAAGATAAATGATCTCCAATATACATGTTTGGTCTGAACCAGCACTCATTAATTGGTTCACATCATCATCTCCCACACACACATATATATATATAATCACTGCTCAGGTTATATTAAGATAGTAAATCTTTATACTTTACTATATATATATGGAGAAGAGAAGCTGAAGATCGGAGAAGATGGATTGAACTTGGAGAGACCTTCATCCTGCAGTGGACTGATAATGTTTGATTATATATATATAAAAACAAAAAAAGACTTATAAATCCAATAAATAATATTATATTTCAACCAGAGGACTGGTTTTCATCAGAAAAAAAAATACACAGTATATATATATATATATATATAGTACCAGTACAACTAGGTAAAGAAATAAGGATTCTGCTTTGATAATACCCAATGAATTGCAGCATCCCATTTGCAGCACTATAAGAGGGATGTAAGGCTCTTGTTTAATAGCTTCCTTGTTTTGGATGGAAAATTACAACATACTATATTTTACTCAACAGAACCAAGCATTGGGTACCTGATTGTAAGTGACTATAATATACATAATATTATCAAAAATCTATTCTTAAACAGGTGTGAATATCAGAAACTTAATCCTCAAATTATAGACCATGTTAATGAATCTCAAGTTTGAACAAACTAAATCATAATAGTTGATATGACCAAATATCAATCTTACATGCACAGCTATTAATTTTACCTCCTTAATCAAATAACAAATTATAATAATATTATCTAATAATTAATAATTTAAAATTATAGATTAACATCTAATTATAATAATCCTTTCTAAATGTCTTAAAATATTTATGACCTAAAATTTATTCGACTAACTCAAATATAAATTTCACTTAGATTAACTGTAAGAAAAGAACATTAAAAGATTACTGATGATCTTATGAGTGTTCAAAGCTGTAACTATAATAAATCATTTAATCTATTTTAGTCCAAGATAACACTTTAACTATAATTCAAGATCAGTTAATTTAAAATATACCCTATCTGGAATAAGGTTATATCAATGATTATCCTAATATCTCGAAATTATATTAACACATTATAAGTTTGTATAATGATACATCTACTATAATAAAAATAATAATGTTTATATCCCTTAAATATATATTTTTTTGATGAAATTATTTATTCCTAAACTGAAATAATTTAAATGGATTAAAGAATGAATTTACCTTTAAATTTATCAAATTAATATTCAAAAATATTAAAATATCATTTAGGGTTTTGTTATCACTTAATTAAATTAAAATATTATCAAAATCATTCAGTATAAGAAATTTAGATAGTATTGTTTTCATCTGTTTTGGCTCTTTTGGATTTATTTCTCCTTGTCTGACCAGATTTTTGGACTTCTGTTGGTGTTGTTTTATGGGAGGGAGGCATGGGGCTAGTAACTCCAGAATATCTGTAGATGTTTTTTTTAATTATATGCAGCATGTTTGTTTTTGTGGAGTTGTATGTATCATTAGATATATCTTGTTATTATTATTATTATTATTATTATTATTACTACTACTACTACTACTACTACTACTACTACTACTACTACTACTACTACTACTACTACTACTACTACTTCTACTACTACTACTACTTTTTTTTTCATCTTTCTTTTTGTCTTTTTGGTTTTATTTGTGATGTTTTCATTATCTTTGTGGGTAACATGGTGAGCCTTTCTTGTTTTTACATAATTGACAGAGTTATGAGGACTAAATGTGTTCAAATTAAACATTTTTTTGAAACAGAACATTTTGATCTTATTTTACTTACAGAAACTTGGTTAAATAAACAATTTCCTGATTGTTCTTTTCTTGTTGATAGATTCAGTATTTTGCGAGCTGACAGACCTATGGATAATATTTCTTGAGGTGGTAGTACTCTGATTGCTCTTCATAAAGATGTTATTTATAAAGAACTTTATTTTTCTTCTTTTTGTGAATCTACATGGTGTGAAATTACTTTAAATCACAATTTTTAATTTATTTTAGATAATGTTTACCTTAAACCCACATTCTCATTGTTGGAGTTTGATTACTTTTTGACATCACTTAAAGATTTTCTGATTGGCTATGATAATGTTATTATTACCAGGGATTTAAATATTCCAGATTTATATCAGGGTAGAATTACTACACACTCTTTTTGTCTTCTAAAACTTCTAGAATGTTATGGTTTAGTAAATTTTTAGGACTTAAGCAATATAACCTATTTGTAAACACCTGTCATCATACTTTGGATTATAGTTTATGCAATTAAACAGTAGTAAGTAATTTTCAATTTGTTTCTGTTAATTTTCCTATTGATGTTCATCATCCACACATTGAGTTTTATATTAACATTTCTCGCTCAAGGCTAATTTGTCTAATATTTTGAGAAAGGATTATGGGAAGGGTAATGATGTTGATTTTTTGTAAAAACTTTTCTAAGACTAATTGAAATTTTTTATATTCTTATAATGATGTAAATCATTGCTTGGATGAGTTTTTAAAGATTCTTAATAGTTTTATTGATTTGTATATTCCCAATAAGCGGCCTTTTCATAACATCTTTCCTCCTTGGTTTTTATGCAATCTTATTAAGATTATTAAAAAGAAGTCTTATCATTATAGACTTTATTTTAAAAGACAGAATATCTTTTTTTATAATAATTTTATTAATTTCAGAAGATTGGTTAAGCATGTTTATTAAAGAGATTTGCAGAATTATATTAGAAAAATTGAGGTTAACATTTCTTCTAACCCTAAAGAATTTTGGGATTTTATTAATAAGTCTGGTTTGTATAAGAAAAGGATTCAAGATACTCATGGTTTCACTTTAAGTGCAAATGACTTTTCCAAACATTTTGCTGATGTATATTCATCACATGATATAATATCTTCAAATAGTGCATTATTTTGTAATTCTCCAACTGTTCATTGTATGATGGACCATATTTCTAAGCAAGATGTTGTTATAGCTATTAAGTGACTTAAAAATTCATTCTGTTGGGAAATGATAATATTTCTCTATTTATTTACAAAAAGCTAACTGAATTTATTGCAGTGCCCCTTGCATTTATTTTTAATTTATCACTGAATTCTTGTGTTTTTCTTAATGTTATTAAGTGTGCCAAAATGGTCCCAATTTTTAAGAATGGCTCATATGAGTCTGTTAATAACTATAGACCTATTTCTGTTTTACATGCTATTGCTAGAATTTTTGAGAAGTGTGTTTATAATAAAACCATGGTTTTATATATATAATAGATCTGTAGAAACTAATTTGTTAACAATTTATGATCATATAGAACATTAAATTGAGGACCAGCAGAGACTTGATGTTATTTATTTTGATTTGTCAAAAGCTTTTGATATAGTAGACCATAGTATTCCTCTTCACAAATTATATCAAATGGGTTTTTCTATTAAACTTGTTTATTGGTTTGAATCCTTTCTTCATGGTCGTATTGCATATATCAAATTTAATAATACTATTTCATCTAATTTTAAATGTAATTTGGGAGTTCCTCAGGATAGTATTTTAGCACTTATGTTTATTTAACATTTATATAAATGACCTTAAGGATTGTCTAAAATCTTATCTTTTGTGCTTTGTTGATGACTGTAAAATCTTTAGAAGAATCACACCAGTGTTTGATTGCATTCTTCTTCAAAAGGATATGGATAATTTTAGTGCTTGGTGTGATCTAAATAATATGTCTGTTAATTTCAGTAAATGTTCCTTAGTCCCGTACTCTAAAAAATCTGAAGTATTACATTTTTTTTATTTTATTAATTCTCACAAAATTAATTCTGATGAATCCCAAAAAGATTTGAGAGTTACATTTTCTAGCAATGAATCCTTTCTTCCTCATTTAGAAATGATTATTGGTAAGGCTTTAAAATTATAGGTACTATTCTAAGATTTGATTATCATTTCAGTGGTGATACAAAATTTAAATTATTTTTATCATTGGTTCTTCCCATCATTGAATATTGTTCAATCATTTGGAATCCTAGCTCTAAACAGGGATGTAATTTATTACAATCAGTGTCTAATAAGTTTTTCAAATATGTTTCTCTGTGAAATTAAATTGTTCTTCATCTTTCTTCTAGAAGAAAATATAGAGATCTTAAATATCTTTATAAAATGATTAATAAAATAGTTCTTTTATCTGACACAATTTGTACTATTATAATTAGATCTTATGTGCATGATACTTGGTCTGCTTCTGTTTGTTACATTAAAACTTGTCATTCCAATGTTTTTAAATTTTCTCCTTTACTTAGGCTACTATCTTTATATAATTAGATTTGTAGCAATATTAATCACTTCAATTTAAATGGTAATCAATTTTGTAATGTTATTAAATTTAAATGCCAGGTTGGATTGGTTTAACTTGATTCTGTTTAATATGATAAACAAAACAAGTTATAAATTTCGTAAGTTGCTATAGCTTGCATTTTATGATCACTAGATGGAGCTTTACCAATAACCCACTATCAAGCTTTGTTTACATAAACACTGAGAGAGATATAATTTAATATCTCTTTCAAATTGTCTTCAATCTTTAAACCATGGTTTCGAGCTAGTTGGCTCACATCAGTAAAGGGTAGGTAGATCTAGTTTCTAGTCTTCCTACCCTTTACTGATGTGAGTCAACTAGCTCGAAACCATGGTTTAAAGGTTGGAAACAATTTGAAAGAGATATTAAATTCTATCTCTCTCAGCGTTTATGTAAACAAAACTTGATAGTGGGTTATTGGTAAAGGTCTATCTAGTGATCATATATATTTGTTAAATTGGTTTTTTTATTATTATTTTGTTATGTGCATTATATTTATCCCTTTTATTTATTTGTTATTATTAATGTGTTAATGATAATTGGCTATATGCTGGTGTTTGGCATTTAAATTAGTAAATGAATGAATTATTATCTATAATTATGATTTTACTAATGAAAATATTTTTACTTTAGATTTTTAAATGTATTATTTATCTTTTATAGAAATATGACATATATAATTATATTGATGCTTATTTATGTATATTACTGTATATTTGTTATGGTGCAATTCTATAATTGGCTTTATGCTGTAATTTTGTACAGTAAATAAATAAATTGAATTATTATTATTATTATTGTTGTTGTTGTTGTTATTTTCATACAATGAAAGATAATTCAATTTAGCATCTCAATTTTTCAGTTAAGTATAAATATTTTAATTTTTTATTTGAATAGTGGATCTAGTGTTGCCTGCAATAGGCTTGCCCTGACACTGCCATTCATAATTGTTATATACATATAATCTTTAAAAATTAGTGCACATTTGAAACTTCGCATAATTTAGTAAAAGAAACAAATAGATTGTTTATGAGTACATATTTTTGTTTGAAATCATATTTATTGACTTTTGATATATTCTATTAGAATTCTCTGTTTGGAATAAAAATATAATTGAACAACATAAATTATTAAAAAAAATTATTTTTAATCATAATTTTAGATTTAAAATTAAAATATAAATATTGCTTTAAACTAATCAATAATTTTATTATTAAACTTTATTGATTTATGTATTTTAAACTCTATATTTATATTATTTATATTTCTATGTTGTTGTGTTTTTACGACTTTAAACTATAATAAACTGTTTCTTTATAACAAGAGTACAATATTGAAAAATTTTTGAAAGTACAGCTTATATAAAAATCAATTAATATAAAACTTTAAATTTAAAAAAAGTTACGTATTTAACCCTTTATGGAGCATGTCACAATTTATAGGGAAAAAAAAGTTTATTTTATTTTTTTTCAATTTCTACTCTTATAGATTTATTATATATATAGTATTACATAATTTTTCTTAAGTTTTAACTTATTTTAATTTGAATTTCAAGTAGTTTGTCAATGTCATACTGAATTTAATAATTTAATGTTTTATATAAACCATTAAATAATTAGATTAAGAGTATTAACTAAGAAAGTATATGGTTAAATGCATGGAGATTATATGACTTTGAATACAAAATTAATGGGTTCGTGCAAGAGTTTTATTTTAATGTTTAAATAAAAAAAAATTTTATATCAAAATAAATGCTACGGTAATTTTTCATATATATTGACTTACAATCCTTTGTTTGAGAAACCAAGATTTAATATAGTGTTAAACAAAACATGAAAAAACGAGAAATTCATAAATATAAAATGTGTAGCTATCTATTTGTATGCCATCATAAACCAATTCTTCATCAGTTATTTTCTCATTTAAATACTGAATCAGTCATGTGGTTATCTTTTTTTTTTTGTATTTATTATTTTGTTTTTTCATAACCTATTGTTTATTTTCCTTTAATTTTTTTTAATTGATATCTAAATGTGTCAGATTTATATCACATTGTGTTATTATTATTCATAATTTTAGATAATCGCAAGAAGGTTTAAAATCAAATGCCAATGAAAATAGGAAAATACTATATTTAAAAGAATCCTAAGAAGATTTGAACAAAAAGTAATCATATGGTTTGTTCACATGAATATAAATACTACTTTTGAGCTTTGGAATTGAGGGAATTGAGTTGTAATGTGGAAATGTGGAGTTCCCAAGTACACTGTTCTACTACTATCTAAATCACATAGAGAAAGATGTGAATTAGTGCTTACATTTCATGATAATATTGTTATTTCATGGTCTGTTGAAACTTAGATGTAAAATACCTTTAGCAACCCAAGGTCTAAACAAATTTTATGTAAAAACAATATAAATATCTATAGCAGATATTTAATAAATTAAAATTAATTATTTATTCAAGACTATGTAATTAAAATTTTATTTTACTTAAACAGTACATAAAAATTAATTACAGTATATAAAGTGATAAAATATAAAAATCTTTTTGACTCTTTTTTTGGACTTTACAAACCTCACTACAGGAGTTTTGTTTTTTAAGCCTTTTTATTTCTATTAATATTCTTCTCCTGCATTAAATGTAAACATATAGTTGTAGAAAAAATAAATATCATGTGAGATGCAATCAATGCTTCTGAAAATTTTATGATTATGTGCTGAGTATATTTCACATCCTGTATTGACATGTTTAGAGTAGTAACTATCAAGAATCTTAATTGGAAAAAAAATAAAGCTTACAAATTAATAAGATACATCAGGTCAGTATCAAATATCTATTTATAGTTTCACCAATTCATGATCTTCCAAATTAACATATTTCATTGATACAGTTTTTGGAATCCATTCATTAATCATTCCAATAGCAAAAAATAAAGAAATCAGGAGAATCCTTATAGTAAAGTACTGTATATTGAATTTCTATTATGGTTGTCTTTGATGAAATAGATAATTGATTAGAGTGTCATCTTAAATTCAGTATTTAGGAATCTAATGGAGCCAGATTCAATTTCTATGTTAATACTGTCATTGGTTATGCTACAAACATTTGAAGAAGAGAGAAGAATAATTCCACTTGAAATATTCATAAGATATGTAATATATTTTAATGTTTTTTTTATTAATTTGTAAAACATTATTTATTTATTTATTTTTCAATTTTTTTTAGATTCTGGTTATATTAGTTCTTTCAGAGTTTCAACACACATACTCCAATTTATCAATAACTATTTTTAATAATCTTTCATGGTATGAGTGCCATTTTTCTATAGAAAATATGCTTTTCAGTATCTTATTTTTTTATTTAAAATGTATGATCAGGTAATCAAAATATCATATGACTTTTTAACATTAAAGTGATGAGAGATATTTTACTGTGAACAATTTTTTCTTCTTATGTGTCATAGCATCAGCTGGGAAGCAAACCTGCTAACCTGGGACAACTGCTTGTAAAGTGGCTGTTGCTGACCTCTCGACCACCAATGCTTGACTACTGTGAACAATTTTAGCTTTTAAAATGGACAAATTACAAAAATGTGATAAAGTTTAAAATCATGAATGTTATATTAAAAACGCAGTCAGAAACTATAATTCTGCAACATTAATGTTAAATTTTGTTATGATAAAAAATCATGAGTTGAATATAAGTTTACTATTATACTGAGTTCAAAATTATTATAATGAGTAACATTCAATTTGTTCAAAAGAAAATCATTCTGGAAGAAGACATTATCATATGATATCACCCAAAATTATAAACTCATTTATTTAAATTACTAACAAAATGTTTAAAAATAAATTCACATATAGCAAAGTTAAAATTAGTGCAGATCTTTTGTAAATTAAAAACAATGTCTTAAATAATGTTTATTATAATATCTTTATTATTTAAAATAAAACTCAAAATTGTTATTTCATTATGTGTAATGTAATATAAAAGTTAGGTTGATATTAAATTATGAAAGATAAGGTATGAGCTTGACTGAAAAAAAAATCACAGGTCACAATATCATATAATATTTTATAGTAGAGGTAGTGTTCTATTACAGATTAAATACTTATGTTAGTATGTATATAAACAATTTCCAGTATTTACTTCATGTTTTTAGTGTAACATATACAGTGGTTTTCTTTATCAACCAGTGACACACAAAAAAAATCACTACCAACTTTTAGCTTATAGTTCTCAACTTGATAATGTAAACTACTTTAAATACTTTAATAGTTTATAAGTAGAAAGTGAAATTAAATGTTGAAATACACCACAGACTTCAATATGCTGTTGCTTTTAATAAATTAAAAGATAATCTATTTTATCACAGGAAAGTAATTATTGCAATAACTTAGCTATAGAAAGAATTGTTATTTTAGCTAAGTGAAAATTGTATATCCCATCTACAATATATAAAATCATTAGAAAAGTTTCACTTAAGGATCCTCAATATAACTTTAAAAATATAATGACAATCAATCAATATATTCTTCAACTTTCTGTAAGTGATGCGGTAAAATCCACTATTGTAAAATCACATCTTCATCGGATTGAATATGTAAAACAAATGAACAGAACAAGACATCCTAAAAGGTGTTTTATGGTAAACTTGAGCATAGTTTTATGTGGTAGGGATATATCCATGTTTATGTTATAAGGATTATCTCAAAGACATATTAAAGAAGTGCACTGCCAATAGAGAATAGAGCATACTGGGAAGATGCATTTGGGCATGGTGTTGAATTATTTCAAAATAAAAAGTCTTCTGCATAAAAAGCTAAAACATAACATGGAAAACTTTCATGTAAAGAGAATAATGCACTAGTACATCCTAAAAGTGGATGTATGTGTAATTCACAGTTTTGTTTGTATGATCATTGTAAACTTTTTTCTCTTTCCTTTTTCTTTTTTTTGGAATTAAAATGACGATAGATTTTTATGGGTGCCTATTTACTTTTAGCATTATAATAGTTAAACAGCATTAAGCTGTTGCAACATGCACTTTGCATATTTTAACTATAAATGACCGAATACTAACACTTCAAACACATGATAAAGTCTTTGGGAAAAGATAGAGTGGCCTCTATTTTTTCAAACCCAAATGCTTTTGTATGGGCAAATCTTAAGTGTCTGAAAGTAAAAGCATGAAGATAGTGTTAGTATTCAGTCAATTATAGTTAAAATCTGCAAAGCGCATGTGCAACAGCTTAATGCTGTTTAACTATTACAGTTTATAAACATCGCACTATATAAAATAATTGATTTATTTACATACATTTAATTTCAAATAAGAATGACGTATCATAAATTCTAATAATTTTCACCAGCGTCATTCATTCAAGCATGTAAAAGTAATTTAAAGTGATTATTTAATATCTTCCCGCTTTCAGACACTTAAGATTTGCCCATACAAAAGTGTTTGGGTTCGAAAAGATAGATGGCTACTCTATCTTTTCCCAAAGACTTTATCATGTATTTGAAGTGTTAGTATTCAGTCATTTATAGTTAAAATATGCAAAGCGCATGTGCAACAGCTTAATGCTGTTTAACTATTACAGTTTATAAACATCGCGCTATATAAAATAATTTTAGCATTATAATGAAATTGCTAATACATTTATAAGCTGTACCAATTATCCAAGTTTTGAATTCAGGAATATTAAAACATGATTGTTTTCCAATTTTAGTTATCAAGAATATTTTTGTCAAATATTTATCTAATATTAGTTACGAATGATTGGTTATTTCACTATTTACAGCTAAAGAATAAAAATTGTTCAATGTTGTATCACTTAGCAACTTGAAAATTCTTATTAAAAGTGAATTCTTCTTCTAAATTTTCTGCAAAGACTGATTGGAAGTATCTGTGCTCTTCAGTAGTCTCTTTAATGGATGTTTTATCATTTATAATATTTGTCAGTCAACACAGAATCCCAGTATCAATAACAATCAGCAATCTCAATCTGTTGTCATGACAACTGCCTTTTAACAAAAAAGATGGACTTCCATCTTTATTATTTTGACAATATATTTAGATTGCTGATTGTTATTGATATTATGGTGTTGATGGATTGTAATGATTACTTATAAGCCCATTTAGTCTTGAGCATTATTACGCTTCTATATTTCTTAGTAATCTTAGATGCATGTTTTGGTGTTTATTCATTTATAATGTTTATTATTTAATCACTTGATAAAAATATTCATCAATATTGCTGTCCTTATATATTTATTTACATGTTTAAACATATATGTTATGCAAATAAGCGATATTATATTACACACTAATTTGTTAACAATTTGTCTTGCATTGGTGGTCGAGTGGTCAGCGCGACTGCCTTGCACTTGCAGGTAGTTGCCCGGGTTGCGGGTTCGCAACCCGGCCGATGCTATGACATTTTTTAAAAAAAAATGTAGAGTTCAATCTACATTGCATTGACTGGTAAAAACATGTTATATTTTGATACACGCACATACGGATAAGATAAAAGAGAATAAACTCAGTAGAATAATATTGATGATATATAATAAATTTTGATCAATAGTGCAGTGATTAAACGATTTCTTATTTATTTATTTTAACGTTTTGCCATGGATGATTTATATTCTTTGACAATAAAATCGAATTGACAAGCTTTGATTGAATCAGTTTAATAATCATGGTCAACAAACTGTGGCAAAACACTGTGAAAAATAAAACATTGGATTTTATGTTCTTGTCTAGACATTATTGTATGGCTTTTAAAATAGTTGTATAAAACAAATGGTTTTTATAAATATTGTTGAAAATGCAGAAGTATTATTGATAATATTTTTTTTCTCAAACTATTTCTTTTAGATTCAACTCAAAACAAGATTCATAGTGACGAATGATCATTTTACTTTTATTGGAATATATTAAAGTTTATCAATTATACAAATGCTTATGATATATTACTAGCGAACTTTATCAGAAGTTTCAGCAGCTGTAATGATAAACGCATTTGTATTCTGATTGTAAATCATTAAGTTTTAAAGACTTTCAAACTAATATTATTGCTAAATAAAAAATAATAGTGATAACTCATAATAATAATACCATTGCATATATGTACTGAAGATCTTTGTCTAAATACACATGGAAATGATTAGGCAATAGTGTGGTGATACTACCAATGGTTAAGATTTGATTGCTATCATTCGAAGTTTGCTATTGCTTGTGAAATCATTTATATCTTGTTTTAGATTTTCAATATTCAGAACTACATTGTAAACTTTAATAAGCTATTTACATCGTTTGGACATTGTATAATGGAATGATGATTGCCTGGTAGATCACGTGGTATTATAACATACCTGAACTTCAATTATGAGAAATGTTTTTTTTTTTTAACTTTTGAGTTTATTATGATTTCCTTTACACTGAAAAAAAAATCATATGATTTGATATTGGAAAATTATTGACACTATCTGTCATTCCATAACTGGGTTAAACTGTACAAGGCACAGATATGATAATTTTTATTACAATTCCAGAAAGAAAATAATAATGAAATATATCAAAATAATTAAAGATCGGCCTTTCAATCTATTGTGCATGCGCTAATATATTAAAATTTATAAACATATCGCTATAAAAATAAATGCTTATTTACAAAATAATTAACTTATTTATGATAAATTTGCAGCAATGAATTAATTACAACTATTTATTACCATTTCTCAAAATATCAAGAGACATTCAAGCATTATTAGCATTAAAAAATAATATTCATTCACACAGTCACCTACTTTCGAAATTATTTTTCTCAGAAATTGACATTAGAATTGTTTGCTCACCAACATTTTAGTCTTTATTCTCAACATTTATTCATCAACAAGTTACTGTTAATTTTTCAGACGATTTCTAAATTAATGGCAGTAAAATTTCATTATTCAAAGGCAATTGTTTCTGTAAAAGTCTTAAGTTAAAATAATAAAACTATGATGCAATAAAATTTAGTAGATAATAATACTTAAAGAATCAATTTACAAAAAGCATTATTTAACCTGAAACATCTCCATTATCTAAGTTAGATTCCTGTCAGACTTATGCTACGACACACGCACATACACACACACATATATATATAACTGCTTTAATATTTCAACTAGCAGACTGATTCTCATCAGAAAGCAAAACCGATGAAAAACAGTCTCTGCTGGTTGAAATATTAAAGCAGTTAGTTTTATAGAGAAATAATTTTGTCTTCTTATTATGGTTTTATTTTTCCTTTAGTTAGTTCATATATTTATATATTGTACTGGTAAGTTTTGATAACACTCACATTTTACATCTCTTTGAACTCCTTTATCATATTTACACAGTACATAGTATTATTATTATGCACAAACTTCTTTTGTACGGTCTGCTAGCTCACAGAGATTTACGTGAGAAACCCGGATAAATTACTTAAAACTACTCTCGTCACATATCTTTACTTTACTAATGGAACTTATATAAAAATGAATAAGCAAACTCATAAATAAATCATCTAACTAGAATAAGAATTTAATAAGTATGTGTGTTTAAGCCATCAAATTAGCAATACAATATCTGTGGTTAATAATAATAAAAGCAATTTAGACTACAGGTCTCTTTTACAATACTGTTTAATGAGATATTTTTTATATAGAACAATATATATAAATTGTAATAAACTAAAGATCAGTTTTCAAGCTAATGTACATGTGCTTTTGTATGAATGTTAATAATAAATGAATACTTTCATTTCCAACACAAGATAAAGTCTTTGTGAACGAATAGAATGAATCCACCTATTCTTTCAACCCAAATGCTTAAGTATGGGCAACTCTTAATTACTGAAAATGAAAGTGTGAAAATAAACCAATCACTTTAATATGATTAAATAACTGGTTAATATAATAAAGCTACTTTCTTTACTAGTTTCTAATATTGTGGAAAACATTATACATTAATTAAATGCTTCATTTAATATAGGCAGGGAAGAACTATGTGCCAATGAGATAGTGATCTATAAACTATATATAACTCATTGCTATTAGGTGCACTAAGTTATTATTAATAAAATTAATATTTTATAAACATAAAATATCATTCACAAATGAATATTTGATGTATACGTCTACAATATGGTCTTTTAATTATATAATGCCTTAATGTGAAATGACTAACAAATAAATCAATAATTAAAACATGGATTTTCTATAACACATTTTGTATAAAATATTGATTACATTTAGGAATTCGCTATTAAAAGGGAATCACTATAAATCAAGCAGGTTACCAATGTTAAAAGGGATAACTAAAATAATAAATCACTTTGATTTTGATATATCTCACTTTGCCACAATTTAGAGGCAACTTTAAAAGAAATATAGATCTTGAGAACAAAAACAGTACTGACATAGCAGGAATAAAAACATCGAAAAGATTGATGCAAATTTCACCATTATATTTGAGAACAAAATGGTCACTCTGTGTTTTCGCAGATCGCAACCTGAAGAGAGAGCTTCATTGGACATAAGGAGAAATGAGGTTGGGCCTTTTTACCCTTGAGCCTTACTGTCCAACTATGAGAATCCTTAAGAATTGAAATCTGCATTATTAGCTTAGATTTCTTAAATACATATATTAAAATAATAGCGATTTCATTGAGCTTAGAATAATTTGCTTATGTCAGTTATGCTTATATTAATGGAGTAGACACTTTATCCACATCCATTACTTGAATAAAATAATTGCCAAAGCGTAGCGACTTGAACTCTTTCAAAATCAAATTGGAATAAAACAATCACGACTATAATTTCGTACTAAATAACAATAAGAGTAATTATTCCCTTTTATTTAGAGATTTTCCCAAACACAAATTTCATTTCAAACCCTCTTTAATATATCATCAAAGCATACTAAAATCTATTGTGATAAATATTCAATTCCTTTTCACAAACTCAAATTAGTGCTCCAATAACAATAAAATACCAATACATAATATTCATTTTATTGACAGATCACAATTATAAAATATAGGTATTATTAGATTATGTTTAACAAAATAATTCCAATTCAGTGAATAAAAATGAGCTAAACAAATACTCTCTCATTTGGAAGAGTATTAGATCGACTAATAAATCATGGGCCGATTGAAAATATTTAAGGAAAGTTTCAATTCACTGAATTAGATTTATTGGCACATAAATACTTAAATATTTTAAATCATAAATAACAGGATACTGCCATAATAAAAGAAATATGAAATAAAAAAGGCATTTTTAAGAGAAACTAGTAAAGTTGAATTATCTTATAAAGAGCAATGACAAAAGCAAAATTACAAAAGCTAGTTCTATGTATATTACAAAGCATGTTTATCTAGGATAGGATTGCAATATTTAATTACTGATGTTACAAAAAACATTTAAAACAAGAAAAGCAAATTATATATTTTAGAAAGAATTCTTCTGGTAGTAATATTACCTTCCAACAAGTTCTTTCATGTGTAGGTTTCATAACTGTTTGCAAGTTCTTTTTGGAGAGGGAAATGAGGCACCTTTCCATCGATGAAATAGCTAGCTATTTTTTATTATTATTCAGCAAATTTCATTCACCAACAGTTCTCTTTATGATTTTAGGAGGCATTATATGGTTTCACAGTAGCTTACTGATGTTACTGGGAAAGGCTCGGGGAATGACAACTATGCATCCTGACCTTAGTCTACATTTTTGGGTATATTAAATCATAGAGTAGACCAACATAGATTTAAGCTGCAACTCATTCACTATAGTAATCTGATCATCTTCATTTCCTTTTTGGGGGTATTTACACTATTTTAGCCATTGCTCTAGAATATTCTATCTTTCTGTAGCTTTAGGCATTTTTCTGTCCATTTATTTAAAATAATTTGCTCTATTGTGATTCCAAGATACACTCTTCTGATAAACCTTTTTAAGACTTTTGTTACAAATCCATTTTTAGTTTGCAAATGGATTACTAAGATAAAATAAAATTAATTTAAGATAAGTCCCTTCTTTTCCATTCATAAATAAAAGTAAATGCATTACCCTTTGTTGAGTAGCCTATGTGACTTTCCAGATTTATTTAAAGAATGTGACTTTTAATCACTAAAATTAAATAGAAAAATATAAAAGTAGTTTTTAAGCAAATCTATTTAACAGACTTTACAATTAATATTTAAAATAGGTGCATATATATAATATCCACACACAAAAATATGTAATAAATAAATCTTATTCGATTAAAATTAACATTATTTAAAATTATTATAGAAATTAAAGTAAAATTAAAACATTCATTGTTAAATGAATATAACAAGGCTAAAGAAAGAAAAATAGGCTTGGTATGTGTATGAATATAAAACTACCCGTTAAACAAATTTACTATTAAAAAGGTAGAGATCAGGTTTGATCTCAAGTTAGTGCAAAATAAGTCATGAAACTTGGATCGAGTTTGGATCCAATCGTTTCAATATATATATAAACCATAGTGGAATAACAATATTTGTTATATTTTGTTTTAACACACTTTTGTCTACCTTGTTTACTGAAGTGCACTTGAATATTCTTAAATATTCATAAGTTCACGGCACAATAATCACATTTTTTTTAAAAAATAAAAGATATTGAGTGAATTTATTTTCAATAGTTTTTAAATGTTTTATTTGTTCTGATAGAAACTACAAAACTAATAGAAAATATACATTACTTTGACAAAAATTGTACACTATAAGCCTTCTCAGCTAAGATGCATATTAAATATTTCAAATTTATTAAAATTTTATATTTATTAAAATTATACTATAAAAAGTCATACCTATTTTATGTTTATCCATTCTAAGATATTAAATCACCATCTTTTGATTTGCTGAAAGATTTTAACAGAGACAGAATGACGATAAAAATTACCTCTACAATGAATGGTTAAGTAAAATTGTAAACGATTGGCAATAAGTTTTTATCTTTTCAATTAAATAAAATTGTGTCTGGATGAAAAGAAATTTAAGTATGCTGATCAACATAATATCAAATTATGGTTAAAAGTATTTTTAATAATCAATGGTTATTAAATTAAAGAGAACGGATTTCATTTTTTTAGGTAAAATACTTTTTCAAATTTTATACAATCTGTGCACACACTAAATAAATAAAGCTAAATATAATCAATGATCATATAAAAAGTATACAAGCAAAAGTCTTGTATAATTATTGCATTGGAAAATTGAAGTCAGATTTTCACACGATCCTCAACTCTCCACACTATCTCATACTACTGGTACACTTGACCATATATATATATATATATATATATATATATATATATATATATATATAAGATAAATAATCATCAATATAAGTACTTTGTGCTAAACCAGAACTTGTCAGTTGGTCCAGATTATCACCTCTATTCACATATGTACAATAAGTGCTCAGATTATATTAAGATAGCCAATCTTCATATTTTAACGAACAGGCTTCAATCCACTCCACCCTCCAACTCTTCAGCATCCATTCTATTAAAAATATGATAATGGAATGCTCAAAGCCCACACTAATGCTGACATTCTTATCACACCCAGGTTGGCCATAAGTCACCCTGACCCCTCACGTACAGGATGTAATCCATTTAAGTACATATATGATGGCTGGACAGACATTCAAGCTACAATTTAATATCTAACATACAGGCTATATATGTACCTGCACAAACAATGTAATGTATAGAATGCCAGCATCAGTGTGGACTTGGAGCATTCCATCATCAGATTTTCCAATAGGATAGATGGCTGAAGAGTTGGAGCATGAGTGGATTGAAGTCTTAAAGTATGAAGATTGTCTATCTTAATATAAATCTGAGTAGTTATTGTATATATGTGTAGAGATGATAATCTGGACCAACTGACAAGTGCTGGTTTAGTATGAAATACTTATATTGGTGATTATTTATCTTTTAGACATATATATATATCTTTTAGACATATATATATATATATATATATGATCAAGTGTATGTGTAGTATGAGACAGTGTAGAGAGTTGAGGGCTGTGTGAAAGTTGGAGCTCAAAATACCCTATATATTACATTGTTAGTGCAGGTATATATATAGTCTGTATGTTAAATATTAAATAGTAGCTTGAATGTCTGCCCAACTCTTGGATATGTACTTAAATGGATTATGTTCTGTACATGAGGGGTCAGAGTGCCTTATGGTCTACCTGGAAGTGACAAGAATTTCAGCATCAGAGTGGGCTTTCAGCATTTCATCATCAGATTTCCAATAGGATGGATGGCTGAAGAATTGAAGCATGGAGTGGATTGAAGCCTTCCATTAAAGTATGAAGATTGGCTATCTTAATATAAATCTGAGCACTTATTGTTTATATGTGTAGAGATGATAATCTGGACCAAGTGATGCATGTTGGTTTAGTATGAAATACTATATTGTTGATTATTTATCTTTTAGACATATATGTGGTCAAGGGTATCAATATAATGAGATAATGCGGGGAGTTGAGTGTCATGTGAAAGTCTGAGATCAAAATAGCTTATATATAAAAAGATAAGCTAAAATTCACTTTTGTAAATGATGGGAAGTGGGGAATATAGATTTTTAGCAAGTATACATCCCAATGACATAATTAAGAGTTTTAAAATTTAACAGTAAAAAATGAAACATTTTTTAAACTTATTATCACATGTTTTTGCATCTGTATATAAGAGATCAGTTTTATTTGACCATATCTTATAAATAAGAATATAAAAAAACACAAATCCTGCTTTACAAATGATAAAATATATTTTTTTTATCAATTACTATCAAAAGAATTTGTACAAAATATCAGAATATTTCAGAAATGAATCAGATTACATCCATAAGCATTAAACTTTAAAAAATTATAACCAAATACCCAATATAATAAACATATATTTAAATCTAACATTCATCTGATCTAATTCAATAAAAAATTAATTCATATATCCATGTTATAAACCTAAATACATTGTTTTATATAAAATAAATTATTTGAGATGAGTAAATAAAGGAAAATTATAGATGATCTAAAAGTAGGGAGTATATGAAGCTTGGAGCAGTTAACAGAAAAGCTGAAAGAAGATTGTGTAAGATATAGTTTTTGCAAGATATTTGTTGATATTTATAGTTGAAAAATATAGCTAATGATTATAAACTGCTGCTTCAACTATATCACCAAAAGATGAGATTGAGAAATTTGAAATACCATATTGTTAATTTTGACATTCTTGTTTTTAATTTTACATACTATTAACTCATGTATTCTGCTAATAACTGTCAACTTGGATTTGAATTGTCCCTAAATGAAGTTTTAAAATTTTTTAAGCTTCCAATCAAACTTAGTTACTTTCTTCAGGTACTTGTCCATGACCAACTCTGTTAAACTACTAAATGCTGATAAATAAATGGGTGACTAACCATTCTTAATTATAAAAATAAATTAAATGTGAAAAGTCCTCAAATCCTGACTATTCAATGGTCAGTAATATCTTCTTTTTTATTATTCTTGTATGACTTGTTGGAAAGATCTTTGTTCATTAGTGGAATTTTTTTAAAACTTTATATTATTGTTATTATTACAGTAGTAATCATCATCACCATCATAATGAATATAGAAAAGGGTAAAAGAAAGCATTACAAAATGTCAAATAAACAGATTAAAAAACCAGCATTGAGTATATAATATATGGATATATGTTTCTGTATTTGTGGTTGCTTATTGGTTTATATGGTCATCACCTTTTTAATGGGGTTAAGAAAGATATTTTCATTTAAAAGTTTAAAAAAATTATAAGTATGTCTTTCGAATGCAATATAATTTAATAAACCATCCTTCACAAACGATTTTATGTATTTTAAAATACTGATTGGTCAATAATATAAGAGCTGGTTATAATGGGCTTAAAAATTATATAATTTTAAAGCCCATTATAACCAGATCAATTTTGATGTTATATATAACAAGATTGATAGAATCATTTTGACACTGAAAACAGCATTATAACATATGTTCAGCACCACACCACTAAAAGGTTGCTGATACCTTAAAGTATTAAAAAAAGATGTTAAAGTCTATTACATTTTTTAAATGTGGATCAAAACGTCATTAGTAACACGAAAAGAGTTTTATATTAAATAATTACATTAAAATTATTTATATATATTTTTAAAATAAGAGCAAATGATAACTGTTAGCAGAAATTTACTTTATGTATTTCTAAATATCTGATAGTTAAACTAATTTATTGATGTTTTTTTTTTTTAATTTTTATTTAAATGCGAGGTTGTCGTTGTTAAAAAGCAAATTAATTATTTCTAAACAAATACTATAAATTCATTTGTCAGTCTAATAAAATAAAATGATTCATCATTGCTAAATTTATTTAATTTCTTTTCTAAAATAGTAATGATAAGAGAGAAAAAATAACAATATAATGACATTTATTCATAAATATTTAAAAAAGAGATAAAACAGAAAAAAATAAAATGACATATTTGTAATGAGAGGAAGTGTATATAGTATTAGTAAAATATGTAAACAAATAAATGATAAAACTCCACTTGTCAGAAACTAAAATGCTATTATTGTAATTACATTTTTTTTAACATTTTAGCTGTCAGATTTTAAGTTGACATTTTTATTAGAGTTAACTTGGATTTTAATTCAACCGACAGCCATTTAACAGCTTATATGCAAAATTCTCTATCAGGAAATCAAACGCTTCTTTAAAGAACAAGAGAAGATTTAAAACTTTGTAATGTCATTTCAAGGGACAGAATGAATAAAATTATTGATTGTTAAATTTTTTTGAATTTAAAATAAAAAGCAGGTGTGGTATAAATGATAACATTTGTGCAAATTATCTTACTGCACATTTAAATTGTTTAAACTTGCATACAAGCACATACACACGCGCAATTTTTTTTGTGTGTAAAAATCTTCGGAAAAAAAAATCAGATTTCGAAATTAATTTAGAAGAATATACGTTTGGGTGAATCTATATATAATTTCAAATTATAGTTAAAAAATAATCAAATAGTTAATTATTCAGAAAGTCATATGATGTTCGAGCATCGACGTGTACCTTTAGCTTTCAAGACCGCCATTTTTTGCAGTTTGACAAATCCACGCAGGGAAAACTATTGTGGAAATAAATACTTTTCCAAGTTTAATGAAATTTAGTGTAGTATAATTCATGCTGAGCATATCGAATTAAAATATATAATGATAATTATTATGCTTTAACTCTCTGATTAATCCACATCACTAATAAAATATAAATATAATATAAATAAAGGATTGATAATAAATACCACATAATTCAAACCTTGTGAACATCAATCTTATCACATGCCTACATTTATTTTCATGAGGAAAATTGGGTGATTATAAACAGAAATAACGATTGGTGAAGATTATAAAAGAAAATAACAGATCCTTGGGTGATAAAAAGATATTACCAATCTGAAATTCTAACTTTTCCAGGATATAAGATGGAATTACATTTTAAATATAAATTAATATATTTAGAATTGGGAAAGATGCATACATATGTATGTATATGATTAAACTAATGATATCTATAAATGAATAATGGATATATTTTTATACAGTAAAATCTTATTATCTAAGCTAGTCATTTCCTGAATATTTATCGTTTCTGTTTTATATTTACCAATCTTTTTTCATATCGTGTGTTGAAATTAAATTCAGTTCTATAAGAATCTTCAGAAACGTTTGTCATTTTTTAATTGAATGTTTTTTTTTCTCATGTGTCATAGCATCAGCCGAGAAGTGAACCCGCTCACCCGGGACAATGACCACCAATGCCGAAAGCTCTTTCTTTTCAAAAGATAAACCACTAAACATCACATGATCATGATTTCCACTGTATGGAGAGTTTTACCTATTTCTTTTTCAAAAGATAAACAATATATATATATATAATAAAAATAACTTTTATAAACTCTTAATTTAACATTATAACAACATAAAAGTTGAAATTGAAGACTTATAATGCACAAAGCATGCTTTCATCAGACCTCTACCTCAATCATATACTGTATTAATTTAACAGTTGAAAATTATGCTTATATATGGATGTAATAAAGGCTTAATATGTAAATGTGGCATTTAAATGTTCCATTTTTCAATAATGGAATGCAGGAATCCTTTCTGTTGATTGCATTTGGATCCTCTGCAATTGCCTTAGCCTTCTTATATTTTCTTTCTCCATTGTCTCCCTTGGCACAAATTGACATCAGATTAGTGGGATTAAAACTGTGACCAGTAGTGAGTTTGTGATCCAGAAAAATGATTTATAGTCATTGTTCTGTTTTGCTTTCATGTGTAATTATGTATGCTGGACAATTCTCATAGATCTTATTATGACTGAGATTCACTTTAATACAAACACTGCATGTAATTTCAATTTTTATCTTTTCTTAATACTCAATTGCAACAAGTATATAAGAATTATTTTAATTAATGAAAAAAGAATTAAATATTTAGAATTACAAAATAGAAATAATAGTAGTGTTTTCTCCCACTGGACAAGCCACCAGGTGATGCTGCAGAACCACCAAGAAGCCTGTAAGTGATAAATTTCTAAAAACAAAAATGGCTCAAAATTTCTGAAATTGAAATTTGCTCCTCCCCCTGCACAAAAACAAAAATGGCTTATAATCGCTGAAATTTAAATATAAAACAAAAATTGATTAGAATGACTGAGGCGTGAAATGGTTATACCTCCTCTCTCCGCACATGAAGAATTCAATGAAAAATAAGTAAAGTGCTGATGATGATGAGTGTTGTTTAACTGCATTAGAATGTTCATCTCTCTTAACATTGATGCAATGATTACTCATGCCTATGTAAGAAGCTTTAAAATTTTCACATGAGATTTGATAAACACCATGAGATTCAAGAGGGATTGAATCTTTAGGCTTGGTTATTATATTGCTAATCTTTTGATGAGTAGAAAATGCTGTATTTATATTATAGCATTTAATATACATCCAATACTGTCTGTAGTTTCTTTTACATATGAAATACAAATCCTAATAGCTGATTTATCATCTTTTTGTTTCCTATTTTGTCCATTTTGGGCTTGAAATAAGGCTTCTTTAATAAATTTATAATTATAACTATTTGCTAATAAAATTTATTAAACAAGCCTTATTTCAAGCCCAAAATAGACAAAATAGGAAACAAAAAGATGATAAATCAGCTATTAGGATTTGTGTTTCATATGTAAAAGAAACTACAGACAGTATTGGATGTATATTAAAATGCTATAATATAAATACAGCATTTTCTACTCATCAATAGATCAGCAATTTATAA
The DNA here is from genome assembly GCA_028023455.1 of Epiperipatus broadwayi. Lineage (NCBI taxonomy): Eukaryota > Metazoa > Onychophora > Udeonychophora > Euonychophora > Peripatidae > Epiperipatus > Epiperipatus broadwayi. The sequence continues at coordinate 119,786 of JAQFVV010012540.1, read as the reverse complement.
CCAAACCTAAGGATTCAATCCCTCTTGATTCTCATGGTGTTTATCAAATCTCATGTAAAAATTGTAAAGCTTCTTACATAGGTATGAGTAATCATTGCATCAGTGTTAGGAGAGATGAACATGATAATGCAGTTAAACAACAATCATCATCATCCTCACTCTCACTCCATACTATAGATTCAGGTCATAAAATTGATTTTTCTAGTACCAGGATCATATCCAAATGTGATAATCTTTACCAGTGCAAAATCAGAAAAGCCATTGAGATACTTAAAAGGCCAGATTGTATCAATAAGTGAGATGATACATGCAAACTTCCTCCTATTTGGAAAGATTTTTAAAAAAACATTCTTAATTTAATATTTTTGCTATTGATGGAACTTTAATGTTTTTTTTTTTTCAAATCAGTGATTGTAGCACCTTTACAACGATCTTTCTACCTTTTATTACCCAGTAGATGACATGTGTGATCAAGTTGAAATATCAGTATATAAATATTTAAATTTTTAACATGGATGAATGCATAAAATATGTCTTTTATATATGGAGCCCATGAAAATCATTGTACCAATATATATATATTCAAGTACACATATCAGTTACCAAAAACGTGAAATGTAAGATACTTAGACAACAATCAAATAATAAAAAAATTATAGTCAAATAAAAGAATGAGACGCTACATTAATACTAGTACTAGTACATTTTTTGGGATTTAAATGGCTTTGAAAAACAATCAGTGAAATAGCTCAAAATAAAACACTATTGGTATAAAATTGGACTATATTTTAAATCAGATACTATAAAATTTTTATATACAAATATAACATTTATACATATAATCACTAAAGAGATGGAATAGATTATTTAACAGGAACAAATATTAGACCTGAATTTAATAAAAACAAATTATGACAGTTGATTATCTTGAATAACATTAATGTTTAAAACTCAAAAATTTCAAGATTGGTGACTGTATTCATTAAAGATTTTAAAAAATTTTACTTTATAGAACATATTTTAGTCAAAACTCAATGATCACTATGAAGAACAAATAGGAAAATCTGTAGTCATATACATGTGGCCTCACTGATTCTATTAATATGAAAAACAAAATAACAGTCAACTAAATGCATGACATAAGTTCTGCTAAATCATTGTTTGCCAATAAGTTTATATTATATAATCATCAAAGAAACAATCTTCAGTCAAGTTAGTAAAATTGCCATGCAGTTTTTTCCCAAACCTTTCTCTAAAGGATTATGCCAGAGCTACAAGCTCTTGAAGTATTTATGGGTACCAGTTTTATTCAAACAACAATGTAAGTTTGGAAATTGCTATAGGTCTAATTGAAATCATCCATGCAGTCTTATGTTCATTTGAAGATCTAAAGATATGTTATTTACTACCCAAATGTTATATAGTAGTATAGTCTGCAGATCACAATCTGTTTAGGAACAAATAATTTAGTGCATAATTCTTAAAAATAGAGCATTACGAGTGTTATCACTTCAATAATGTCAGTAGTCTCATGCAAGATGAAAAGAGTTTATATTTTCTGTAAAATATAAAAATAAAATATAAAAATATTAAAAATATGTAAAATATTTATCAAAAGCCTGATTCTAGCTTTAAATATTGAGATCCATAATATTAAAAATACCACTAATGCAGATCAAATCTTATTAATTGGTTAAATCTCAACCTGATTTTTTAAAAAAAAAACCATTAATAGACATTTTAAAAATCATTATATTAAGCAGTTCTATGAAATTTGAACAGTTTAATATAGTATATTATTTTATTAAAAAATAGAGTTATCATGTAAAGATATTTAATTAATTTAATACATAGCACACTTGAATAGTCTTTTTATATTATTTGAGAACTACTTCAGAATAATTAAATGTGAAAGAGATATAATATTTTACTAATTAATAGTGAAATAAATGTTATTTTTTATATTTAATAGTCTTGACTATTATGATCTTATTATTTCAAGTATATAAAATGAGATTTTGTAACAAAAATTTTAGCTAAATATTATCAACATAATCATATATAAGATATATTAAGAATACTGCAACATGTTGTTTTTGAATAAGTATAGATTATTGTAAAATTAATGGCAAGCATTGTATGAATTTACTTTATTGTTCACATATAAACCGCAAGTATAAAAAGTAAATAATACTATAGTGAGTCTAATCCCATATTTGTAATAGTTTATTAGAAAAGTCAAAATAAGAGTCATAGATCACATGACCCTATTCTCTTAAGCTTGTAAGTTATAAACAATGGGGATTGACAATTCCTCAAGAAATTTTGTGATAAATGCTTAGCCAGAGAAAACATTGAAAATAACTATGTCAGGAACCATCCCCCAACCTCTGACCATGGTTTTGTGTTATGTGCTTTGGCACTCCTCAGAGAGGTGCCAGGGTAAGCTTTGGATTGGTATTTTAGATCTAGTGTCTGAATCTACCCTGACACTTCTCTGAGGAGTTCCAAAGCATGAAACCATGGTCAGGGTTTGAGGGGGGGGGGTTCCTGAGAGAGATATTTTAAATGCTTTTCTGGCTAAGCATTTATCACAAAGCTTGTTGAGGAATTGGCAATATCATTGTTTCTCTTCACTTAATTTTTATAAATCTTGAAATTTATATTTTTGGATTTTTTTTTGGTACTCAAAGACTAGAGAAACATTTTAGATCTTCACTATATGAGAAATAATCAAGTCACTATAACATTATCAACTTTTTAAAAGCTTTTATGCATGATTTATTATGATTAGATCCTGTTTTCTAAATTCTAAGATAACCCTGTAAATGATATTGCATAACAATCTCAGTACATTATGTTAATTATTGCAAATAGATTCTACTTTGCTTTAATTTTTTATTAGGAAATTTAATTGTCATTTAACTTTATTAATACTAGTATATTCTTTTGTATAATTTATATTGGGATATTTTATTTTTTCATGTTTTTAAATTATTAACAATTAGTGAACACAACGAATTTGTTCTCATTGTATAAAAAATTGTCATAATAATAGCATTGTTTATGCTTAGCTTATTCAATGTTATGTGATTAATCATGTTTTGAAAATGTACCATTTTAAACCTTAACACTTCAGTAGTATTACTCATTTAAAAGTCGTAGATGACTCTTAAGTTAATAAATCATATGCTGTAAACATATAAAAAATAATTTAACTTAATGATAAATTAGAAAGTTTGTTTGAAATATAAAAATGTGATAAGGATGTGTATTAATGTTAAATAAAATAGCGGTGGCTTATCAACACTCGTTATAGTAAATATTCAATCATAAATTTGTATATTACAACATGTTTTTGTTTTATACTTACACTTAATATTACTGATTCTTATTTTTTTTCAATCCAAAAATAATTAAATTAAATATGTTAAATTAAACTTTCAAAATCAGATCTTTTAAAAGGCATTATTAAAGGAAACATTATTGTATTATAAAATTGTCATTGATATTTACTGACTTAAAAGTTTAAAAGGACTAACAAATAAGGTGAAGCTACTTATAACTAAAATCTCATTATTTAAACATCTGAGGAAAAATGGTGGGTTTGCAATTTTCTAATTTATATTTGCCAACTTCAATAGTATGGTAATATCAGTCATATTGATATTAACATTTCTTGAAAGGTTTTAATTAAATAAAGCACTTGTCAGAATGTGGTAAATAAAGTAATTTCCAAGTCTTTTAATTGCTTTAGCTATTGTAAACAATTTTAATAAGAAATAATAAAAAAAATATTTAAAGAAATGCCTAAACAAATATTACAAGGCGAAGCTCAACTTTAAATTCATAATTTTTTTTTCATCTGGATAATATAAAAAAAACATTATCATAAAATATAATTTTAATTTCAAGTATTAAAGGGTATTTGTTTTATTTAAAAAATTTAAATAAAGATAGGATTAATTAAGTCTAAACAAAAAAAAAAACACATTGTTAATTAAAATAAACAAAAGTTATAATAATTTTGGTTGTATTGATATAATATTTATCTAATTTTTTTATGTTGTAGATCTGATGAAGACTGCTAGTACAGTCGAAACTGTTAAATAAATAAAATTATTTGCTTAAAGTGTTAAAGGAGTGTTGATGAGTTTATAGTGAAAAAGTCATAATCTTTATTTTCACTTCTTGCATTCACTTTAACCTGTTGCGAAGGTAATCTTCTTTTAATAATAAAGGTGAAATTCCACATTTATTGATGGGACAATATATTTATACCATAATTAAATATATTTATATCATTATACAAAAGAAATTTTATAGTTTTATTGAGCTATTATTTATGGTCTGATGTTATAAATATTAAAATACTTTTTGAGGATCAGTCAAATTTTTTCGTATATAAATTTATAAAGTAGTGGTTGAAAAAGTTTGATGTACATAAAATAATATTTATTTAAGTACAAACTAATTATACAGCGTTTACAGAAAATTATTTATTTATTATTTATAATGGAAAAAAATACACTATCAAGCTTTTATTAATTCCTTCATCTCACTCAAGATAAGTTTAAAACAAATTCTCCTATGGATCAAAGTGTCATATGATTTTCCAGCTCATCTTCAATGTCTTTAAATTATTAATAAGAATATACCATCTCATTATATAGAAAAGAAGTCAATCCTCATGTTAATAAACATCATTTTCACTTGGCATTGTCATCTGATGTAAATTGATTCCTCAATCTTACAGTAGATGCTTTTGAAGAAGCATAGTTAGAGAGAATTTTTATTTGTAATTATATATTGGACTATTTTCATCAACTAATATTAACTGTTAAATGTTTATAGAAAAAAGTTCAAATTTTATTTAACTTTTCCAATGACATTCAACTATCAACAGTAAGACACTAATCAATATTCTATTTAAAAGAGATGACTATATTTAAAAAAATTCTAATAAAACATTTAAAAATTAATATTAGATGCTGGAAATATCCAATATTTAATTACAACAATCTCATCAACACAAACTTTTAGACAAACATTAAATTTTTTATTTGTGTTGCAAAATAAATACTAAACACAGAAACAAATAAAAAAAATAAATTATGAAAACATTTATATGATAATTAGACGGATTTGAACTCGGGATTTTTCACTACATTCATCCTCCATTCTATCTCAAGCAATCTATATACATAACCACACACATGTGAAAAAGGTAAATGATTCCCAATATACGTATTTCATGCAGAATTTAGCACTCATCAGTTGGACTAGATCATAATATCCTACAAATATATACAATCAGTGCTTAGTTTATATAAGATAGCAATTTTTAAAACTTTAATGGAAAGGTTTCAATCTTCTCACCTCTCCAATCATTTAACCATATATTTTATTGAAAAAATGTTGATGGAATTCTCAAAGTGAATTTGATATTGTAGTTATACTCATGTAAATATTATGTCAATCTAATTCCTCATATTATATATATATATATATATATATATATATATATATATATATATATATATATATATATATATATATATATATATATATATATATATATATATAGGAAAGAGATGGTCTGAACTTATACTAAGATATAATTTATTTCCCAAACAACATGTAATTCTAAGGCAGTATGTAATTTTTTTATACTGAATGTATTTTATATCATTATAAAAGAATACAAATTTTATTTTTAATATTTTAAATTATATTGCCATAGCTTTTTTTTTCTTATGTGTCATAGCATCAGCTGGGAAGCGAACCAAATTCATTAAATATTTATCATCTATCAAAAACTGTTCAAGTGGGATTGTTATATTTAATAATAAATGATCCTCTTGACATTAAGACAGCTTGTGATCTAAAACTTTGAAGTTTAAAAATTTAGTCATACTTAATTTTACATTTATAATGCTATGGTATTATTTAATTTGTCTAAGAAATAAGGCATTTGATTTTGCATTTTGGCAGAAGAAGAAGATAAGATAAAATAAAAAACTACTTAAGATTTTATTCTTATATGATAAAAATTTTAATGTTGATGCCACTTAGACATTATAAAAAAATACTAACAAATATCAGTGCTCGTATATAACAAATGATATTAGAAGCAATTCTTTTCACTTTACTCCAAAACAATAAATAATAAAGCTTGATTAATTAACGAATATAAGATGGCATTATGTATGCATTCATTTCCAGTGTTGTCTCCATCAAATTTGCAATTTATGGATTATTGCTTCCATGAATAAGAAGCTTAGATCTAATACAAACAAGCTGGAATTCAAAATATTCATGTAATGTTAAGCTATTAAAAGAAGGTAAAAGATGGTTGTTGGATTGAATATGCATTATGTCTGTTTTGACATACGTAGTAAGTTAGATTTAGTTAGGAATATCAATAATAATAAATGTGGATATAATTATACTTCTTTTCAGAATCCATTGATAACTAAAACTTACAATAGGTGAATCTACAATAAAAGAAAAACAATTATTATTAAACATACTAAATTAAAGATAAATTTTATAATAAATACAATAGTTTAAATAAGAAATATATAAAATTACTGCTTAAAAAGCATTAATGGTATTTGAAAAGATTGTACTATTTAAAATATTCAGCAGTTAACATAATTAAAAATTAAAAAAATTATAGATCATAAGTTTGTCTTAATTACATTTTTGAAAATAATTCCAATCATCAAAAACTGAAACCATATCTCTGTCTTAGTTACTTTAAGCTAAAAGATACAGTTTATTTTGACTACTGACTCTAAATGAATTCAAATATTAAGTTAAAAGAGGATTCTGTATTTTAGCTTAAAATAGCTCAGACAAATTTGATTGTTAGTTGTTATATGGCATGCTTTCAGTTAGGTCTTTCAAGTTTAGTTGATTACAACCTTAATTACATTATATCATAAATTTTTAATTGGATTACAGAAAAATTTCTAAATAGATTTAGTGTGTACATCAAAATTGGAAAACATTATATATCTTTATGCTGTTCTTCCATAAAATAATAATCAGAAAATAAATTATTTACATCAGCTATATAAATATCAATTTTTTTATACATTTATAACCTTTTTCAGCACCTGATTTGTTTTCCTTTTCACCAAATCAGATGCTGAAAAAGGCTTTTAATGTATAAAAAAAAGTTGATAATTATATAGTTGTTGTAAAGAATATTATTTTCTGATTATTATTTAATTTGTACATCAGTATATACAATGAAAACTTTTTATTACAGAAGATTGATTTCTTATGAGATTTTAGAGAAATTGTTATATTTTAAGTTCTTATACAGATATATAATTTATGCATGTCTATTTACTTCTATAGCACCTGAGTACTGAGCTAGAAATGGGTCCGATCTTATAATTTAAAGCAGCTCAGACAAGTTCTATTATTCCTTGACAGATAACAGGGTTTCATTTTGCCCTTCCAGTTTTACTTGGTTGTTGCTTTAATTATACCATAAGTGAAATGTATTTGTAAATAATTACATAGAAATGCCATTTACATTTAATGTCTACATATGTATAAGTTTGATTACATGAGAGATTTCAGAACTATTGGTATACCTCAAATATTGTGTTTAACTTTGTCTATAACTTTTATAAGAAGATAAGTATTAAATTAGAAGCTAGTTATATTTTTTATTTTAAAATATCTCAGATGATTTTTATTGTTACTTCCTAGGTCATGTAGTTTTAGTTTACTCTTTGCATGTTATTTGGTAGTGGTTTTAATTGCACTGAAGGTAAAATATTTATCTGGTTATTACACCCAAATTTTTATGTATATATAATATTTATTTCTCCTGTACATGAGGGGTTAGAATGACTAATGTCAACATGGGTAGAATAACAACCTTGACACTAAAAAGGGCTTCGAACATTCCATCATCAGATTTTCAATGAAATGGAAGTCTGAAGAATTGGGAGTTGGAGTAGTTAGAAGCCTGCCCATTAAAGTATAAAGATTGTCTATTTTAATATAAAGTTGATCACTGATTGTATATATGTGTGGAGATGGTAATTTGGACCAACTTATGAGTGCTGGTTTAGCACAAAATACAGATATTGGTGATTATTTATCTTTTCAACATGTATGTGATCAGGTGGGTTAGCAATATGAGATGGCTTGGAGAGTTGAGGATTGGTAAAAGTCTGAGTTTGAATCCCTTATATATTACATATATATCTGTATGTGCAGATGTAAACCTGTACAGTGTATTAATTTAATATTTATTTATGTATAGGTAATCTTTTTTTTTTTAAAAAATATATTGCGCTGTTTATATTACAATATTGCTCAAAACACAATTCTAATTTAATAAAAAATTAAAACTGTAACTTCTTGTAAAAAATAATTTAAATAAATGTTTAATAAATATAAATTTTATTAAACACACATTATTATATTAAATAATATTTACCTTAGGAATAAGCGTCTGAAAAATTCGAAGGTAGAGACCTCTACAGGTCTTAGCCAACATTTATTTAATTATTATGTATTTGCATGCAATTTTTTTAACATTATATCATTGTTTATTTATACTGACAGTGACTAATAAAAATATAATTTGAATTTCACATTCTATTGTAAGAAAACAAAATCTGATATTTATTACTATCATAAATATTTCAGTTAAAACCGATTATGCTTGAACGAGATGAAAGCTTCTTAGTACAAGTAGATTCTATAATACTAATTTGTGCAATGGAATTATTAATTCATTACACACTCATATATATATGATTTAAATTATATTCAACTAAATAGAAATTCAAATTTCTGGTAACGTTTACTTCAATTTCATGTTAAAATAAACATCCAAATAAATCTTTCAAGACAACTGTCTTATGTCCTCAATTTCAGTTATCAGCTAACAAACAGATACCTTAGAGTATAAATCGACACATCAAATAGAAGACAAGCTTGAGTTTAAAATATGTAATTGATTTCAAGTCAGTTTTTGCTACTTCACCTAACATTGAAATATTTAATTTTTTTAAGATTATTTCATCATACTTGTTTTATGCTCTATGACTGAAATAGTTTTGGATTTGATATATACTTGATAAAGGCTTTTCACATTACAAGATATAAATTAGTAAGTAGCTCATTGACAAGTCATAAGTAATGTTGAGCTCTTAAAAAATCTGTCATGGGATAATTATTTTGATGATTATTGCAACATAATGTCAAAGGTTATAAGTGAATATTATCAGCAACCTAAACTGGCTGCTTAATTTGAAGGTTGTTTGTGTAAGTTAATTTATTTATTTGAATTTAGCAATAGATACATTTGAAATATAATATAGATGATTTATTGATTTAATTAATATTTAAGATAGTAAAGTATGTTGATGATTTTAACTCCACTTTCATCATGTTGTCATAATATTTAAATGTTCAAATTTATAAGATTTCATTGTAATTATTTCATACTTTAAAATTGGTGATGTCTTAAATTTAGTATACATTTAATAAAGGCTTCAGATATTATCTTGAAATATATTGGCATGTAGCTCATAGTCAATTGATAAATGACTGTAAGGTCATAAAATAATTTTAGGAGAATTATTTGGCTAATTATTTTAACACGATGACAACGTTTATGAGTGAATATTACTATCAATTTTGTTGTATTTATTCAGTTGTATGTGTATTTGGTTGGAATATATATATATATATTAATAGATAAATAGAAAGATAGAAAGATGGATAAATAAATAGATGGATGATAGGTGAACAGATGGATGAGTGGTTCAGATAGATAGATAGAATAGATAGATAGATAGATAGATAGATAGATAGATAGATAGATAGATAGATAGATAGATAGATAGATAGATAGATAGATAGATAGATAGATAGATAAGTAGATAGATACATCGACAGATAATACTATTCACTGTTAGCATTAATTTCAAATAGATAGTTATCATTTACACATGTCTTAATTTCAAATATTTATATATATATAAAACAAAAAAACACAAGTTAAAAAACTTGCTAACGCTTGTATTTATGATAACATATCAGACCCATGTAGCTATCTGGCTTGCTATGCTGAGTTTGAAGACATTAACGTGTCTAAAAGATTCATGCTTGCAAGCTGAATAGAAACTGTTTCATAAATGCTCAGAGTTTGTGTTTAGATCTAGTTTCTTATTCCTGTCTTTCACTGACGATAGCAAATAGCTTGAAATCATGATCTGAAAGTGGAATTAAAGTTAGAGATAGTGAATTCTCACTCTGACGTTTATGTAAACATAAAACTATGCTTGACGGTGTTTTTGGTAGAACGCCATCTGTTATCATATATATATATATATTGAATTTTAATTATTGAATTAATACTAGAATAAAATATAGAGCAAGTTTTAAAATATATGAGACAATTAAATGCTTTAAAAAGTATTTATACATGTATTTATTTATTTTTCAAATACAAAAAAAATAATTTTATTATTTTTTTAAATAAAATTTATATTAGATTAATCAAAGCTTAAAATAACATTGTAAACAGGTAATTACTCAGACTCATCAATTTGAAAACTAGTTTACAAACTAAAGCCAAAGATGAATGCATTTGTTTATATCCTGGAATCCAGCTTTAAGTCTGTTACTATTTCATGTTAAAGATTTCACATATTAAATATCACACGCGCGCGCGCGCACACACACACACATATATATAATTTTAAAGTTCGCTATTATTGAGATACAGACTTTTAAACAGAGGGCGTTACTGGATATTTGTAATTGTATAATGGTTTATATATATATTCTTAATTAGAATAGTTTCTTCCACTTTTTGTACTGACTAAAAGCAGTAGATTTTGTTATCTTCTGGATGTATACATATAATTATTTCATAAATGCATATTCCTTTTTTCTTTATTAAAAATGTATTACTTCTGAGAAAATGCATGGCTATTTCTGCATATATAGACAATCTGCTTTGTTTTGTTAAAAATTTGCTGGTAAATGTACAATTTTTCAATGTACATATATAATTTGTTTCATATAAAAATATATTAGATAATGATTGGTTTTAATGATTGGAAGATACTGGCTAGTTGATTTCTGAAATACTTCATTGATTTACTTATTAAAACTATATTTGGTATTGTGGTATTAGAGCTGCGACATGAAGAATGATAATCGTTTAATCATTAAATTAATTAGGGTATTAAATCAAAAACATATTTTAAAATCTACATTAAAAAAAAAAACAATTTAACAAAAAAATACGAAAAGCATTAATGTGAAGAATGGCTAAAATGCATGTTTAAATCAAATTGAATGTGTGTTTGCATGTGCATATTCTGCATAATCTATTTTAATACATTGTACAAACTTACATCTGCATTTATATATGTAATATATGCGGGATTCGAACTCAGACTTTCACACGACCTTCAACTCTCAGTGCCATCTTATATTGCTGACTCACCTGATCACACAAATGTTGAAAAGATAAATAATGACCAATATATGTATTTTGTGCCAAACCAGCACTCATCAGTTGGCATCTCCACACATATATACAATTAGTACTCGGCTTTACATTAAGATAACCAATCTTAATAATTTAATGAGTGCTTGTTAGCACAAGATACTTATATTGGTGATCATTTATCTTTTCAACATGTGTGTGATCAGTTGAGTCAGCAATGAGTTGTAGGTTGAGTGAAAGTCTGAATTTGAATTATTGCATATATTACATATATAAATGCAGGTGTAAGCCTGTACAATGTATTAAAATAGATTATGCAGAATATGCACGTGAAAACACGCACTTAATTTGATTAAAACACGCATTTTAACTATTCTTTACATTAATGCTTTTCGTATTTTTTTTTGTTAATTTTTTTTTTTTTTTAAATGTAGATTTTAAAATATGCTTTTGATTTAATAACATAATTAATTTAATGATTAAACGATTATAATTCTTTATGTCGCAGCTCTAATACCACAGTACCCTGTATTTAATCTTCAAAAATATTGTTGATAATCTATGGATTCTTAATAATGCATTTGAGTTTGATAATCATCAGGTGAGTACATGCAATCTCTACTACAAGTTTTGAATGGAACAGAATGCTATTAAAAATAAAACTATCCTTGAATATTAAAGGTTTGTAAATTTTTAAGTGTCTCAGTATTCATAACTATCATATCAAAAATATGCAATCAGATATACATCAGAAAATAAAAAAATTAATAAAGCAAATTTTTCTTTCTTTAAATTATTAAAAGCTCAATAATCTTAACAATACATTGTTTGTTTTTTACTTTCTTTATATTCATACAAAATGCAGTTTAAATCACTTTGAATGCGTGGCATAAATAATTGACTTTTTCCAAAACTCTTTTGAGTAGAAGATTACGACTAAGTAATTAACTTTCATTATATATATATAAATACAAAAAACAGATTAAATAATTTAATTAATTATTATTTTAGCACGGATATTTTTTATATTTATTTATTTAAAATCAAAATACTTATTATTTGCTTGCTCATTTTTTATTTTTTTATAATTTAGATTTTGTTAATTTCTTTTATTAGTTATTTAATAAATTGTTTTTCTCTTCACCAATAAAAATTGTAATTATACATATTATGTATGCCACAGTTATTTTAATAGTAGAAACTTATCTGAACACACACGTGTTAGATTTCTTTTATTCTTAAATGTTATATGAGACATACATATATCTAGTCAAAATATGTTATAGATCACATGACCCTATCTCTTAAGCTTGCAAGTTATAAACAATGAGGATTGCCAATTCCTCTACAAGCTTTATGATAAATGCTTAGCCAGAGCCAGCATTTAAAATATCTGTCAGAAACCCCCCCCCCCCAACCCCCGACCATGATTTCGTGCTTTGGCACTCCTCAGAGAGGTGTCAGGGTAGGTTCAGACACTAGATCTAAAAATACCAACCCAAAGCCAAGCACGTATTTAGAAGTTATCTTTTGAGTGGAAAATCTGAAATTTTCAGACAACTACATGTCTTAAAACCCAGCTATCCAATTCAAATAGCTATATGAGGCTAAGAGATCTTCAGCCATACCATATATTAGTAGTCTTAGCAGTATTAAATTGCATAAGACTTATGGCAGAGTCTATAAATAGTCAAAATAAGTCATAGATCACATGACCCTATCTCTTAAGCTTGCACGTTTTAAACAATGAGGATTGCTAATTCCTCTACAAGCTTTATGATAAATGTTTAGCCAGAGCCAGCATTTAAAATATCTCTGTCAGGAACCCCCTCCTCCAAACCCCTGACTATGATTTTGTGCTATATATTTATATCCAAAATTTTGATTTAGAAGTGTCAAACTTTCTGCATTCATAACTTTGATGTCAATTATTAAATATAAATATATTACTGATTATTATTAATCGTTTATTAAACTAGACATAATCCCTAATCCAGATGTAAGCTTTAAACATGTTAAATATTAAAATACCTGCAGTTTTAATTACACTTAAGCATGTAAAATAACTCAATTATGCTTTTCTTTTACTATGTGTATTATCTTTTATAGATTTAATTAATAAATGGATAAAATAAAAACATTGCCACATTATATTTGTTATTGTTTCCATGCTAATCATGAAATTATGCCTGATATGTGAGCAAAAACTGTATCATTTATGCATATTCTTTGATAAAGAGTGAATGTTTAACATAAAAATTATTTATATTAAAATATCTTCAATTTAATATGTGTTATAGATGAAACTCACCTTTTCACTTGACAACAAATTTTGTAACTATTCACACAACATCTGAACAAGACAAATGATTCCTACAATGTACATTTTAATCTGCACTATCAATGGTCAGTTAATCCAGATCATAATCCCTTACCCATGTTTTTATCATCTATTCAGATTTTATTAATACCAAATTATTATATTTTGACTTCCCAGATGTCAAACAATTTGCACTCACAACATCAACATAAATCACTTCAGATAAAGAAATTAATGATTATTATTAATCATTTATTAAACAATAGATCACCCCTAAACCAGATATAAATATTAAATCTAAAGTAAACATTATTCCATGTATTTAAGATAATTTAAAAAAAAACTGATAGAATAAACTATAATATTTATTTATTTTTACCTGAATTAAAGATAATATCTTGTTTAATAAATAATTAATAATAATCATTTATGTTTTTTATCAAAAATGGTTGGGGTCCATGTTGTAAGCATAGAAAGTTTGACAGTGTAAATCAAAAGGTAATAATTTGGTATGGATGAATACTGAACAAATGATGTAGTCACATGTTTAATAAGTGTTTATTCAATATGAACTGTGCATCTTAGAAATTATTTGTCTTTTTCAAATGTGTTTATTATGTTCTAAAAATGTGTAGTGTGCTTTAAAGATATGTTGGTGAATGCAAGTTTTAATTATACCTGTAATATAATGTAACGGGCACATACGTACATTACATTGTTTTTTATTAGTAAACATGAAAAGAATAAAAGTTCGCAAATAAAACTTCCTTTTTAAGAATTAAAAATTGAAAATTAAAATTCTATACTAAACTCACTTATATAAAATTGCACAGATAAAAAAAAAATTATTAAAATAAAACTTTATTAAAAATAGAAAAACTAAATCTTTCAACAAAAAGACTTAGAGATGAAAATATATCTTTAAGTTTGGAAAACACCTTAATTAATCAGAAAACGGAAATGATTGTTTTAATTAGTTAAATGTAAACTAGCCTTGGGCATTTAAATGTATAAGCAATGGTTAGATAGGAGAGAAAAACAATGGAATCGGACCTCAGCGAAAGGACCATCACATCGATGATGTAATGTCAATTGAATCCTTAAAATTGATATAAAAGGAAAAGTTTGGAAATGATTGAGAGTTATTATTAAGAGTGGTGCTATGTATTAGTGCGGAGTTGTGGGAGAAGGGATTAAAAAGACACACTCTTCAACCCTTCAGTTTTGTTATAAAAAAAAAGAAATGACATCGTTTTCTCCATTGAGGACCAGCCAAAGCAAAAGACCTCCAGATGAATAAATAAATCGGCCAACAGAATACCAATCTCTTTAGGACGGGATGGGAATTCACGTTCAAATGACAAGCAATGGATAAAAGGAACGTTTTGAAATCGTAAGAACTTTTTGAACTCTCAGCTTTAAATATATATAATTAATGAACATTTCTAAACAATAAGTACTTTACTTCTAAACTTGTTCCGTATTTTAAAAAAAATAGAAATAGATTCCTATCTGACCAAACTAAATTATTTATTAATTAGGTATAATTTTATTTGAAGTATTTCTTTTGTAAAATCATTTCCATTTATTTCTTTTTGGTTTTTTTAAGTTTTTATTATGATTTCTGTTTTTCAAAAAATTAAACTATATAAATATTACATTTAAGTCGGGCGTGAATGGCTATATAGATTTGTAAAGTTACATTATGGGAGGGTAATCTTAGGTTATTCATTTCGTAGTTGAATTAGGTCAATGGATTGGATATATTGGTGTAATTAGTAGATGTAGTATGAGATTTTCTACGGGCAGAATCGCTATTATATGCCACACACACTTGTTTTGCCTATGGGAGGAATTATAAGACAGAGACCGCAGTTCCTTCCTATGGAGTTTTTTTATTGCTCTTATTGTCAGATAGATGTAATATTCCTAGCTGACAAGAAGCAGTTTCTTCTCTTAACCTAATTGTGCTGCCATATTTTGTATTACATTGAACCCATTGATACAGATGGATTGAAATTTGGTTTGACTGCAAACTTTTGGCCTAAGATTAAACAAGGATTGAATTTTTTTTTTTCAAATGCAAATCTATGTAGTCTATTCATACTAGATACTCTAAATAAAAATGTATTAAATTTAAGTTGGGTATAGATGCTTCCATGGGTTCGTTACCGATTAATTATGTTTTTGGTTTTCATATTTGATCAAAATATACTAGACATTCGGTAAATACTGATACCTTATGGTGAGTATCTAAGATGTATTTATGTCAGATGTCTTTCAAGTTATTGGTGTCTTGCGGCATCTTACGATGAATGCCATTGGGTTTCTTATAAATTCCCCTCTGCATTTCCATCAATGACTTTATATTTTGATTGTTTATGTTTATTTTGAAATGTGTTTAACCGTGTAATCTACGTAACCGATCTATACTCAACATTAAAAACACATTTTATAAATCTATCTGTGCGAACTTATAAATTTAAAATGTAAACTTATAAAAATTAAAATGTAAAATCAAATTCTAAACTCAAGTTAAAATTATAAATTAATGTTAAAATGATTCAAATTTATATGTGCATTAATAAATGTTTGTGTGTATAATTACTGGCAGTGGCTTATTTTATTCTTTTTTTAAAAAAAAATTCTTAGATAAGAATTTATGAAATATAAATCTCTGCTGTTCCATTGAGCTAGTGACAATGGGCTAACGTCTGGATTCAAAATATTTAAAAAAAAAAATTTTTTTTCTGACTTACATATCTGCCTACTTTATAAATTCTTCTAGGTTCAAATGCCTAGATGGCGCCCTGTAGTGCAGTTCACGTTAAGTATCTTCTCAGGATCATTATAACTGGCACCCAATGTGGGGCCGATGTTTAATAAACCATGTATACCCTGAGTAAATTTCTTTTGTCAAAGTGAGATATTTTTATCTCTTTACATAAAGTCGTATACTTTAAATCTTATAAAAGTGCTGCCAGAAAGAAATTGCACATATATTAAACATGAGAAAGTATTAATAATATTAAATTGTATTTTGTTAAAAAGAAAGTCAAAAGGTTGCAATTAATATGTTTTTTTGTTTGTTAATATATATTATGCTTTAACGTGTACAGGCGCGCACAGCCACGTAAGTTTATAATCGAAATGTGGTGCCTTACAATGAGTACATTTGGGAATTACTTCATTGTAACCCTATGTATGCATTTCAATCAGTCATAAATAAGTTGGTGGTATTTATAATTGTGCTACAAATATACACGTTTAAACCCATTATTCCTTAAAACATATTTACCTCAGTGCAACCTTCTTAAATAAATAATTTATAAAATTTGCTTGTCATGCTGTGTGTAAAAATAAAATGTATAAAAAAATAGAATGCTTAGGGGGAGGAGCCATAGACGTAAATGGTCCTCAGGAAAACAGATAATCAACATTTTTTTTGTATATAAACTTTGTAAAAAATACTAACCGAATGTTTTCGTTAATCATGTACTGTAATTACTAACCCTAAGTAAAATATTTTTTTTGTTTATTTTTTTTTTTAAGCAAGTTTACTGATATGTAATGGGCACATACATACGTTACATTGTTTTTATTAGTAAACATGAAAAGAATAAAAGTTCGCAAATAAAACTTCCTTTTTAAGAATTAAAAATTGAAAATTAAAATTCTATACTAAACTCACTTATATAAAATCACACAGATAAAAAAAAATTATTAAAATAAAACTTTATTAAAAATAGAAAAACTAAATCTTTCAACAAAAAGACTTAGAGATGAAAATATATCTTTAAGTTTGGAAAACACCTTAATTAATCAGAAAACGGAAATGATTGTTTTAATTAGTTAAATGTAAACTAGCCTTGGGCATTTAAATGTATAAGCAATGGTCAGATAGGAGAGAAAAACAATGGAATTGGACCTCAGCGAAAGGACCATCAGATCGATGACGTAATGTCAATTGAATCCTTAAAATTGATATAAAAGGAAAAGTTTGGAAATGATTGAGAGTTATTATTAAGAGTGGTGCTATGTATTAGTGTGGAGTTGTGGGAGAAGGGATTGAAAAGAGACACTCTTCAACCCTTCAGTTTTGTTATAAAAAAAAAGAAAAATGACATCGTTTTCTTCAT
Source organism: Epiperipatus broadwayi (assembly GCA_028023455.1). NCBI lineage: Eukaryota > Metazoa > Onychophora > Udeonychophora > Euonychophora > Peripatidae > Epiperipatus > Epiperipatus broadwayi. The sequence continues at coordinate 101,824 of JAQFVV010012540.1, read as the reverse complement.
TGAGGACCAGCCAAAGCAAGAGACCTCCAGATGAATAAATAAATTGGCCCACAGAATACCAATCTCTTTAGGACAGGATGGGAATTTACATTCAAATGACAAGCAATGGATAAAAGGAACGTTTTGAAATCGTAAGAACTTTTTGAACTCTCAGCTTTAAATATATATAATTAATGAACATTTCTAAACAATAAGTACTTTACTTCTAAACTTGTTCCATATTTTAAAAAAAATAGAAATAGATTCCTATCTGACCAAACTAAATTATTTATTAATTAGGTATAATTTTATTTGATGTATTTCTTTTGTAAAATCATTTCCATTTATTTTTTTTTGTTCTTTTAAGTTTTTATTATGATTTCTGTTTTTCAAAAAATTAAACTATATAAATATTACATTTAAATCAAGCATGAATGGCTATATAGATTTGTAAAGTTATATTATGGGAGGGTAATCTTAGGTTATTCATTTCATAGTTGAATTAGGTCAATGGATTGAATATATTGGTGTAATTAGTAGATGTAGTATGAGATTCACTATGGACATAATCACTATTATATGCCACACACCCTCATTTTGCGTATGGGAGGAATTATAAGATGGAGACTGCAGTTCCTTCCTATGGAGTTTTTTTTTTATTGCTCTTATCGTCAGATAGATGTAATATTCCTATCTGACGAGAAGCAGTTTTTTCTCTTAACCTAATTGTGCTGCCGTATTTCATATTACATTGAACACATTGATATATCAGATGGATTGAAGTTTGGTTTGACTGTGAACTTTTGGCCTAAGTTTAAACAAGGATTGAATATTTTCTTTTCAAATGCAAATCTATGTAGTCTATTCATACTCGACACTCTAAATAAAAATGTATTAAATTAAAGTTGGGTATAGATGCTTGCATATGTTCGTTACCGATTAATTATGTTTTTGGTTTTCATATTTGATCAAAATATACTAGACATTCGGTAAATACTGATACCTTACGGTGAGTATCTAAGATGTATTTATGTCAGATGTCTTTCAAGTTATTGGTGTCTTGCAGCATCTTACGATGAATGCCATTGGGTTTCTTATAAATTCCCCTCTGCATTTCCATCAATGACTTTATATTTTGATTGTTTATGTTTATTTTGAAATGTGTTTAACCCATGTAATCTATGTAACCAATCTATACTCAACATTAATAACACATTTTATAAATCCATCTGTGCGAACTTATAAATTTAAAATGTAAACTTATAAAAATTAAAATGTAAAATCAAATTCTAAAATCAAGTTAAAATTATAAAGTAATGTTAAAATGATTCAAATTTATATGTGCATTAATAAATGTTTGTGTGTATAATTACTGGCAGTGGCTTATTTTATTCTTTTTTAAAAAAATTATTCTTAGATAAGAATTTATGAAATATAAATCTCTGCTGTTCCATTGAGTTAGTGACAATGGGCTAACGTCTGGATTCAAAATATTTAAAAAAAACATTTTTTTTTCTGACTTACATATCTGCCTACTTTATAAATTTTTCTAGGTTCAAATGCCTAGATGGCACCCTATAGTGCAGTTCACATTAAGTATCTTCTCCAGATCGTTATAATATATATGTCATATTATTACTATTTGCAAGATATTTTGTGTAGTGAAAAAGCTAAATGCTGACATTTCATTACAATATCAAGTACCTTCCTCAGAGCATCCTCTTTCTCAAATCATAAGAATGCATGTGAGATTTAAAATAGTTTTTATCTTTTCTTTTCTCCTCATATTTAAATTCTATTGGTTGAAAAGTTTTAAAATGTATTTTCTCTTCCAATAGCTTCTTCCAAATGTTGTTAATTTTCTTTAATTCACATCTTTCATTTATGTACTTGGGCATTTTAAAAATCCCTATAGCTTCTCTTAGCAATTTCTGGTCATACTGCTCAATTTTTGTTAAAATATTTGTTTTTTGAAAATTGATATCATGATTTGTTAATTTTATATGAGAATAAATAGCTGATGAATTCGATTTTTCTTTGACTGCCAGAATGTGTTCTTCCTTTCTAATATTTATTCTACAATTAGCCTGCCCAATATATGTATGTGGACACACCTTACGTGGAATTTCATATACACCATGACACTCCAAAGCAATTTTATCTTTAGGAAGTGGAAATATTTCACTAATTTTTTTATAAATAGTGTAAACTGTATGAATATTATTATTCTTTAAAATGTTACCAATTCTATCAGTTACTCCTTTTATATATGGCAAAATTGTGTTAATTTTTGATGTATCAAAATCTTTTTTCTTTTTATATGAATAAGCCCTATTAATAATGTTGTAATTAAAACCATTATGAAGAAGCATTCTATTAGTAGCAAAAAGGTCCTGGTGAAAATGGCTATCATCAGAAAGTCTCTTTGTTCTATCCAATAATGTGTTTGCTATTGAAAATAGTTGTGCAGGATGGTGAGGAGAAGAAAAATGCAGATATCTCCCAGTGTGTGTTGGTTTTTTTATATATACCATGGGATAAAGAACCATCTTCCCTTCTTTCAATCAAAACATCTAAAAAAGGTAATTGATTATTATTTTCTATTTCCATAGTAAATTTAATATTGTTCACTTTCACCATGACCTTTTTGCTACTAATAAAATGCTTCTTCATAATGGTTTTAATTACAACATTATTAATAGGGCTTATACTTATAAAAAGAAAAAAGATTTTGATACATCAAAAATTAACACAATTTTGCCATATATAAAAGAAGTAACTGATAGAATTGGTAACATTTTAAAGAATAATAATATTCACACAGTTTATACTACTTATAAAAAAATTAGTGAAATATTTCCACTTCTTAAAGATAAATTTGCTTTGGAGTGTCATGGTGTATATGAAATTCCATGTAGGGTCTGTCCACATACATATATTGGACAGACTAATCATAGAATAAATATTAGAAAGGAAGAACACATTCTGGCAGTCAGAGAAAAATCCAATTCATCAGCTATTTATTCTCATATAAAATTAACAAATCATGAAATCAATTTTGAAAAAACAAATATTTTAGCAAAAATTGAACAGTATGACCAGAGATTGCTAAGAGAAGCTATAGAGATTTTTAAAAAACCCAAGAGCATAAATGAAAGGTGTGAATTAAAGAAGATTAATAACATTTGGAAGAAGCTATTGGAAGAGAAAATAAATTTTTAAACTTCTCAACCAATAGAATTTAAATATGAGGAGAAAGAAAATGATAAAAATGATTTTAAATCTCACATGCATTCTTATGATTTGAGAAAGAGGATGCTCTGAGAAAGGTACTTGATATTGTACTGAAACATCAGCATTTAGCTTTTTCATTACACAGAATATCCCGCAAATTGAACTTTTGTCAATATTTGTGTTAACATAAAAAGTAATTAGACGGATGCAACCTTTTATACTTTTTTCTCCCATTGTTTTTCCTTATCATAATTTTAGTTTTTATCACACATTAAATCTATTTTTTTTAATTAAATTTTACATTTTCTTTAATCTAATTCATTTTAAATTTTTCTCAATCTTATTTTTTTTTCTCATCAGAGATACTTTATATACTTTGTAATTAATTCTATTATCAGTTTTATTAACAGCCAGAAATCTTTACTGGAATTCCAAAAGTTTACTTTCACTAATTAATTAATTAATCTTTTTATTTTCAAATTTTCATTAACATTTATTTTCACACATTTATTCTTTTAACTTATTTTTACTTTATATAAAAAAAATTTAAATCTCTTTTTTTCTAATTCTTTTCCCCACCCACTTTTAATAAATAGTTTTATTCCATTTTAAAAGATAATATAAAACAATGTTTTAATTTTAAAACCATGTTTTGAAACCACTTCTTAATTAATTATTACTTTTTGTTTAGACTATTCTTGTTTATTTATTTTTTTCTTTTTTAATATATGTGGTCATATATTTTTAAATTATGAAATATATAATGCAGACATATGTGAGTTTTATAACATATGTCTTGCTAGCATTACAATATATATTAAATTAGATGTTTAATATAAACAACTTTATTCAAGTATTCAGGCTTTTTTTCAAAAGGTTTTAGAGGTTTTATTAAAGTGTACACATACCCAAAAATGTATTATTAAGCTATTTGACAACCATGTTATCTATGGCAAGCAAACACTAATGTAATGTGGTAAGTTTTTATTTTATTATTCTTAGAGCACAATTATTATTAAAATATTTTATACATTCTTAATCTATTATGAAATAAGACTGTGCTAAATTCAGGTATTGGTTGCTTCAATTCATTAATAATAATGCTGTTTCATAAATTTAAGTCTTTCCTTCTTAATTAGCTAATTTTGATATATCAGTTTAGGAATACTACTGATAGACTCATGTTAGTATGATTTTTATGGTAATATTTAGAAGTGATTTTTAATCCAAAGATCCAAACTGGACATTTTTTTTCTTTTAATAATATCAACCCAGTAGTATCTATTTAGTAATAAACTGTTTTCCTTTGTTCAACTACAATATCTCCATTTTAGTCTTAGTAACAAAATTTATTTAAATAACAAATGATCTGTGTCATCTTTAAAGCTTTCTATTATTATTATTATCATCATCATTATCATCATTCTTATTATTATTAAGGCCAAAATGACTTTACATGATTTATTTGGCACACACATGCTTATATGAATGTTTATTATATTTACATGTACAGTTTTAACATATCATGCTACATAAGTCAGAGGGAGGCTTAGATATATGAATGGGGCAAAGCAATGCATTTTTTAGAGAACATTGGAATGGCTTATTTACATATATTTGAACTACAACATACAAAATGAAAGATTAAATGCAATCTGTATACAAACTTTCAAGTCAGTATTGAGGCTTGCATATGTGTACCCATAAAGATTGAAGGTTTTTATGGATATGTCTTATGAGATTCAAATGATATTTCTATCAGGGTTCTCTTATTTATTAACAAAGCAGTTTATATGCTCAGTGTAAACATCATTTATCTTAAGTTTGGCTGATGTAGTTGAGAGACCTTTTTTGGACCTGGTCTATTGTTGTGAGGATATAAAAAATTTTCATCATGGCTAGTAGAATACTGGGATTTATGAGGATTGCTCATGGTTATTTATAAAGTTAAGAGTATGCTCATTCAGAAAAGGCAGATACTGTCAATGTTAGTTTATAAGTTGGACTGTTCTTTAAGGAATGACTATGTTACCATAAAACTGTCCAGGGGAGGGGGCTTTTTTGCTATCTTAAATTTTGAACTGTACTAATTTATTGTTAAATGTAGATGGATGGCTCCTGGTGTTGTTGCCAAACATGATGGTACAATGGATGCACCAAAAGGCAAATGGGATAAAGTTGGTTGCATGTATAGTGGGGAAGCATAATTTTTGGAAGGGCTGAATTATATGTTGAATGGAGGTGAGGAATGCTGATAAGAGTTTAATGTTTTGTTGTGTGGATTTGAGTGTTTAGCAATCATTAAAAGTGTTGTTGAGCCTTTTTGGTTGCAAGGGGCATATCCACAGAATGGATCAACATTTTTCTAGAGGTGATGATAGTGTAGAAAACCAGATGTAGGGAGATCAGAAATGGTAAACTGAACCAGAAAGTCAAAAATATTTAACTCCCGGGATCATTTTTAAACTGGTAGAAAAGATGGTGGTTATTGCTACTGAACATGAATGCTGGGTGGTTATAGTTGAGGTATGGGTGAAATAGATTATAGAAATGCCAGTAGATGCATTTGAAGTCATTGAAAACATTGATATGGTTGACTTTGGTTAGAATTGAGGAAATAAAAGCTGTGAGATTTGGGGTTGATGGGGAGAGGAAGCTATGATTATGGGTGACTTTGAGCAGGCACTGGACATAATGGTAATATCTGATGATTTTAGTTATTAGATTGAAGGTTTTCTGCATGTGGAAAACCTGGATGCTGTGGTCTAATCTATTATTATTATTATTATTTTATATATTTCCTACTGAATTATTTGCCTTATTGCTTTATTTAAATATTATTATTGAGTCAATTTTTTATCTTCGTTATAAAGTCAAAGTATTTAAAAAAAAACGTTTTAAATTTTATATTTCTAAAATATTAAAATTTGATAAAACATTAATTTTATTTATTAACAAAAAAATTAAAAGTTTTGACTTAAAATAATTAGATTTTTAATATTATTTATATATATTTTTTAAAAGATGGAGACAAAAAAGTTAAAATGTAAAATGTTTAAATCTGACAGTTGTTATGATGTATTTGACAACTTTGAAAAATCAAATAAATTGTGAAATTAGTTTTACAATACATTTCCAATTTAATTAGAAAAGATATTTTCTTTACTTAAAAAAAAATGACAGTTTTAATTTAAATATACTTTAATTTCTTAAATAAAAGTAGTTTGAATAAATATAACTGTGATTAAAATAGTATTATATTATTTCGTAAAGATTTCATCCTTCTCTTACACGTGAATTCATAGAAAAAGAATAATAAAAAAGATATAATTCTCCAGTCAATTTATATTTTTCTGCTAGTAGTTCTAAAGAGAGTTCATAACCTAAAATACAAATATTATAAAATATTTATTAAAAAAGAAAGAAGACATGGATTTGAAAAAAAAAAGCATATTTCAATTTTCTAAATAAAAAATATCAAAAAATACAAACCGTTATTTTAACTTTTGTAAGTTCATTATTTTTATAAAAATGAAAAAATAATATACTATATACTTCACTAATAACAAATCCTCTAATCCATTAGTTTACACTGTATGCGAATTAAGGAGGAATATTGATTAAGACAAAAGCTAGAAACCGGTTAGGATTTATTACTCAAGCTTACTGCAGATAACACTGGATTCGAGTGTCTCTTGGTTTATTATTTATTATATATTTTATTTCATAAAAGACATAACCCTGGATTTATAGTGGACTTAGGAGATAAAGATTTACGAATAAACTATAGTTTAATCTTTTCCTTTGGTTGAGCATTAATGAATATCTGTTCATCCAATTACATAATTACTAGTTTTATTAATATTCTATCAACAGAAAAAGTTTTCAGTAAGGCAATTTATTATAAGTGAAATGATAACAAATTTACTTACAGTAAATATTATCTTCCTACCCATCCACTCCCCAAGAGAAAAAAAAAACTATTAAAATATTTTATGATAAATTAAAAATATAGATAAGTATAGAATACAGTTAGGTCATAATAAAGAAAATCTATAATGTAATATTTTTATTTCTTAGGTAGCACCTTCACATGAATACAGACACCTTTGTGTAAGGTAAATTTTAATACCATCCCCAACCTTTCTATGAAATCAAATTTGTAAATTAGAAGACATTTTTTCATAGAGTTTTTGCAAAATAAATAAAAATGAAAATATGACTTTAATCATCTATTGTTTTTAGGAATACCTTATGTATTTTATTCATTTATTTTAATAAAATAAATCTGGAGATTAAAACATTTGCTAAAATAAAACAAATTAATGTTTAAAAAATAATTTTTGAAACAGTAATTAAATAATACTTTAAAATAAAAATATTTATTTAGTAAATTTGAAATTATTAATTTTTTCTTTCAAAAGTTTTTACTATTTTTGGGACAATCCTATTATCTATTGTCCTACACAAAAAATGAAAACAACTAATAACATCAATTGAAAGAACAATAGTAACTTTATAAAATATATTTTTTCACTCATGCAGAAGTATTATTTATTAAAAAACTCATCTTCATCGAAATAACATCCTATATTCTAATAAATATAAAATATATCAACTCTTTCATGAAAATTGTTAATTCAATATATATTTTTTTTAGACATAAAAAGAAAACTTTTTATCTTAATAAAAAAAAAATGCAAAAGCACAATAAATTTAAGTGCTTATCATTGTATTCCATTACTATATTTAACACATGGAGATTAATATAAGAGCACTTTTCAGAAATTTTAAATTTTCTATTAGCCTCACCCACAGATACCGTAACATTTCTATTTAAAATATTCATTAATGGTTTTATTCCATAACTAAATATATAAAAACAACATTGATTTATTTTCAAATAAAATCAAATATTAGAATGTATAGTGCAATTATAAGCTGTCATTTATATATATATATATAAAACTATTTCAAAGAAGAATATAGTACAAACACGCATGTGAATAGGAGTTAACATAGATTATAGCTATTAAGGTGTGTAGAATTTGAATGATTTTTACTTTACTGTCAGTCAATTAACTTAAAACTCAAGAAATAGGTGTCAAGTACCTTCTTTTTTTCATATGTCATAGCATCTGCTGAAAGGTGAACCCGCAACAACCATCTGCAACCAACTGCTTGCTTGCAAGGCAGTTGTGCTGACCTCTCTTTTGTTTCATTTTTATAATTATACAAAATTTTCTATCTCCAAGAAAGTTAGTATTAAACTGTTTGAATGAACATGGTAATGTATTTTTCTTTACATTTTTTAGATTGCATTGTTATGCTAATAAGCTTTACCTATCCTACATTACATTTTTTTCATTTTTCACAGCTGAAATAAATACATTACTATTTTCATTTTATATTCTTGATTTAACTTATTAATCTTTTTATCTAGATAAAATCTTATAATTATATTCAACCACTTTACTACTTTTTAATCTAATTTACACCTTGCAATCATATTTATGATGACTATACTTTTGTTTTTAGATTTTGCAAACAATTTTAGCAAAAAACAATGGAAAATTTAAAATTTTCAGTTGGTATTCATTTTAAGCATATGAAATGTCATTCAATATTTTGAATAATATAACATAGCTTTCTGAATTAGATGTTAAATTATATATAACACTAAAATGTAGATAACAAATAATATTTAAAAAATGCTTTTATTAGCATACATGATTTTAAAAATAGGAAAAAAATGTGTTTATTTACATAAATGTAATAAAAAAGTAAAAAATAAATTTTCTTCAGATACTGAATCAAAAATAAAAGCACTGGGACTTATGTTTAGAAATGTTTTGTTTAAATAATTATATATATATATATATATATATATATATATTTAAACAAAACTATTTCTGCAGCTATACATATACATATATATATATATATATATATATATATATATTGATATGTATAGCTGCAAAACAGAAAAGAATATGAAGTTAAAAGTGTTAAATTGTAATTCTTGCTGGACAATAAATTTGTAAAAAAGATAGAAATATAATTAACATTAATTTTAAATATGAAAGCCTATACTTCTATTTTTGATTATATAATACTAAGTACACTACAAAAACTGAAGAAAATTAAATGTTTATCATTGTTTATTTATATTATTAAAAGCATTTTAATACATTTATGTAAAAAAAAAAACTTTTTTTATATATTTTTTAATATATATTTTTATTTAATATCTAAAAGTCTGCTTTTACTTTTCAGGCCTTAAAAGAAATAACCCAAAAATATTAATAGGGACTTGACACCATTCTTGCAATAATTTTAATAAAAAATGTTTTTACAATACAAGTATGCATTAACTTTAAGAAAATGTTAACAATGATAAAGAAACTTAAACTAAATATACCATCTTAATTAAAATAAGATATACTACTTTTTTTCCTATATTAAATGTGGTTATTAAAAATTATAGGTATTATATTGAGTTTTGTCAACAGTTCTTAGGTATAAAATTAACTATATTGAATCAAATTCTAAGATCTCAGAATTTCAGTAATATTATTTAAGGCTTCTACTTATTAATTTATTAGATCAATTGATTTTATATTTAACCTTTATAATTTAGTCAAAATAAATGTCTCTTTGAATTGTGAAAAATAAAATAATCATGTGAAATAATTTAACATTATGGGTTGGAAAATGGAATGATTTATAAAATCACCCCTTATAAGAATTATTACCCAAGCATGAATATTAACTCAAGAAGAAAAAAGCCAATACTAAGTAATTAAACTTTTCACTTAATAAAACAAATGAAAGACATTTATTTTGTTCAACATGTTAACTTTTTATTTGTTTAACTTTAAACACTAATAAAATGCTAGAAATTAATTACATAAGGAAACATAAGTTTCTGTTAAAAATTTAATTTATTGAATACACTTTCAGATTCAAACCTACTAACATTAATGACTGTTTTTTTTTTTGCATAGCTAGTACTAAAGTGTTATCATTTTACATTGTATATCCCAAGATCTAATTGTTTTATGCATAAAGCATATTATCCATGATTTATTGTTCATTAAAAACAAAGTGATTAAAATATCAAACTCTAACTTCAAATATAGGTGGAGCAAATTAGTGAATAATATACAATCAATTGCTTAAAATCCTCAAGTTAAAATATAATCCTTTAGGGACAAGATATTTGATCATACTGGACCTGATATGCTCTGATGTATGATAACTTAAAATTAAAACTTATACAAAAATGATATATATATATACTTTTACCATTATATTGATGTATCTACATCACATTTTATTGTTAATTGTTTCTTTAAAACATTGTATCAACATCATGAAATAATATTGGGTTAAATAATTAATAAATTTAGATTTAGTGTATTTTACATGTGAAAAATATAGGTTTGTAAATAGTTAAAAAATAGAACAGAAAAGAAAAGCTAAAATGAAATATTTTCATGAACTAAACAATAAATATTTTTTAGAAATTAATTTAAAAATAAACTTTGGGTTTTTCATTTATATTGTCAAAATGTTTTTATTTCATAATGAAATATAAACATAAAATTTGAATTGTTCATTTAAATTGTTTATTATATTTTTTTATTTTTTTTATTTTTAAATTAAAAAACTTTAAAAATAAAGTATATGTTTTTTCCGATATATTTTATTCTACGAAAATTGTCAACTTCCACAGTTGAAAACCTTTGTTTAAATTTCAAATGTTTCTATGATAAAGTAATTGCTAGTGAAGAAACAACATTCATATATTTGCAACAGAAAAATCTATTTTATGTTGCTGAATAACATTGTATCAAATATGGATATAAAAAAGTTCTAAAATGGAATTTAGAATGATTTCCTATTGTTCATATCATGGCTGCCAAATTACTCAGTCCGTATTAAGTGCCAATGATTTTTTTTTATTTTTGTAAAGTAAAAAGAAAAGAACTATCACTGGTTGTAATCAAAATAAACATTTTTCATTTTAACTTTTTTTAAATTTGTCATTGTTTCAAACCAAGCCAGTTCATTTTTTATTTGAATGTTTTGATTTGTTTTATTATAATTTGTATTGAATATATATATATAAACGATTTTCTTAGGTGAAAAATAAAAAAATGTAGCTGACAATTATTTTGCCTTTCAGTATTATTGTTTCATAAAATTTGATGAGGCTCATAATTGCCCATATTCTCCTCCCTCCCCTTACATTTTTAAAACCAAATAAGAAATTAAAAAATTTAAAAACGAATAATAATAATAAATATTCCAAAAAAAAACCCTGCTAATTACAAGTAATAAGAAGTTGTTTGAAATTATACATTTAATTTATAAATTAATTTGTAAGTCAATATTAGGTACTATTATGAGAAATCAAAATAAACATTAAAAACTTAAAATTGACAATATTTTTTCTTTCTCTTTACAGAGATATATACATTACAATTCATATTCCTTACAATATTAAAAGTAAATTGATATTCGATTTATATCATAAAATTTATTACATGCACTAAAAATATTTTCTATAAAAAATAAAAATAACTTTCATCGAATATGATTTTTCTTATTATTTGCTTACAGATTAAGGCAAAACTAATTCTACCCATTGAAATTTTCTCTCTTTTCATTATTCAGATAAACATGGACGCACACTTATGGAGCAATAAGTGAAAGTGGAATAAAATGGTTTTAACTGACTTTAATTTGCTAATTATGTCAATTTTTTTATTTATTTAAAATAAACTAATTTAAAATTTTTATTTTACTTTTATTTTAAATAAAAATAGTATTTATAATTCAATTTATATATTTTAATTTATACAAAATGCATACATTTTCCTTTCATTTTCATAATAATTCTAATTTATTACAAATATATTTTTTATTTAATGCAACATAAAATGCAACAAGAAACTGAGTTAAATATATACTTAACAAAAAAAATATTTAATTCAGGTATCAAATTTCTAATATCTAATTTAGAATTTTAACAAGTAGTTTAACTTTAAACAGTTCAATTCTTTTCTTATCATATTATAACAATAATTAAATTAGAATATTAAAATACATTAAAAAATATAACTTTTAAATGATGCTAAAATAAAAAGGTGATGTAATTATTTCTGGTAATAGAATAATCAGATTTTTGAATTTTTTAAATTTTAAGTAAAAGTCACAGTTGTATGCATTTTTTCACGCTAATTTCATGTTTAGGCTGATTTTATAAAACATGCATCACTTTAAAACACATTTATCTCTAATTTCTAAAAATATTAAGTTTTATAAATTAATTCATATTGTACAAATTGTATCTTAAATTTTTAATAAGTTGCTAAATGAGAAATAATAACTTGACTGAGAGATTTCTGCAATGCTTTGTTGACACATGAAGTTTTATTGATCAGATTTTGGTAATTATTAAAAGCATTCTTTGAGTTTATTCACTTCAATTACATTTAAATAAATTAAAAAACAACAATGCAGTCTTCTATTTTAAAAACAACCTATTAATTTTAAAATATATACAATCCATGCACAAAGTTCTTTATAAATCTTGATTTATTATAGTACGAACTATTATTATTATTATTGTGCAATAATATACTCCAATATTTTGACTATATTATTTTATAGTCTTTATCAAGGAATAACTAAAAAATACATAAAAAACATTAAATACAAATATTCCATAATACATATAATAAAATACAAATATCTTTTATCTTAAACCTCTTCTAACAAACAAATTTAACTTTTCATTACATTCGTTTCTTAAATACTTTTCTTAAAATAATTCCCTATAATTTAAACATAAAGATGCTAAAATAGAACCTTTGTAATGTATTAGATCATCTTATGAAAGAATTATAAAATAAGAAATTTATATTAATGAAATGAAACCTGTAACGAATAGGATGTTAATTGAAAAAAAAGAGTACAATAGGTTGATTTAATTAAATAAATATAGGGAATTATTTTAAGAAAGGTATTTAAGAAACGAATGAAATGAAATATTAAGATTGTTTGTTAGAAAAGATTTAAGGTAAAAGGTATTTGTATTTTATAAATACAATTTATCCAAACTTCAAACACTTTTTAGCAAACTTTATTTGTACATACACCTACGTTTCGACTGACCTGCAGTCTTCTTCAGAGTAAGGTTATTCTGATCTTCTAAATAAAATAATGAAAAATCGTTTTATTTAGAAGATCAGAATAACCTTACTCTGAAGAAGACTGCAGGTCAGTCGAAACGTAGGTGTATGTACAAATAAAGTTTGCTAAAAAGTGTTTGAAGTTTGGATAAATTGTATTTATATGATATTATGGCAAACATAAAGAAAAGTGTGATTTTGGTAGTATTTGTATTTTGTTATATGTATTATGAAATATTTGTATATATTGGTATTTATGTATTTTTTAGTTGTTCCTTGATGAAGTCTATAAAATAATATAGTTAAAATGTTGGAGTATATTATTGTACAATTATAATAGCTCATATTATGATAAATCAATATTTATAAAGAAGTTTGGGTGTGGATTGTTTACATTTTTAAATTACATTGTATATGGAAGGAACATTTTTGTTATAAGTGAATATAAAAACTAAGCACTTATTCACCCCTCAAAACCTATACTGATTTCTCAAGAATTTGCAGATTTCTGACTATACAGGTCATTATATTTTACTAGCTTTAAAATAAGAAGTAAAAAATAGTCAGTTCATTCTACTGTTTCAAGTTATAGGTAAAATATCGATCATTAATAATTTGTTGACAACAGTCAGATGATAATAACATCTATAACTACCAAGCTAATTAGGAGGACTTAAGAATTTTAATTAACTTCTTCAGTTTGTTTTGACTTCAAATAAGTATATCTATTTAGTTAATAGAAAATATTTTCATTGCAACCAAGTTTTAAATATACTGTAAAATCATTTAAAGTTGTTAGTGATAGATTAATAAAATTACTATACTAATTGTAACTGAAGTTACCAATGAGTTTATTTACATTATATAACTCATTGAATGCTTCAATTTCTTCCTATTCAGTTACATATAATCTGAGTAATTTATTATTTAGTAATGTATACGATGGAGTGGATAGCTGTAGGGACCTTGAATGTCTGAGTTCAAATATTTTCTAATTACTAGCTTAGATAATATATGTGTATTTAAATACTAATTCTATTAATGCAAAAGTAACAAAAATATTTTAAGTAAAACAACAAGCACTTATGTATTTTGTAATTTTCACAATTAGTTTTATATTTGTAGATATTTTCTAAATATTTTTGTAAATTATCTGCATTTATTAATTTATTTTACACAATGTATTGTTATAGTATTATACAAAGCAAAAAGAAACTATTAAAAAATATAATATAATAATTTAATTTTACATCAAATTTAAAGCTAAAAGTAATGGAATTTGTACTTTACCAATACTAGAAATATGGATTGACAGTTTGGACAGTTTTTTGAGACTTAGAATTATGCTTCAAATCAGTACAAATAATTTGAATAAATTTTGTAAGATTTCATTCAAAATTAAATATAAAATAGTAGTTTGTTTTAATAATGCAGATTTTATTTTAATTACTATTACCTCATTGAATGATGATTTCAAGAAGTTTTGGCTGCATGAGGCAAAACAAATATGTTGCCTAAAGAGTTTAAACATAGAATGTTGTCATGAAAAAAGTTGTGTGAAAAAAAAAGAATTGAAGAAAAGTATATTTCAGGTGATTCTAATATTAAATCACTAAATATCACATGATCACCATTTAAACCTCTAAACATCACATGACACTACTGTATGGATAGTTTTGCCTGTTTTATGATCCCTATTTTCTATGCTTAAACAAGCTGTTAATACAGTTGCAAACTCTCCATACAGTAATATTACCCAATGCAATCCAAAGTAATCAATGGATGCAAGAAAGTTTGTGCATAAAATTCCTATCTAGTGCTTGCCCATTTTATAAAATATAATAAGCAGTCCAATTGAATGCAATTTTACAAGCAGCTATTTGTGTCTTTTATGAGTTTTATCTATCCATCCTATCTGTTCTATTTTATAAGTCATATACCAGAGTCTTAAAAATGAGTCTGCCACCACGATAAAAGATTCACATTTATATTTACTTACCATATATAATATTTATTCATAGCATATTAACATATCCTCTAAATCTTAATAGGTAGCAATTTATTTTTATTTTGAGATTAGTCAATGGGGTAACCAAGCATCCCACATACATATTATATAGTATTTCATTTAATTTTGATTTTTATGTTAGTTTTAATTATCAACCATTTAAATATTTTGCTTCCATGTTCAAATCAAATCATAGTCACCTTATAGTAACAAAAAGTCATTAGTATAATAAAAAAACATTAGTATTATCACTGTGGTTGGTTTTAAAATAAATGTATTATGATTGAATACCTAATGTATATGCCTGGAATGTATGAAAATGTTTAAATTTCTCACTTAGAGGAGAATTGAGAAATATCGGCCTATAAAATTCCTATGTGTACTTTTTAAAAAGTGAATTCACATTTTATGTGTGTTTTTTGCATGCAATGTCCACAATAATTAATAGGAACTGTTTTTTCATTTATGCCTTTTTAGTTTCTAATACTTGTTAACATTATTCAGCTAGAATATTTTAATTTTTCTATATAAATGAAATTGCAATAAATAACTTTAAAAAATGTATACAATTTTCATTTGTAGCATTCCATTTTCTGTTTAAAATTCTAAAATTCTTAGTTTGATCATTGCTTTGGCTAATAAAATATTGGTAAAAGTCTTGTTTTAAAATTATGCTGTTTTGTTATTTTATTAATATGAAGATTAATTAAAAGCAACTTATATTAAACATTTACTTGAAAATTTATTTTAAATTGATTTTAAGTCAACATGGGTGTGACAAGAATCTCAGCCTTAGGATGGCATTTGAGCATTCCATCATCAGATTTTCAATTGGATAGACGGTTGAAGAGTTGGAGTGTGGAGTAGATTGAAGCCTGTCCATTTAAGTATGAAGATTGGCTATCTTAATATATATCTGAGCACTTATAGCATATATGTGTAGAGATGGTAATCTGGACCAACTGATGATTGCTGGCTTAGCATGAAATACATATATTGGTGATTATTTATCTTTTCATCATATGTGTTCGAGTGTAACAGTGTTATGAGATAGGGTGGAGAGTGGTGGGTCATGTGAAAAGCTGTACACATATACCCTATATATTTAAATAAAATGATAAATTATAAAATTCTGTGAAGATTATCAGGTAGTATTAAATTATATAAAAATCATTTTATTAAATTATTTGTATAATGATTATGATTTTACAAAAATATGCACTCTCTATATGAATTATTATCAGTTAGCAAGCATTTTTTGTATAATTAAAGTTCTTCAACAGAAGAGGATAAAAATTTTACTTTTCCAGACTTTAAGAAGAAAAGTCATATAATATTTTAAATCAATTAAATGAATAAAGTAGAAATTTTGTCATGTATAGATAATGTATAAAAAGTTTATTAAAGGTTATATTATGGCTTCAAATTTGAGACGATATAATAAATGTTGCTAAACAATGACAATTATCAATGATAATGGACCGAAATTAATGCTTAATCACAATATTCCTTTGCCTTATTACTCAGCCTAATTTCTGGAAAAGACATAACATATATTCATGCAGTCATAATAACAAATCTCACAATGATCCTCAAATATTCACATGAAAAGTATCAAGTAAACAGGCAAAAACTCTCCATATAGTAGTTCCACCTTGTGCTAACCAGAGTAATCAATGGATTCCAGAAGGTTTGTGCATAAAATCCCTATCTAGTGCCTACTCATCCAATATCCCCAAACTAGTTTCTGGCTTGTGGCCTTCATCAGTGAGGAGCCTTGGATCCGAGAGCACTGCACCTAGATTTTAGGATCTAATGCAACCCTCCAGAAACTAGTCTGGGGATATTGGATGAGTAGGCACTAGATAGTGATTTTATGCACAAGCCTTTTGGCATCCATTGATTACTCTGGTTAGCACAAGGTGGCACTACTATATGGAGAGTTTTTGCCTGTTTACTAACAATTATGTGCTAGCATGAGATGGTGATCATGTGATGTTTAACAATATCAAGTATTGTTATTCATAATAAACGGTCAAAGTAATGACTTTTTTTGCTTCTGTATTACATATTTAACTGTCATCTTTGCAATCATTTTATACCATTTTATCATTAAATTTGAAATAAATTTACAATTCAATAGACAAAATCAAAGATTATATAACGTAATTGCACAAACAGCTTTATTTAATTGATATAAGAATATATTAGAAGAATATGGCAATCTCATTAAAAATTAATATTTTTTAATTAAAATTATTGCTAATAAATTAACTTTTAATAAAATTAAATATCGCCAACTAGCATTCAATTCAAATACAAAAAATAAAGAGTTATAATTTTTTGAATTTAATAAATATTCCGTTTGCATTTTGAAAATATTATAAAGCAAACAATGATATATATAAATCAATAAACAATAGAAATTACTTTTTTTTTTAGTTTTTTATTCGATATTAATATTTATTGTAATAAAAGAAATGATAAAAAACTGAACTTTTACAAATTAAAATGACTTTAAAGATAAAATCATAGTTAATAAAATAATATTAAAAGATTATACATAATATATATGTAATATTTTACATCCAGATATATAGTGCAGTTGTGCATTTTAAAATGATACATTATAACACTGTCTTAATCGACCATTTAACACTTATCTGTTCCAAATATATTTGATTAACAATATATATTTTCTCATCAAAGTTTATTCACCTGCATAATAGAATAAGCATTAACCCACTAAGCAAAGACCAAAATGTATAGATACTGAATTGGGTTAGGATTTGCATGATTATACAAACGAAAGAGCTTTTATTGAAAACATTATTGTGTTTTCATTTTGGACTCTTAGTTTTATAGCTAACTAAATAGGTAAAAGGTGACTGCAAGAGAGTTGTTAGGTCCTAAAATCTAGGCACTGTGCTCACAAATCTAAAGTTTCTCATTTATGAAAGACCCAAGCTGCAACTTGTCTGGGAATATTGAATGAGTAAGCACTAGATAAGGATTTATGTATAAACCTTCTTGCATCCATTGATTACTATGGCTTGCACTAGGTGTCACTATTGTGTGGAAAGTTTTCTATTGTTATAATGGAATAAGAGAAAAAATATTATTGTTGTTGGTGAATGTGACACATCTATATAAATAAAAATGTAAATCTTTGTTTGTTCAAAATCTTAAATCTCTGAAAGTTCTTCACCGATTACTTTGAAATTTTGACATTGAAATTTTGACACAACATTGCATTTTAATGATGTTAAACAGAGATATTTTAAATTCCAACTTTGTTTTCCATTTTTATGATATGGTCTTAAAAATTATTTATAAGTAGCAACATAAAGTAGTCATATAGATGTGATATGGATTTGATGATAGTGTTTTAAATTTGACTCATTAAAAATTAAAACAGAAACGTCGTTATATTCTCGTAGGTACTAAATTTATAGTATGCCAGTTATTAATTTTCTGCTTTTTAGAGGTTTTTTTTTTTTTTTAAATATAAATATACATTTTTTGGGCTAGTCTTTAATTTTGAATTTGGATAATTTTAGCTTTATATACATTTATATAGATGGATAAACAGAATGAGTGAAGATGAAACAAATGTTAATTACATTAGTCACAATCAGGTGATGAAGTACAGGTTTTTTATTCTTTAGTTACTTTTAACTATGAATAGGTAAATACCTGCTCACTGCTTAATAATTGGATGTTTACATAAATTGCCATAGGTATGATAATTGAAAAAAAATACTGAAAAATCTCTAAGTTCACATGGAATTATCTTTTGACTAAAGAATACATAATTTTATAAATATAATACATTTAATCATATAATATTTAGATGTATAAATAATTTACATACTATTAATATAAGTAACTTGAATAAATAAATAATAACTATTTTTACTATAAAACAAACTTTAGTAATATAATTTTTTATTGTTTATGCTCAATCTATAATCATCTATTTCACAATATCCAATTAATAACTCAACTGAATTTTGCAAGATCTATCATATGTAATATTGTTTTGCCTTTCTATTTCTGTTCATTTGTTAACATTAGTTTTCATAGTAACATCTCCCTATATTCTACTTGGTTTCATGATTTAGTTATTGGTGACTGGAAAAAATAATTAAAAAAGATAATTTATTTATTACTAGCCATAACCAGCCATGCATTGCTGTGGATCAGTCTGGTTAAATGGAAAAAAAAGAAAAGAGAATATGTTTAATTTCACAATGCTTGTGAGTATACAATATTTTTTGTTGTTCCATTGTCTATGCAGATATAGAGATTGTCTGGTTTTCCAACTTTAAAACTTGCAACATATAATTGTTCATGTGAGAAGCAATCTGTGTCTAGATCTAAACCTCACAATTCTACAGATTGACCCAGAGCTTTGTTGATGGTGATTGAAAATGCCAATTGAATTGGGAATTGCAATCTCTTAAATTGAAATTTCATATCCATTGGAATTGTAGGAATGCAAGGAATGAGGACATCTTCACCTTTGAAAGGTTCTGACAAGATTGTTACTTCTATGACATTGCTCATTAATTGTCTTACTGCAAGCCATGTGCCATCGCAAAGTTTGGCTGCTTGATATTTCGCAACATGATAATTGGCACACCAATTTTTAATTGCAGTACATGTGGTAGCATCCCTGGAAAATCGAGTGAATTCAAAAATTTTGTTGGATAATTATCCACTTCATCTGCTTCCACAACAGTGTCAATGGACTTGTATATGACTGCCTTGCTTTGAATGTTAGATTGAATAATATTGTTAAGTTCATAGATGTCTTTGTTCGTGGCTGCAAGAATAGCTTGTTCACTCAGCCTATCATGATTTTTATAATTGGTTTGAATATTGGGAAATACTTTTTCAACCAATTCTTCTTTCAATGTCACTAAATTGTAGAAGTTATGAAGCAATGAAATTTGACTTGAGGTTAGATCAACCGGCACCTTTCATTTCCAATTTCCAGCAATTGATGCAAGAATATCTCAGCTGATCGATCATTTTGCAGCTGGACATGCATATTTGTAGTTAATTTTAACATCTTTACATGTCATCACAAAGTAGAATATTTCAGGCAAGCATTTATGTCATCCGCTGGTGTTGATTAAGGAATTTCAGGTAATATTTGCTTGAAATCTTCTGCGAGCTATATTAATGCATTCCCAAATGGTCTAATGTTTCCACACAAATCTTGTCATGATCAATCAAGAGCCTCAAGTGATTATTGTGTGCCATTGTGCATTTATCCCAAATAATTTTTCATTTCTGCAATACTTTTCTCATTCCAGATGCTTTGGAAATGTTGCAAGTGAGAGTTTCAATGAATTGCATGTTCAATGGCAATTTCAAGCAGAATGAGTACTTCTTTTACCTGGTAGCAATGTTGCAGCTATTCCTGCTCTTACAATAGACATAAGCCCTGCTCTGACATGTTCAGTCATTGTCTATTGCCAAGGCTGTAAAACATTCAGCATTTTATGGCATTGTAGTTTCCAAAGATGCAAAAATGTGTTTATTTGTGAATTTATTATGGTTTTAGATACTTTTTAAAAATAATTTGCACTATATTTATTAGATATCAAGAAATATAAATTATTAATAACTTATTTTGACTTGAAATACTTTATTTTCAAAAATACAATGTTATATTAGCAGCTAACATAATATTGCCTGAAGCAAATTATAAAACTCTAGCTTTGACATAAACAATCTACTTTATATTTACAAGTTAAAAAATGTCACAATTTTGCAATAAATATTTAAAAAATTTAAACTTTTAAAACATAATTTGTTAGATATAAGAGAAATAAATAATTATTCATTCAGATGTGCAAAAATAATGAAAATTAAAAAATATTTTGTTGATTTTATAAACTGAAAATAATATTTCTAGAAACAATCACATGTAAAGTCTTTGTTTTGATTACATCCTAATTTTTTTAACATTTACAGAAACAAAATGTGAATATTTAAAATTTATTTCAGTAGTAAACAAAAATATCTATCAAATGAAGTCAAAATTTTTTTTTATGATAAGTAATAATCATTTTATCATATATTTTATGCTGATGTGTGAGACAAAGAAAAACATCAGAAATAGCAGATTATGGTAGGGTTAAAGACATAAAAAAACTTATGAGGCTATCTAAACACACATGTATTTGCACCTTTCTTATCTAGTGATTTTACTGATTGATAACAGTTATTTCTTAGACACTAATTTACATATCGATTACATCACTGTCTATAACTAATTATCTACAATAATCTAACTAATTATCTTATATAAAATTTATTTAATATTTTATATTTTTATTCAAACATTAAAATACTCTAATAACTAGAATATTAATTTTAAAATAAAAAATATTATTTAGACAATATAATAAAAATTAATTGTTTTTTTTAAATAAAATTTACAAAAATTAATTTTTGCAATATTTGATTGTATCAAATTTTATTAACAAGGGACAAAAATTAATATTTCTGACTAAAACATATAATCTCAAAGAAAAACACACCTACTTTCAAGATCTGTGACATGATTTGAGAACATTCCAGAATAGCTAAATAGTGATTATTTAAAATAATCTAAATAAAGAAAATTATTTTAAAACAGATTAGAAAAATTATATAATATTAAATATTGCAGTTAGAATATTATTTCAACATTATATTCTTTAAATATAATAAACATTAAATAATTATATATTCCAAACAATAAATTATATGTCATTTTTTATCATTAAACTTATATTAATATAACTTTAAAATACTTTGAATAGATGTATTAATTTTTTACCTAACAGGTTTAAGCTTATTTTACACACAATATCAATACAAAATATTACTGACTAATAAAAATTTTTTTTTTTTTCAAACTAGCTATTTTTAAATCTTTCTAAAAATGACTGTGGCAAATGACATGGTCACAATATATATATATATATATATATATATTGTAACGAGCACAGACGTTCGTTACATTGTTTTTTTTTTATATATATTATTAAACAAGTTAAAATAAAAAGTTCGCATTTAAAAACTTTCTTTAAAAATTGAAATTAAAATATCGTCTTAAACTCTTATATATTAAGTCGCACAGATAATGAAAAATTATTAAAATAAAATTTTTATTAAAGAAAAAGGTATTTTTAAAACTAAATTTTAAAAAAGATTTAGAGATAAAATTATATCTTTAAATTTGTCTTGAAATATATTTTTGATTTGGAAAACAGGGTAATTAATTAGAAATGGAAATGATTGTTAATTAGTTAAATTAAAACCAGCCTTGAGCATTTAAATGTAATAACCTCAATCAGATAGAAAAAAAACAATAGAAACTGATTAGCCAATGAAAGAAATCCATTTGGGAAATCGGACCTCAGCGAAAGAATCATCACTCCATGACGCAATGTTAATTCAATCCTTGACATTAATATAAAAAGGACAGGTTTTGGAAAGCTTAGTAGTTAGTGAATGAGGAGTGATTGATTATTGATGATGTAACAGCTAGGTGTTAGTGCTGCGGGGATTGAAAAAGACGCACAGCTTCAATCCCTTTCAGTTCTGTAAGAAAGGAAGAAAAATGGGCCATTGTTTCTTCATTGAGGACCAATTACACTAAAAAAAAAAAATAAAAATCTCCAAAGGATAAATAAATCGATCAACCGGATACAAATCTTCGGACGACGTGGGAATTCACGTGCAAGCGGAAAGGAATATACGAAGATGAACTATTTCAATAACCGTAAGACTTTAAAATTTATGAACAATAAATTAAAAACTTTCCAGATTTAAATGATTTCAATATTATTCTATCTGACCAACATTATTTTATTAATTAGTTATAATTTTATTTAATGTATTTAATTTGTAAAATCATTTCCATTTATTTATTTATTTATTTAATTTTGTTCTTTAAGTTTTATGATGATTTCTGTTTTCCGTTAAATAAATTATAAAAAAATGTTAAACTTAAGTTGGGCGTGAATGGCTGTATCGATTTGTAAATATATATTAAGGGAGGGTAATCTTGGGTTGTTCATTTCGTAGTTGAATTGGTTCAATGGATTGGATATATTTATGTAATTAGTAGGTGTAGCATGAGATCCGCCACGGGCAGGATTATAGATATACGCCACACACCCTCTGTTTGCCTATGGATGGGTTTGTAAGTCGGCAGAATACCGCAGCCCATTCCTATGGAGTTTTTAGTTTATTGATCTACTTGCCCACAGATGTCACATCCCTGTGGGTGGAGAGTCAATGTCGTTTCTATTTCTACATATTGTTCAGATGTACATTCCTGACAATATTGTTGTGTTGTCGTATCATGCTACATTGAATACATGAATGTATCAGATGGATTGGCGCCAGTTGATTGCGAAATGTGTTGCCTAAGGTTAAGTAGGGATAGAATATTTTATTTTTAAATGCAAATCTATGTAGTCGATTCAGGCTCGATCCTAAATAAAACTATTAAATTTAAGTTGTTTATAGACGCTTGCATGGATTGTTTATCGGTTAACTATGTTTTGCATTTTCATATTTGATCAAAATATATAGACATTCGATAAATAATGATACCTTACGGTGAGTATCTAAAAATGTATTTATTTGGATGTCTTTTAAGTTATTGGTGACGATGCAAGTATCTTACGATGAATACTAGAGGGTTTCTTATAATTCCCTATGCAATTGTCAGTAATCAATAATTTTGTATTTTGATCGTTTATGTTTACTTTGAAATGTTTTTTGACCGTTGAAATCTATGTAACCGATCTATAGCAACATATTAAACAGGTTTATAAGCCCATCTGTGCGAACTTAATTAAAATGTAAACTTATAATATAATAGAAATTAAAATGTAAATTAAAATCTAAGGTAAAGTTAAAATTAATGTTAAATGTTAAAATGTAAAACAAATACTAAAATAATTTTAAATCTTATATATATGTGCATAAATAAATGTTTGTATGTTAATTACTGGCAGTGGCTTATTTTATTCCTTTTTTATATATACTCTTAGATTATCTTATTAAATCTCTGCTATTCCACTGAGCTAGTGACATGGGCTAACGACCGGAATCAAAATTTAAAAAAAAGGAAAAAAATTTTTTTTTTTTTTTTTTTTGACTTACGTATCTGCCTACTTTATAAATTTTTCTAGGTTCAAATGCCTAGATGGCGCCCCGTAGTGCAGTTTACGTAAGTCACATTTCTCCGGATCGTTACAATATATATTAATTCTAATATTTTCACAGATAAAAGATGTCATATTATTATTATTATTATTTGTGGGATATTTTGTATAGTGAAAAAGCGAAATGTTAACGTTTCAGTACAATATCAAGTACCTTCTCAGAGCATCCTCTTGTTTTTCACTACATGAAATATCCTGCAAATAATAATAATATAACAGATATATATATATTGTGCCAGATGAAAAATTTTCATTTCGTATATCAATCTATTCTGATACAGAGGGCGCCACCAGATCACTACATGTCTGGAAAAATTTATTTACTGTGATCAGAATAGATGATGATGATGGTTTGTGCCAACTAGACTCAGGGAGAAACAAGAGATCTTAAAATTGTTTAGACAATTGAGACAAAAGCACAAAGACAAACGTCAGCCAAACTAAGTTTAAACAAATTCTAAAATTTTATTAAGAGAAAATAAATTATTAAGTATAATTTATTGACACAATAAATACGGTTAACTCAGGTGTGTACCAAAAATATTAAAGGCAAAGCTATGACAGACCAACTGATCTTCTAATAAATGAATTATAAAGGGAGAAAGCAAATTTTATTCAGCCGAGGATTCACCCAAACATGGGTTTTCACTTTCAGATATTTAAACAATACATTCTTGAAACAAATCAATGAAACCAGCACTGATGAGCTTTTCGAGACCCAAAAAAATGTTTCAGACTCTGAATGTCAAGTGCCGGTAGAAGCTGCACCTATTATTACATTTAAAATAAAGATGGTTGATTTACCCCAAGAACAATCAAAAAATATGATTGAAAATGAAAGGAAAACAACTAAAACTGGTGAATCCCAGCCAAATGATTGGCAAAAATTACTCTAAAATTAATAATTAAAGGTCTCAATAAGAGAAAGTAAATCATTAGAAAACCAGTTATGTCTGCCCAGCAATTAAAGAAAATGAATTACAAACAAATTCTGAGTACATGCTCGGATAAATTTAAAGCACATGTAATAAATACAAAAATAAATCTATGGGAGAGTGCACATGAGTATGAAAATATTAAAAGTTTTAAATACTTTAGCAGAACAAAAGTATCACTCACCTGTAATTTAAAAAGGGATTAAATTTTATCTTCCTGCTGATGACTTAAAAAAAATTACAAAGAAAACAATTCTAATTTCTGCTTTCAGAGATATAAGAAACAAAATCTTCACCTGCAGAAAATTAAACAATAAAGTCACCAGCCAAAAGATTTTTGGAGGTTTGCAATAGGGCAAACACAGAGTTTAAAATTAATTATTGAATAATAAAATAATTACAGGTAAGGCATTTAAATATATATGACTGCCAAAGCATTTATAAAAAGTGAGGCATAAAAATTTAAAATTCATTCATCACTCTCCAATAAACAAAAATTGAAAGCAACTTGGAATCTTAAAACTAAGATTCCAAGACACATTGCAAAATATTAGAAATCACAATAAAGATTAAATATGAGTATAAATATTACTTAAACTTATGAATACTGATTTTTTAAATTAGACTGAGTGGAGATTTAATGAAAATTAATTTACCCTGGGAAGAATAAAAAAGAAAATAGTTACCTTTCAGTAAAAACAATGTTCATGTAGAGTGCATACTATTATTTTAGTTCATTTCAAGTTCTTTGACAGTGGCAAGGTAGAGTAAAGAGGTTCCGGCTTCTTCTAGATGTTTAAGGCATTACTGGAGCGAATTTGGAAGTTAGGGATCCGTCTTTTGTTAAATTAGCAAGCCATTCTGGTGGTGATAACATGTATAATATTTGTCATCTTGTTGCAAGCAAACGGATTTAACAACAGCAAATTTTCTTGAAGAATTTAAATGTCCGAACTGCTGTCAACACTCTTGCGTAAAAAAATATAAACTTTCACTTCAGAAACAGCTTATCTAGTTAAGAATAATAAATAACTGACACTCCAAATTTTTGGGGCTATTTATACGTCGCTCCATTTCCTGCAAAACACTTTCCTTGTTGTCCAATTTCTATGCCTTAGGCAGGGCAAATATTAATCTCCCACTCAATCTAATCTAAGAATTCTACCCAGGGTTTATTGAAACAAAACAACTACATAAAAAAATCAAATCTCCGCTTTTAGAATTAATCTACAATAATTAAAATAAAAGCAACAGGAATGCAATTAGCTAGCCAGCTTGTTTTTAAATCAAATTGATTTAAAGTAAAAACAAGCGGTATAAAAAAACTATTTTAAAATAAATCGATAAACATTAAAATGATCCATTTTACATATAAACGTGTGTGTATTTTGATACATGTATTCCTTTTAAATAATAATAAAAATTTAAATATTAAATAAGATTTAACAAAAATTAAGTTTAGGGAAAATTAAAAACTTACTTTTTTTTTTTTTGTAATAACACCATTGAATCGGATTTCAATCCAGTTCAATATATATATATATATATATATATATATATATATATATATATATATATATATATATATATATATATATATATATATATATATATATATATATATATAATAGAAAATGAGCTTCAATAATAAAAGTGCATTGCGATTTGCACTAATGGATCTACAGCCATGACTGGTAGAATTTCAGGATTTATAGAAGTATTGAAAAATATTCCTTCAAATGCAAGATATGCTCATTGCATTATTTACAAAGAAGACCCGACATTTTGACATATGGAAGAATTGTTAGTAAAATGTTATCAGAAATTCCCATAACAGTAAGAGACAAACTCCAATTTTGAATTTCATTTATATTATGTAGAAAGAAGATAGTAAGGTTCTAAAAAGAATTTTGGAAATATTAAAGGATGGATTGTGACTTTATTTTTGATAAAAATTCCACATTAGCATCTTATTTTTCTGATCAAAATTGGATGTGTTTGTCTTCTTACCTGGTGGATTTTTTTTAAAAAGTAAATGATTTTAATCTTTCTTGGTAAGAAAAAGTATCAATATATTAATCTTAAATCCAAAATTGCAAGCCTTTCAACATAAATTTTCTGCATGATTAAGAAGTTTTAAGGATAACAATACATGAATATTTGCTTCTTTCCATGAATTTCAAGAAGAAAATAACATTTTATTATTAGTGGAAAGTAAAAGAATAATAATTAATGACATCATAAATTTGATTCTTTTAAAAAAATAATTTTCTAAATTAAATAATAAATATGTCTAAGTAATAATGCCATTTATGCCAGCCTACAATTTAAAAACTACTATAATCCTCTCAAGAAGAAATAGTTGTCTTGAGAACAGATTCTAATCTATAATTGGAATTTTGTAGTAAGGATGTGTCAGAATTTTGAGTCCAGAAACGAAACAGAGCTATTCTGGTTTTATTTAAATACCTTTGCAAAATTGCATTTTTATTGCTATTATTAATTAAAAATAGGAATAGAATTTGTTTATCAATGGCAACATCAAGGGGATCAAAAAAGGGTGCTATATAAAATATTCCAATATTGATTTTTTTTCTCATGTGTCATAGCATTAGCCAGGAAGCAAAACCACTAACCCGGGACAACTACTTGTAAAGCAGTTGTCGCTGACCTCTCGACCACCAATGCTTGACAATATTGATTTTTTTTATCTAACAATATTCACACATATTCATCAACTTAAATTGTTATTAATTTTTTTTCACTGTATTATTCAATTTTTGTTTTAATTATTAGTAGAGCTTAACAATATTTACCAATAAATAAATGTATAGCTATTTTGCTTTCTTTGTAATAGTTTCATTTTAACTACTTAATTATACCAGTTGTCAAATTATATTTATAACATTTAATCAATTGTTTTACTTTATCTTTTTAGCTTATTTTTAATATTGATTCTTTTTGCTTTAATGTGATTATTTCTATATGAAGTTGTTGATTTAATTTTATTTATTAATTTATTCACTGAAGATTTTTAATTATACATGTACATTGAAAGTTAAAATTTTAAATTTATATTGATATCATTATAACAAAAGAATGGTGTCATAATGATGAGGTAGTGCACCCATTCGTCATGCTTTAAACAAAGAGATGAAATGCAGGCAAGGGAAATGCTTTTCAAGAGACTGATTCTTTTTCAGATATCAGGTATATGGTCCATAGCCAACACAGCTAACTATCTTACAATGATCAAACTGTATTTATCTATTTTATGTAGTGATTAAAATAAGAATGGATTATTCAAAATCTTATCATGGAAATTAGAAAATCTGGTGAGTCTTATCTTCTTTTTCACTATTTTTACATTACAATCTACTCAAGGTGTAAGTTATCATAAAATCTCATCTTTTTTACATCATTGTAATAACACATATTTTATTTTTCAGTTTACATTATATGTAATTAAACTGGAGCAACTCTCTATTCTATTACAAACTGTAATAAGCTTGAGTAATGAATAATTACCAGAGAATAATGCATTCAAATCTTCATACTAAGCAGGTTTCTGACTTTAGCCTTTATCAATAAGAATGTAAAGTTCAAAACTGAAAATAAGCAACCCATTTAACAATCACTTTAAATTGATTTTACATTTCAAGTTAAAGGCTTGATATTCAAAATACCCTAAGATATTGAATAGACTTTTCTTGAATGGTTATATATGAGGGGATACCCAAAAGTAACTAGAAATTTATAATGAAATTGTTTATTTATATTTAAGTGTTATAAATTTAATCTTCTGTAGACAATTAACTATTTAGTAGAATACATCAGTTTAAACATTTTTTTTATTTATCAAAGTAGTCTGGAAACAAAAATTGAAGCCTTTTAATGCCTGCATTGTTTTTTACTTTACAAATTTTAAATCCACAAAAAAGGCATTTTGTTTTCATTTGAAAAAGTAAAAAGAAGTCACTCGGTTAAAGCTCAAGTGAATATAATTGATAGATAAGCAGAATCATGCTGAATTTAATTAAAAACTATTTTGTACTCAAGCCTATCTACAAAGGCATTATTATAGTGAAGCTTGCACTCCTCACTTTGCCACAAAACAGGATGTTCACATTTAACCAAATCACACAGAAGTTTCAGAACTTATAGATAAAATATCTGATCATGACAAATTAATTTTGAGAAAAAAATGCAATTGCATTAAAACATGATTAGCTTTGTCTAGACATTGAACATCACTTGCCATGCTTTTTTGGATGTTGTGAATGTAACAATTTCATTAAACAATTCATAAACTTGTGTTTCCCACAGAACAGCTATTATGTAATCTGTTTCAAGCATTACAACTATTTTCCCTAAAAGAAAACTGAATTTCACATTATTCCAACTTTTCAGCAATTATAAAATATTGGCAAATATGCAAGACACACTTTACAAAATAAGTGCTATGTGGCACCACAATTTCACACCATAGTGTCATTTTGCAGATAGATGAAGAAGATTCCCCACAATAGGTGTCTAGCAGCAAAAGCATGTATGACAATAGGTGTGCTTACTGGACAATGAATCTGATTACTTTTGTTCCCCTGCATAAGTGTAATACTTTTATATTTTAATAACTTTGATTATGTTTTAACTACAGCAACTATTCTTATCTGAACTGGAATCTTAATAAAAAAAATCATTTTATGCCAAAGCTTATGCAAAATGTAATGAAACAAGATTATGGTAATTAAGGTTTTAAATCTTAAAGTGTGTTAGTTTTAGGATTTCCACTTGAATAAACAAATGAAAATAAAAGGTTAGTGAGAGGTATACCTATCCTTACTTCTAGATTCGACTCTCACATTCTCATTAATGAGAGCAAATAACCAGAACATATTCTGGAAATGGAAATTTAAATACCTTATTATCTAGTAATTATAGATTTCTTAAGCTTATATAAATTGTAATAAAGAAGAGAGTGGCTTTTATATCATGTATCAAATAAGGTAAAACATTAAATGATTTATTATTAAAATTTCTGACTATGAAAAATGTTTTTGTAATTTACAAAAAAAAAAAAATCAAGTTACTAAAATGCATAGGTAATGACCTAAGGTTTGACCTATATAATTATTCCAGCAAGTAGAGTGTTTTGAATTTTATGCTTTTAAATGTAGTAAAATGAAGTTAAAGATAGTTGCTAGATTTATATCTGTATTAAATTATTATATATACTAGATAAGATTTATATCTGTATTACTTTTTGCTTTGAATACCAAATTTTCAGTGCAAATAGTAACAATCAGAAAGTGTTTTGGGAATGGAGATTCAAATGTAATATCATCTGGTATTAATTATTCAAGCTTGCAATTAATGACAGTATCCTATATATTATGGTTTTTATAATTAAAAAATATTCGCAGTTGCAAAGTGGAAGTAATTACCTCCCCTCCCCCCGCGGAGTTATTTAGCGTCAAGATTTATATAGTGTCAACAAGAATGAAAAGATAAAATGATGACATTCTACCTATGAACTTGGTTGTTATATAAGCATAGTTTTTGACTTGGTTATTAAATTATACAATGAATATTGTCTTTTGATTTAAATTATATACAGACTAAATATTGTACAATCACAATTAATCAATATTTACTAAGGCTGTAAACCTCAAGAATATGCGCGTGAAAATGCGAAGGTAGGGATCTCTACAGGTATTAACCAGCTTGTGGTTAAGACCTGTAGAGGTCCTTACCTTCGCATTTTCACGCGCATATTCTTGAGGAGTTAAGATCTGTAAAGGTCCCTACCTTCGCATTTTCACGCGCATATTCTTGAGGTTTACAGCCTTAGTAAATATTGTTTACGTAATCAATGTGCGTTTAAATAAATTTATAATCAGAATTAATATAATCGCATCATCTTTGAACATTAAGTCAAAAACTAAGTTCATATAACAATAGAGCTCAAAGATAGAACAGTATCATTCTATCTTTTCATTGGTTTTTGACGTTACATAACTTCGCGGAAGGTAGTTACTTCCGCTTTGCAATTACAGTTATTTAGAAGTTGTGATAATTTATTTATTATTAAAAAATATTCGTAAATAAATAACACAGAAGCATAAAGATATATACCTCTTAAAAAAAGATTCACACACTCATTCATTCTTATTAATGAGACTTTCAGACAAGCAAAAATCTTTGCATATATAAGTTATTTAAAATTTTACACTTGAATCAATAAAGAAATAATGCTTAAAATAAAATATTATTTAGTAAATATGAGCTAACATATGAAAACATGTAACTAGTTAAAAATATGTATTTGTATCAATACAGGCACTAGTTAGATTTTTTTTAATGAAGGTAATTAAAAGCTTTACCCGAAATAATTGCCTTATACCATTTATCTACCCCCCCCCCCCCCCCCCAACTTAAAAAGGCAGAAATTGTTTTCTTTAGATTAAATAAAAACTAGTTGTAATGTTTATCTGTAAAGTCAATTACAAAACATCAAAGTAATAAAAGCCGTTTTGTATCACGATATCACCGAATAAAAATACTTTATTAGATCTACTTTACATTCAATGCCATTTCTCTTCAGAACTCGTATGTATGCAATTTAAATTATCTACACCCATAAAAAAAGAGTAAAATAATTAAAAATTAATAAAAAATATACATTTTGTTTTTTGTATATTTAAATTTTATTGTTCACAATGTATACGCAAAAGATATGTGTTAATATATAGTGTGTTACACATTTTTCAACAAATTTATATATAGCATAATTAAATACAAGTATAGTATATATACTTAAGCTAGATGTAATTAGAAAGGATAATCCGGACCAACTGATGAGTGCTGGTTTAGCACAAAATACTTATATACATCATTTATCTTTTTCACATGTATGTGGTCATATGTATCGGTTTTATAAGATGGAATGAATGACTGAAGGGAGATTAAAAGTCTGAGTTCAAATCATCTCTAATAAAACTCATATGCATATATTAGAAACACATTCAATAATGCAACTATTCATGACAGTATAAAATTCTATGCCAATGGATACAGCTGGGTCCGTTATATTTATAATTGTTTTAATCCTAAAAATTCTTTTTGTAAAGCACCATGCACAATTTATGTCAATTATAAATTGCATATTTAAAAGCTAAAGGGTGATGCCTTAATCTCAGCTAGGAAAAGTAAAAAAAATTCAAATTGGCTAATTGAGCAATTCTTCACTAATGCTTATGACCTACTGGGCAATAAACATTAAAGTTATTTTTAGTTTTCATAATTTCAAAAAGAGAAAATGAAGAGTAACAGATATATTTTATAGAAATATAGACTTTATATCTCAAATAACTTTAGCACCATCAGATGTAAAATAATCTTTATGAATCTTTCATAAAATCCCAGCGTCAGATTGTGGATAAAATCTGTTGCTACACATTTTCAATTAGATCAATTTTCTGTATCTTTTCTTAAAATAAATTTTAATTTAGCTGACATCTTTGATGAAAAAAAAGAAATAGCCTGCATGTGATAAATAAATTGGGAAGAAATTCAAAATCACATTGAACTACTATTAAAAAATACTTTCAAATTTTTGTAAAGAAACTCTAAAATATTGCAAATGTTTTTGTTTTTTTTGTTACTGCAGAGAACCCAATATTTATGCTAATGTGCTTTTATATACATACATAATATTAAACATATATTAGTTTCAAAGTTTAAGAAAAATAAGATAGGTTTCAGATTAATTGGTTGAAGATTTGTGATGCTTTGTATTTGCCTTGAAGTTATATGTTGGACTATTTTCAGCTTCTAATTAATATTGTTAAATATTTTTAGAAAAAATGAAGTTTTATTTATACTTCTTTCACTTCTTAGTAATATCAAACAAGACAAAACTCTCCATACAGTAGTACCACCTTGTGCCAACCAGAGTAATCAATGGATACCAGAAGGCTTGTGCATAAAATCCCTATCTAATGCCTATTCAGCCAATATCCCTAGACTAGTTTCTGGCTTGTGGCACAGGGTGGCACTAGTGTATGGAGAGTTTTGCCTTGTTTATAAACAATTATGTGCTAGTATAAGAGATGGTAATCATGTGATGCTTAATGGTTTAATATCACAGAAGTTAGTATAAAATACAATGTTTTGAATGGTATTATTAGCCTCTCTTTATTAAATATTTTTGGATCAATAAATGATAGCTAGAAAAAAGAATTGTACTTGTAGTTTTATAAATACAAGCATTGGTGGTCAAGAGGTCAGTGACAGCTGCTTTACAAGCAGTTGTCCCAGGTTATGGATCACTTCCCAGCTGATGCTATGACACATGAGAAAAAAAAAGTCATTTTAAAAACATTGCAATTTAGTCTTAGTCATATCTCATTTTTGAATGAAAAACTAAAAGCTAGAAATAATCTCAAAATTGTTATATAAACCAGTAATATATCATATGATTAAAATTAAAAATTTGTTAACCTGGGTTGATTGTTTGATAATATAACAGAAATGAAAAAATATATTTTAGACAAAAGATGAATTAGGTTTAAAGATCAAAATGCATTGTCCTAAAAAATTCCAAAAACTACTCACTGATCGAAACTAAAATACAAAAGTAGTCATGGGAAATTAGGATTGGTCAGCCATACCATCTGTTGATTGATTACTAAAGGATACACAAGATGGTAAAAGAATAGAGAGAATAAAAGAATTTGTTAAAGTTTGTTATTTGTTATTTGCAATACCAGCTGATGTTTTTGTTTTAACTTCTACAAGTCAAACAAAAGTAACTGTAAAACATACATTGGAAAAAAAGATGTAACTAATTTTATATGGATTTTTTTTTTATTAATTGGATAATTATTTGGGATATCATGTGAGTTTGAGCACCTAAGTGAATGACGGAACTTTGATCCAAAAAGCTTTAGTTTCTACATTTGTGCTTAATAATCTCCACTCCACCACACATTTAAAACTTATCAATAAAAACACATCAAAAATAAATGACTGCAAGATGCATTTTTTTGTTGAATCAACACTCATCAATGGACTTAGGTCACAATCTCTTAAATATATCTTTATTATTTGTTATTTATGAATAGAAAATTATTACACCCTGATTCACAAGTTTTGAACATATTCTACTACAACTGTGATGCGAAGCAACCTATCTATATGTATCAATGGCTATTACTAATCATTTCTTCAAACAAAGATTATTCCTAGTCCCAGATGTAAATTTTAAACTAGTTAAAGATTAATATATATATATGCTTGTTTAAAGACAGGAAGAACATTAGAATACATTGAAGAAGTTCACTAATATTAGTGTTTATATGCATATGTTTGCATTTATTTATTTGTAGTTATATTTTCTAAGATAGAATAAATATTTAGAAAAATGTATTAATATTAAGTAAAATAAGATTTGAAATACTTTTTTAAAATTAACACTATAAAAATTTGTCAATATTTTAATACATTATTGTAATATATTTAAAAATATATCAATAATAAGCATTTAAAAAATGTTACTTTTCAGAACAACAGCAACAACAAAAAAGACATCAAAAGACGCCGCATTTATTTTATGTAAATATAAATTAATAAGCTATCAATATAATATACATCTTTATTTATTTTATAAAATTTTAGCTTTATTAACTTTTTTTTTTAGAAAAAAGAATTTTCTATTTTTTGATGTTTTGACATTTTTTTCTTAGCATCAAGATTTTAAATATTTGTCATTCTTCAAGTTTATTATTTGTACAAAAGACATTTTTAGGTCAGTCAGATAATCAGACCTTTTGAGTTCAACAGATGATTTTGTTTTGAGTTAAATTTTTAGATTGATGAACAGCTATGCACTGTGTACACATATGCTTAAAGTAGATAACATACAAAGCAAAACAATGGTGCATAGTTCATAGATGGTAGAGTTAATTTACTGACAAGATTAAAATAACACAAGAATATTCAAGTTTTTTTTTTTAATTAAAATAGAAATCAATTATTTTTACAATATTTAAAACACAAAATTAAACATCGCTATGATAAAACATTAATAAAAGAATATTATTTTTTCTTATTTTCACCATATATATATATGTTTGAGCAGAAAGGTTTTTTATAGATATATTTTACCAGTTTTATATATGAATCTGAAAACTTAGAAACTTACCACAAAAGCAATACAGAGATTTCATACCATAACAAATGTTGGTGAGATAATGTTGTAAGTGACAAGATGGGTAAAAATGCAATATATATATAAATTACACTTATCATTGACATCAATGAAAAAATTAACAAAGAGTAATGACACTGGAATTGACATATTTGACCACTGAACATCTCATGATCACTATTTCTTATGCTTGCTCATAACTGTTATTAACACAGGCAAAACTCTCTATACAGTAATGCTACTCAGTGCAAGCCATTCTGGCATCTATTGATTTCTCTGTCTTGCACTGAGTGGAACTCCTGTATGGAGAGTTTTGTCTGTTTTAGTCAATATATTTCTTGAAAAAGTGATAAATAGATAACAAATGAAGGCTTAAACTAGATCCCAAAAAATAAAAAAGATCTAAAGAGAAGACTGCTTATAAGATAGAACAAATAAGGAAGGTTTCTGAACTGATGTAAAAAAGAAAAGCTATAAATCCAAAAAAAGTGGATTAAACTAGAAAAAAATCCTTCATTTGGCAGTGAATTAATAATAGTTGAAAATAATGATATTGATACATGTATAGCAAACTCAACTTGCTTTAGGCAAAGTGTCTTTTGATTAAATAAAATAACAACTTTTAGTAATAATGGTAAATAATTTAAACTGAGTAAAAAAGTTAAATTTATATACTGTTTATAAATAATGTGATCATCTTTCTGGATGAGTTCAATCTTATACCTCTGGTATAGACTAATATTTTTAGTATTGTAAAGTATGCAAATAAAAGTAAAATTTAAAGAGCACTGTAACACATCTTGAAAGAATTTCATAACATAATAGTAATGCATTTAACTACTTATCCAAAACATGGGTTTGAATTAAGACAGTGTAAAATTCAATTATTTTTTGGCATTCAAATTAAACAAAAATTGATTGGATTTCCAATTAGATTTAGTATTTGTTTTTAAAAGGATCCCAGCTAAATGATTAATATTATTCAATAAATAGGTATCAGTTTTGTTCTAGTTCAGGAACAAAACAAGATGTGAAAGCTCAAATTATTTAGCATTAAAAAATCATGATTGCTAATGTATTTTTTATTATTCCTATAAGAAGAAGCTGTTAGCGATGTCTTTGCTGTATTATGGGCTATTTATAAGCTGTTTTATCTATTAATAACATCTCATTGCATGTTATTTATTGTATTTTATATCTATGTTTACATATATAATATATGAATAAATACTTAAAGGAAACTGGAGATAATTAAATACTATTTGTTTGTAATATTTTTGTAAAAACTCAACTTAATTTTGTTTATGCAGAATTCTGAAAGGTATACAAAACACAAATAAAAAATATTTTAAAAAGCAAAAGTATACATATATTCATAAAGCAAAGTTGCAATCAAATTTTTTAAAATTGTTTGTTCTTTATAATATTTTTCAATTTTCTCAAAATTAAAGTAAAAATAATCAACATATTAGAAAATTATAAAAATAAAATTAATGTGGAATAGTTATGTTCATAAATATAATTATTATTAATAAATACAATTTATGGTTACATTTTTAAATTAAGTTATCCTAAAATGAGTCAAAAGTAGCTAAAGAACTATTTTGCATTTATTTTCAAGATGAAAGTTTTGTATATTTAAAAATATATTTGTATTTTTTCTTTCAGGTGAATTTTTATTTATGTTTAAACAAATGTGATACCTTTGGGATTCACAATTCATTATTAATGACTTATAAATCATTACAACAATCAAATTCTGGATGTCAAAAATATATATAGAATGACAAAGGTGTTTTGCCATGATTATGCAAGAAATTTGTGAAGCATAAATGCTACATGTTTTCAGTGTCATTTAATACTATTATCATTTAACTTTTTATGATAATTTTACTTCATTTATACATTTTATTTCCTTGTACAATTCTTGCCATTCTATTGTTCTTTAGCCTTATAATAAAAGAAATCAACGTTGCACTTCTTTGTAGTATCTTTTAAAATAACCTTTACAATATAAATTGAAAGTGTTTCATTGATTTAATATAAATATTCAGACTAATGAAAATTCATTTTTACATGAGAATATTCAATAGCATATTTATTGGTGTTATGATTTTTCCATCATGTTTTTATAATATTGTGGAGCAAAAGTTTCATATTTCACTTATATATAATAAATTAGGTAAAATAACATCAATACATACAGCTGAGTTAGTTACATCACGTATGTAAGTATAAGAAATAGAGCAGGACATTCTAATATTTTATCTAAATATCTATAAAGATATTTAAATTAATTCATATTTTTCAAGTGATATTAGTTATCTGAAGATCACCACCCCCACCAAATCATTGTTAATAAATCACTTAAGATTTTTAAATATTAATTACTAAACAAAAATATTGTAAGTTGCATTCAAAACACTGATAATATTTTGCAAGTGTTTCTTTTTTTTTTTTTTGATTTGGTAAAAACAGCATAAGTATGAATCACCTTACAATAATTCTAGAGTTCAAAAATAAAATACACCAAATTTTTTTTTTACACAAATATTTTTTGCATAACTTTGTGAGTTTTAAATAACATAATTTTTTTTATATTGAATGTTTTAATTGACTGCTCAGTAAAAAGAAATGAAATAATTGTTTCTTCAACCACAATTGAAGTTTTTATATTTAATTTGAAATAAAAGCATAGGAAATCCAGACATTAATTAAATAAATCCCTTGTTATAAAAAAAATAGGGAATCACTTTATTAATTTCTGGATTCCCTGTGCTTTTATTTCAAGTTAAATGTAAAAATTCCAATTCCAATTAAAGAAACAATTACTTTATTATTTTTAATGCACAATCAATAAAAGCATTTAGTATACAGAAATTATCTCTATTATTTTTAAGTTTTTAGTATTGGCACATTTACTGAAAATGTAAAACTAGATCATATTTAAATTGACTGGACACATATTATATATATATAATTATAGGAAGTTTGAACTCAGATTTTGAAGCTCGCTTCAGCTATCCAATCTATCTTATCTAACTGATACACATGACCACACACATGTAAAAAAAATCAATGAACTCCAATATATATATTTCATGCCAAACCAGAATTCATCAGTTACTCCAGATCATCATCTCCCACACATACATATATCCAGTGCTTGGTTTATATTAAGATAGCAAATCTGATCTGGATCAACTGATGAAAGCTGGTTCAGAATGAAATACATATATTAGGGGTCCTTTATCTTTTTCACATGTGTGTGGTCATGTGTATCAGGTATATGAGATAGATTAAATTGCTAAAAAGATCATAAAACTCTGGGTTCAAATCACCTATAATTGTATCTAAACTCAGAGATATAAATTATACCTATATATATATATATATATATATATATATATATATATATATATATACATATATATATATATATATATATATATGTACTGTAATCTTTAGCTTTTCCCAGTACAGTCTAAACTTCTATCCACCTAATTTGACTAAATATACAAAAAAAAATCAATAAGTTAATTTTTAATGCAAGTTAATTTTAACAGAGCTCTATAGTTAAATGCTAATTCATTTTATAAGTCATTCTAATAATTTTTATAAGACTTATTTTAAAAATTGTTTTTAATATTTTATTGTATTAGTTTGAACCCATCTGTAGTTATAAATGACCTTCAGTTGTTTACATTAAGAATATATTTTCCTGTATAATAATTAGTTAATGTTAAAGACTATTAAAAGCTAAAGTTATTTTATATAGCTTCTAGTATATTAAAATTTAATATTTAAACTAAGTTTAAATCTTTAATATTGAATACTATTATTTAATTTGCTGGCTTATAAATAGAAGGCATTTCTATTTAAGTTATTTATTAACCAACTTTTTGCTAGTTATGGCTAGAAATGTGAAGTTTTGACATTGGCTTCCAGTTGCTCTAAATCAAGCATTTTTAATACTACTGTTAAGATTTTGCATTATTTTTAAAGGTTAAAAAAAGTTCCGTAAGATGCTGCCCTCTCTTGAATTATTTTACAAGTAAAAAATCAATAAAACTGGTGGTGAAGGTCTAACAAAGGAAAAAGGCTGTCCTTTCTTGAATCTTATTGGCTGTTAAATTTTGACAACAAAGAAAATGGGTGTCAATAACTTTTACTGCTATGACTTCTTTTGTTTCATTTTGAAAATGATAAGTGAATGTTTTAGACCATTTTAAAAGTATTTTTTGACAACTTATAAATTATTTTGATAAAATACACTAAAAATAAAATTATTTTAG
This sequence comes from Epiperipatus broadwayi, assembly GCA_028023455.1. Classification (NCBI taxonomy): domain Eukaryota; kingdom Metazoa; phylum Onychophora; class Udeonychophora; order Euonychophora; family Peripatidae; genus Epiperipatus; species Epiperipatus broadwayi. The sequence goes on along the minus strand of JAQFVV010012540.1, from coordinate 61,719 downwards.
AGAAATAGTTAAACACTTTAGCAAAAATTATTTACTTATCCGCAATGTAAAATTGGGAAAGAAATCACTGATGTCAGCAAAACATTTTAGTTGGTGAGTAATGTTCATTTTAGATTTTCTGCTATCCAATATTTTTATAATTATAAATAAAAATTTATTTTTGAAAAAACTTTCATTCACTTTCATAACCTGACAAATTATTAATATACTTTTTACAAATGAAACTAAAGTGGATATAATATTAAAAAATGAATATATTTTGATGCTTTAGTTTGTGAATTGACCAATTAAAAGTTTAGACTTTTACCTCACTTGGCCAATAAAATAATCAGCAAAAAAGAGGTTAATAAAAGTATGTTTTCTTCATGCTAATCATTACAAAGATGAAGTCAGTGAAAATAAAGTTAAGCTATATTAATTATAAGAAGATAAAAAGTTAATTTATTATTACTAAAAGTTGTTAATTTTCAATTAAGGGAAACTTTAGAAAATCTATATGAGTGTACTTGCATTTTAATTTTGTACTTCACTTGCTCGTTTATAATATTTAAATATTCTTAAATATCTTTAATTTAAAACAAAAAAAGTATTCTGAAGAACTTCACATTTATTTAATTCGATATACAATAGTTATAAAGAGTAATGTAAATGCATATTGCTTTCAAAACAAGATAGTTTTATTCTGTACTATTTTATTGTAATAATGTTAATTTTATAAATAATTGTTTTATTTAAAGTATTTTAATTGCAGTCTAGACAATATGTAAATAAGTTCTATTTTTGGCTTTGTTTTTCAGAAACCAAATTATTTTTTAAACTGTGATGTAGGTGGTCAAGAGGAGATGATGCAAAAATGTCAATTTCAATCAATAAAATCAATCATGTGATTGGAGGTGTAAAAGCACAAGGGAAGAGTTAGCACAAACATAGGAAGGAGAGGAATACTTCTAAATTTTCTTTTCTAATTAATTTTTAATATTTGATTGTACAGTTGTTAATCATTTATAATAATTATAAGTTTAATTATTTTAATTAATTTTATTTTTGTTAAAGTAATATGTATTCTAAAATAAGTTTTAATCTAGGTGCCAAAACTTTAAGCTAAGTGTGCTGGGAAGTCTGAAATGTACATTATTAAAAAAACAAACATGAAGAGAAATTTAATAGTTATTTTTCTACAACTACTAAATTACTTTTATCCAAAATTAACAAGTTATCCACTGCCATCTTAAATAATAAATGGATATTTAATAATATAGTGCTAATATTCAAAATTGGAATTAAGGAAATTATGCATTTAGAAATATTTTTTTATTCTTCATACTAATCAAGTTAATATTTCAAAATTTATTAAAAGTCTAAGGTTTTTTGCTGTTATAGTTTTATAAATCTGATATCATGTCTGTTTCTATAAATTATAGAAGTTTCTTTTTTATGATAATTGTAGTGTTGTGGAATCTTATTTAGGAAAGTTAAATATCATATGGTTTTCTGATGTACTTCCATAAATAGTTAATTTCATTCTATTCTCTTCACTAATCCAGGCAGAAGTTCACAATTATTTGGAGATAGTAATTCTGTAGCACCATAATCTGTCATTCCCACTAATTACTCATGTTTACAGTAGATAGTTCTAGAGTAGAATGAAGATAACTGTTCTTGGAAATGTATAAATACACATGAGAGAACTATATGATATTGATCATGGTCACACACTATTTAATTACAATGTCAAAATATTATAAATTTTACAATTGACAAAAGAAAATATCAACTAGATGAAAGGAAGAGTCTTTCATAAATGTCAGATGAAATAGAAATCAGGATCAGCTTCTGTATAGAAACTGCAGAACTGCAGCACACTATATAACATTAAATATATAATCTTGTTTTAAAATTTGTTTCTTTATATCTGTACATTATATAATCCAGAGACACAGTATTTTGATATTGTGTGCATGCACATATCCAAGATAAAAAAACTCTCCACTAGTAGAGCACTGTCATTTACACAGTGTCATTTACACAGTGCAGAATCTACCCCTATTTTCAATAACATTCAACATAATGACTGTATGAGTCTTTCTTTCTTTATACTTGTACATTATATAATCATTAAGCTTAATGTCAGTAGTCATTCCACAGTTCATGAAAAATATTCCATTGATACAGACTTTGGTTGTTGTGCACATGCCACATGTTTGAGATAAAAAGCTGCAAACTAGGTAGAGAGAGAGAGCACTGTTCCTGTTGCACAAGGATAGTGTTTCTTCATGACTCAGTATTAAAACAAGGCCACAGATTTTTTGAAGTAGCACTCCCAAAGATTTTAGTTTTGAGCTGTCACTGGTAGGAAAACAGAATATGAGTTTAATTCAAATGATTTTTGAGTCTTTGTCAGATTATCTTATCAACTACTCATTTGAGTATATTTGTCATACAAGATTATCATGAGTTTTATTATAAATTTATTAGAAATTACTAAATTGATGAACATGTTAAATAATAAATCAACTGTATATTAAAAAATAATTATTTGGTTATAAAAAATTTAAAAGGATCTAAATAAGAAAGAGCTAAGTTAAGTACACTATACCGGACTAATATTATCAGTTGTTTTTTTTCAGGGTGAACAACCAATCGTTTTCATCAATGTAGAAATGAAAATTATCTCTAAAAAGTAGCTCTTATACATTACAGAACGAATTACTTATTTTAAGCTATATATATAAGCAAAATACAATGTCCAGTAGTTTATAAAATATTAAATTAAAAAAAAAAATATTGAAATGAATTTGAAATATTTTCCTTGGTAAAAAATTGGCTTATCTGCGCACTTTATATGCATAGAGTAGCGCTTTTCTGAAATATTTATATATTATAAAAATTATGTATATTTCCAAACACACTAAATAATACTAACTTAATTTCAAAAAAGGAAAAGTTATAATAAGTTTACAACGAAATAAGTAATATTTTTTTTTATGTAAAATGTTTGCTTTTTATCTCACTTTGCTCAGCAGTAGTAATTTGTTTCTTGACATTTGTTTGTTTTTATGCTCTATCTAGTGGCAATTGTTTTTTTTTTTTTTTAAAAAAAAAAAACAATTGGAATACCATTTTTAAAGAAGGAAGTACTGGTATTAATTTATCATAGGTCAAAATTTTATCATCTTTTTAAAAGTAATATTCTTTATCTGATAAACAGTTACTTTACCGTGAACCCACACATCAAACCCCCCAATCTTGCTAATAAAAAATATCTGACCAGATCTTATTATTTAGAAACAGTTGTAATTTTTAATTATATTAAGGTTTATTAAATGTTTTTTTTATAATAGTAGAATATGACAATTTCACAATTATGTATATTAAAAAAAGATAGAACATTTATTTATTCGTAATCTTTAATAAATAATAGATGCGAGATAATAGTGCTTAATATCGAAATACAAGAATAGTATATATACTTAAGCTAAATATAATTAAATTAAATTTGAACCCAGACTTTTAAGCTCTCTGCAGTTGCCCACTCTGTCCTGATCAACTGATGAATGCTGGTTCAGCATGAAATACATATATTGGAGATCATTTATCTTTTTCACATATATGGTCATGGGTATTAGTTATATTGGTTAGAGTGGATATATGTAGGAAGCTTAAAAGTCTGAATTTAAATCCCCTTTAATTATGTAATAGTGCTAAATAAATCCATATTCAGTGTTGTCTTATTCAATATTCCCTGACTAGTTTCAAGCTTATGGCTTTCATAGTAAATATCATGGCTGTAATGAAAAAAAAGGATATTGTTCAAAGAGAAATATTTAAGTTGTAGTCATGTGATATTTCATTGCACCTAATCTATGTAAGCATTTTTTTAAAGTGTTTATTTTACTTTCACTGTTATGCTACACAAATTGATTTTCCTAGGAAAAAGTTGCTTGCTTAATTTTAATTTATTTTTCTTTTTTTACAATATTTGTAAATTATGTTATACCTATTAGATATTTAATAAAGATAAGTAATACAATTATCATAGTCCAATAAAAGGTAAAGATCTATCCTATCTCCATCAAAGAAATAGTGAAGAAAAAAGCAATTTGCCAAAAACTTATTATTTTGTTTTGTTTTATCATATAGTTATTAAAAAAGAATCATCCATTTTTTAAGTAATAATTGGATAGATATAGACCAGATACATAAAAGAAAAATTTAAAACTTGCATAAAATGTTCATATGCCTAGAATTTTATATGATTTCTGCATACTAGAAAAATATACTAAATGACTATATCATGACTCATAATGTATATATATATATATATTTGTATAACTAATAACTAAGCTATGAGTTAGTATAACTAATCAAAAGTGTGGATTTTTGAACACTTCTAAGCAAATATTAAATTTTATTGATATTTATTCACTTAGTATTACATCAAATCCACATTTTTAACAGGTGAGGATTAACACACAATGTAATTCATGTTTCTCAAACATATTTATGAAATACTTATCCATTCATGTAAATGTAAATAAGAAATTTTTTTTTTACATTGGATGGCATTGTTTAATATTATAATGATGTTGGAAAAATATATGCATTATGAGATTTTACACTTCAAAAAGAATGTTTTTTCTAAACATATAAATAAGATTCAAGATAGTGATCAAACCTCTAATAATCTTACATTTTGTTGCAGGCTTCTTGGATATTTTGTTTGCAAGCAAGATTATACTTTTAATATAAGAAATATTCCATAACAAATGAGATTTAAAATTTATGTTTTGCTCATATGACAAATTATTATGGAAATATAAATGCTCTGAAAATTTGAGAATATAAGAAGATATATATTACATATTGTGACCATGCCATTTGCCATAGTAAGTTTAAGTAAAATTTAAAAATAGCTAGTTTAAAAAAAATTAAATTTTTATTCATTCATAATATTTTGTAAAGTATTTTAAAATTGCATTAATATAATTTAATGATAAAAGTAAATTATAATGTATTATTTGAAAGGTAAAATTATTTAATGTTTATTATATTTAAAGACTATAATGTTAAAACAATAGTCTAATTACAACATTTAATATTGTACAATATTTGTAATAAATTTTAAGTAATTTTCTTTATTTAAGTTATTATTTTAAATAATTAGTAATAAAATTATTCCAGAATGTTTTAAAGTAGTGTCACATGTCTTTAAAGTGTGTGTATTTGTCCTTGAGCTTACATGCGTTAAGCAAAAATATTAATTTTTAGTTCCTTGTTAATAAAAAAAATTGGATACATTAAATGTTGCAAATAATATTGTGAAGTTTATTTTAAAAGTAGCAATTAATTTTTCTTGTGTTGTATAAATAATATTTTCTATTTTAAAATTAATATTCAAGTTATTAAAAATTTGTAAATGTTTAAATAGAGATATTTTATATTATAAAATATTAAATACAATTTATATAATATAAAAATAATTAGTCACATTATTTAGAAAATTATTTTGTAGACAGAAAAGTAGTTGATATGTAAATTAGTGTCCAGGAATAACTTGGATCAACAAATGAAATTACTGGATAAGAAAGATATAAATATAGGTGTTCAATCAGTCTAGACAGTCTCATATTATCTTTAATCTATCTTAATTTAAGTGTATTTTTTTTTAGTTTTTTTAAATTTTAATTTTTATAAAATATTTTTTTAGTAAAGTTAAAAGTATAATTTTAAAATAATTATTATAATGTATTCCATGAGTGAGTTAATGAATTAATTCCCTGCCAGAAAAATTTTCATAACAAAGCTTAATGAAATCATGGTAACTTTGAATTAGCAGCCTAATACCTGGAAAAACCTGTAAGAATTGCAACCATATCACCAAGAAAAACCTAAGGAATTATAAGAACTTTATACTTAATATTATTGGTATGTGTCAAGTTACAGAACATTTACATTCAACAATTATAATAAATCCTCATAAATATAAACTGTCATTGTATTTATATTCTATTATTATATTCAGGATAATTGTTGAAAGCTATTTAATAAGTTATGTTTTTAAAAGGAAGAAAAGAAATAATAAAAGTGATTCTATACAAATAAGTTAAATGCTAGGATGTGAGATGTTGGGCTATTTCCATCATTTATGAGTGAATGTTGAATGTATAGAAAATTTTAAACTTTATTTAAACTTTCCAAATACAAACAACTTGTTAGTAATAACACACAAATAGACAATACAGGATAGTAATTACACACCATTTCGAGTAGTATTATTCTCCATGCTTCTTCAGGTGTTGCTGGCCTATATGCATAGTAACAATACTCACTTAGAAGGTGAACTCGCACATTTAGATTCTTGAATATCAAATTTAAAGCAAACACTCGACCAACTGAGCTATTCTGTCAAAGGCAACATATAGTAGAAATTTGATATATTTATATATGAGGGTTGGTTCAAATTCTTATATAAAATAATTCCATATTTCTATATAAAATATAAGTAATATCTTTGCTATAGCCAGTTTATAAAACTTTTCTGCCATCTGGATAATCAAGATGATGGAAAATGAAATAAGCTGACTATAGCAAAGATTTTATTTGTATTTCATATAGGAATATGATTTTTTTAGTACTTATTCTATAATATTTTGATTATATATATATTGTACCGGGTCAAACCGCTGAAACCGATATTATATATATATAAAGCACGTAATCAGAAAAATATAAAGCATGATAATTGCTTTATTATACTAAATATTTATATATATAGTTGAAAACTAAATGCAATAAATATTTAAAAAAAACAAAAGTAATTTGAACATGATATAAATTTTAAAAGGGATAGTGAATCAACTTTTTATCATTGAAAGACAGAATTTAGTATTTAAAAACAATAATTAAAAAAGCATGATAATATTCTAAGAAATAATATGTAAAGAAAAATTTTAAATAATGCTTTTATGTAAATAGCTGATTATTTTACCACTCTTGGAAAAATGTCAGAGATTTTAAGAATCTAGATTTGTTACAAAGCAAGTGGAAATTGAAAGAATATCATTGTTTCATAAAAGCATTTGAAAACTTTTTGATTTTTATGATTTATTTGAGCCTCAAATGCTTTTATGAAATGGTGATATTCCTGCAATTTCCAACTGTTTAATAACAAGTGTAGATTTAAAAGATCTCTGATATTTTTCAAGAATGGCAAATTAACTGAAAAGATGTAGCATTGCATATACAAATATATAAACTGTATTAAAAGCAAAGTTTTATTAATAATAAAATTACTGTGGTGCTTAACATACTTTTGACAGTAATTGTCATAGATGTAGCAATGTTTTTTCTTCCCTTAATACAGTTTGTGTTTTTGTATATATATATATATATATATATATATATATATATATATATATATATATATATATATATATATATATATATATATATATATATTACATTCTTGGAGATAAAACATTCATAAACTTAATTTATAAAATCTTTATTTAAAAAAAAATGTTTTTACATATTATTGTTTTACTTTTTAGTTATATTTACTTATTATTTTTAAGTCAAATAATTTTTTACTTTTGGGAAATATATATATTCTAGCACATGTGCATGTGTGATGCAACTGTTCTCAAAAGCTATAAAATAGGAAGGACACATGCTATGCTTTATCAAAGAAATGGAATGAGCATATTTGCATATCATTAAACATAGTAGCAAGCTATGATTATGAAGGTAAGATCCTTTTAAAGTGCTCAGCTCATTTGTTTTTAGTTATCTATTTTATATTAACCCTTTATAGCTTTTGAGAACAGTTGCGTCACACACGCACATGTACTAGAATTATTATTTTTAAAAAATGTTTAAAACTATAAGAAAATTAACAAAACATTTTAATTGAATGATAAGACATGGAAATAAATAACAAATGAATTCTGAATTTAAATATCATGTGATTGTCTACTATATAAAATATTTCTGTATTGGCTTTTTAATTAATTTTATTAATTAAGTACCAGTTAAATTAATATAATCCTACAAACATATTTTATCTGTTGGCTCAGTTGCCAAAGAGTTTCTTGGAGTGCATAAGAACATGAGTTAGAGTTTTAAATGGGAACACTTTTTTTTTCATTGTTAAAAATTCAAAATTGTGTCCATACAGCCAGAAGCATACACAGATAGCTAAGTTAACATAGAAGCATTTAAAATATAATCTGATTTATACAATAATGAACTGCTTAGAATTTTAAAAATTACTCTTCAATTCATATATATATATATATATATATGTGTGTGTGTTAACAGAAGTTTTTTTTATATAATTGAAAGATAAATTTAAGACATCCTATGAAAGCGATTGCATAAATGTACTCAAGTCAGAACAAAACAGATCAGATTCGTCTTGCAATGGTGGTCGAGAGGTCAGTGTGACTGCCTTGAACTTTCAGGCAGTTGCCAGGGTTGCGGGTTCGCATCCTGGCCGATGCTATGACACTTAATAAAAAAAAAAAACAGATCAGATTCTCTCTAATCTTTACAAATACTCAAAACACATACACTGAAAAACAAACACACACACACACACACACATATATATATATATATAAACATTACAAGCATAAAGCTAAACTAGTCAATATAAAATCAAAACTACCCCAAATTTAAAATTAAACCAGACCAGCATAAAAATAATATTAAAACACAACCTAAGGTTTCATTGCTACAAGCAGACTTCTCAAGTGTAAAGAACTACAAAAACTACACAATATATATACTATTAAAAACTACCCACAAATCCATTCACTTCCCATCCACCCTTAATATTAAAAGAACTCTTAAATAAGTTAATTGCTTCAGAATAATAAATTTTCAATAATAAAGACTCTTTAATTCTTCTTTTGATTTTTTTTGAAAAAGATACAGGCCACACTATTGATTTTGATGAAGCTAAGGTTGTCTTCTTTGAGAGAAATGAAATCAAAAAAAGAATTAAAGAGTTTTTATTATTGAAAATTTATTATTCTGAAGCAATTAATTTATTTAAGAGTTCTTTTAATACTAAGGGTGGATGGGAAGTGAATGGATTTGTGGGTAGTTTTTAATAGTATATATATTGTGTAGTTTTTTGTAGTTCTTTACACTTGAGAAGTCTGCTTGTTGCAGTGAAACCTTAGGTTGTGTTTTAATATTATTTTTATGCTGGTCTAGTTTAATTTTAAATTTGGAGTAGTTTTGATTATATATATATATATTGTAATGATAAATAAATATGTTGTTACATTAATTTAAAATAAAAACTTAAAAGTTCACAAATAAAAGTAAAAAACTAAATGCTAAAATTAAAATGTTTTGTTAAACGTATAAACATTCGCACAGATGCCAAACTTTAAAAATATTTTTTTAAAAAAACAAATAAGTATTTGAACGTACTTTTTTATAAAAAAAAAAAAAAGTACAAGATTTAAAAATAAAAACAGGTATTAATTAATTCTTGTAATCTGTAAATGGAAATGATTGTTTATAAATTGTTTGAAAAGCAAGCTAGCCTTGGGCTCTTGTATAATTAAAATGATCTGATGAAAGATAGATAAGAAAATAAAGAGAAATTAGCTTGACCAATGGAAGCACTAAGCCTTGGCTCGGACACTAATGAAAGTGATGGATTAGTGACGTTTTGTTGATTGAATCAGTGAGGATAATATAAAAAGGGAAATACAGTTTTTTCTGACAGTTCAAGCATTTTGTGTTTGAGAGATGTGGTAGGACGCACATACCACACTCTCTATTTAAAAAAAAATGAAAAGACTGTGATACCTTGAACCAGCTATTGCCATCTCCAGAACATTATCTTCCAATAGAGGCATCATGGGAATTAAAAGCAGAAACCTGGACTCTTCTACCGTGAGCTATGAACTTTACAAATTAACAACAACAAAAAAAAGTAATTAAGAACTTTCATCATTGTTTTTTTTAAAGATTCAGCTAATTTAAATTTTAAAATGAACTCTTATTTGATTTTCAAATTAATAATTGATTGTTTAAATTTATATAGTTAAGTTTTGCTAAAATCATTTCCATTTTTATTATTTTTATTTGTAATAATATTTATTGTAGAAATTATTAAATGCATTACATTTAAGTTGGGTATAGACGTTGCATAGATTCATTAGCAGTTGATTATGTTGTGGTTTCCACAGTCGATTAGAACATATAAATCAACAATGTCACTGCGGTGTCTTATGATGAACACCAAAGGGTCTCCTGTATTCCCTCAGCAATTGACATTATCGATTGACTTTGTATTTTGATCGGTTGTGTTTAATTTGGAATGTTTTTGACCATGGAATCTGTGCAGCCAATCTATACTTGACATTATAAAACAAATTGTATAAAAATAATCTGTGCAAACATATTTAAATGTTAAATTTAAGTTGGGCGTGAATGGCTATATAGTTCTGTAAAGTTATATTAAGGGAGGGTAATCTTAGGTTATTCATTTCGTAGTTGAATTGGTTCAATGGATTGGATATATTTGTGTAATTGTAGATGTAGTATGAGATCCGCTATGGGCAAGATTATATATATATATATATATATATATATGCCACACACCTTCTGTTTGCCTATGGATGGGTTTGTAAGATGGCAAAGGACCGCAGTCCATTCCTATGGAGTTTTATGTTTTTTGTTCTACTTGCCAACAGATGTAACATTCCTGTTGGTGGAGACGCAATGTCTTCTCTAATTCTACTTACTGATCAGATGTACATTCCTGACAATATTGTATTTTGTGTTGTTGTATTTTCATGCTACATTGAATACATAAATGTGTCAGATGGATTGGCGCCAGTTTGATTGTGAAATTTGTTGCCTAAGGTTAAATCAGGGAAGAATATTTTCTTTTCAAATGCAGATCTATGTAGTCTATTCATACTCAACTCACTAAATAAATATTAAACTCATGGTTGTAATTTACTTAAATGTAAAACTAAAGATTAATAGAAAAATCAAAAATGTTGAATTTATTCCTCAAAATTTAAATGTTATTTTATATGTGCGTAAATAAATATTTTTATGTGTTAATTTTTGGCAGTGGCTTTTATTTATTTATATTTAAGATATAAATTAAGATATAGATTTTTATCTCTGCATCTCCACTGAGCTAGTGACTTGGGCTAACGATCTGAATATTTAAATAAAGTGGAATCTTAACAGCGCGTATTTGCCTACTCTATAAATTTTTCTAGGTTTAAATGCCTAGATGGCACCCCATAGAGCAGATATCATAGTTTGTGGTTAGATTCGATTTTCACTTTCATTTTGATCATTATAACTGGCTACCCAACTTGGGCCGATCTTTAATAAACACGAGTGCCCTGAGAATTTTAAAAGTGAATCATGCCTGTAGTATTTTTTCTGAAATTAGTATAAATATATTTGTTGTATTAACATAAGGTTATACTTGGAATTTTGTCTTAAAGGTACTGCCAGTAAGAAAAATTGTGCATATGTAAAAATAAATGTGAGGAATAAAATGTAATAATAAATATAAATCATAATTTTTTTAAAAAAAAGTCTTGTTAAATTAAAATCTAATCGTTCAACTTGCCTAAGTAATAGTTAAAGGTAGGAGAAATGAAACTTGGAAGGGAGGGGGCAGAAATTTAGCTGGTAATAGGGAATCAACAGTCAACTTTTTTTTTAAATCATTATATTTGTGTGTAATTACTGTTTTGTCTTGTACAAAAAAGTTTTGTCCTTTTGAAATTTTCATATATAATCAATTTGTGTAACATAATTACTAACACTAAGTAAATTCTTTTTTTTTTTCATGTTTTTTGTTTTTTTGAGGAAGTTTATTGATATGTAATGATATATAAATATGTCGTTACATTAATTTAAAATAAAAACTTAAAAGTTCGCAAATAAAAGTAAAAAACTAAACGCTAAAATTAAAATGTTTTATTAAACGTATATACATTCGCACAGATGCCAAACTTTAAAAATATTTTTTTTAAAAAAACAAATAAATAAGGATTTGAACGTACTTTTTTATAAAAAAAAAAAAAAGTACAAGATTTAAAAATAAAAACAGGTATTAATTAATTCTTGTAATCTGTAAATGGAAATGATTGTTTATAAATTGTTTGAAAAGCAAGCTAGCTTTGGGCTCTTGTATAATTAAAATGATCTGATGAAAGATAGATAAGAAAATAAAGAGAAATTAGCTTGACCAATGGAAGCACTAAGCCTTGGCTCGGACCCTAACGAAAGTGATGGATTAGTGACATTTTGTTGATAAATCCGTGTGGATAATATAAAAGGGAAATACAGTTTTTTCTGACAGTTCCAGCATTTTATGTTTGAGAGATGTGGTAGGATGCACATACCACACTCTCTATTTAAAAAAAAAATGAAAAGACTGTGATACCTTGAACCAGCTATTGCCATCTCCAGAACATTATCTTCCAATGGAGGCATCACGGGAATTAAAAGCAGAAACCTGGACTCTTCTACCGTGAGCTATGAACTTTACAAATTAACAACAACAAAAAAAAGTAATTAAGAACTTTCATCATTGTTTTTTTTAAAGATTCAGCTAATTTAAATTTTAAAATGAACTCTTATTTGATTTTCAAATTAATAATTGATTGTTTAAATTTATATAGTTAAGTTTTGCTAAAATCAGTTCCATTTTTATTATTTTTATTTGTAATAATATTTATTGTAGAAATTATTAAATACATTACATTTAAGTTGGGTATAGACATTGCATAGATTCGTTAGCAGTTGATTATGTTGTGGTTTCCACAGTCGATTAAAACATATAAGTCAACAATGTCACTGTGGTATCTTATGATGAACACCAAAGGGTCTCCTGTATTCCCTCAGCAATTAACATTATCGATTGACTTTGTATTTTGATTGGTTGTGTTTAATTTGGAATGTTTTTGACCATGGAATCTGTGCAGCCGATCTATACTCGACATTATAAAACAAATTGTATAAAAATAATCTGTGTGAACGTATTTAAATGTTTAATTTAAGTTGGGCATGAATGGCTATATAGTTTTGTAAAGTTATATTAAGGGAGGGTAATCTTAGGTTATTCATTTCGTAGTTGAATTGGTTCAATGGATTGGATATATTTGTGTAATTGTAGATGTAGTATGAGATCCGCTACAGGAAGGTTTATATATATATATATATGCCACACACCTTCTGTTTGCCTATGGATGGGTTTGTACGACGGCAAAGGACCGCAGTTCATTCCTATGGAGTTTTAGGTTTATTGTTCTACTTGCCAACAGATGTAACATTCCTGTTGGTGGAGAGACAATGTCTTCTCTAATTCTACTTACTGATCAGATGTACATTCCTGACAGTATAGTATTTTGTGTTGTCGTATTTTCATGCTACATTGAATACATAAATGTATCAGATGGATTGGCGCCGGTTTGATTGCGAAATTTGTTGCCTAAGGTTAAATCAGGGAAGAATATTTTCTTTTCAAATGCAGATCTATGTAGTCTATTCATACTCAACTCACTAAATAAATATAAAACTCATGGTTGTAATTTACTTAAATGTAAAACTAAAGATTAATAGAAAAATCAAAAATGTTGAATTTATTCCTCAAAATTTAAATGTTATTTTATATGTGCGTAAATAAATATTTTTATGTGTTAATTTCTGGCAGTGGCTTTTATTTATTTATATTTAAGATATAAATGAAGATATAGATTTTTCTCTCTGTGTCTCCACTGAGCTAGTGACTTGGGCTAACGATCTGAATATTTAAATAAAGTGGAATCTTAACAGCACGTATCTGCCTACTCTATAAATTTTTCTAGGTTTAAATGCCTAGATGGTGCCCCGTAGAGCAGATATCATAGTTTGTGGTTAGATTCAATCTTCACTTTCATTTTGATCGTTATAATATATATATAATAAATGAGTATTTGATTTTCTAGAAGTTATCTTTATTTGTTATTTTGGTCAAAAGGAATAATTATTTTTTGATTATTATTTTAGGCACCAGATTTCATAATGAATTTTTGAAAAGCTGTTGATATGATTTAATATTTATAAATTAAATATTATTAGTGAGCAAAATAACCAATTATTTTTAGATAAAAAATAAAATTCTATATTACTTTTCAATTCATCCATACCAGAGCAAAGATTTCTATAACTGCTGTACTTAAAAAAAAAACCCTTGATAAAGCAGTAGTTTAACTATTAAGTGATGAAAGCTTATTTCCTCTAGGTAAATGCATATGTAGCTACTTATTAATAAATAATTCAAGATGTGTCTGTATGACTTAAGATGGAGCTATCTATTAAAATAACTCAGACTACTCTTAAACTGAAAAAAAATTATGTTGACCTAGCTTGAATTCAAATCCTAAATCATAACAGATGAGGCAATAAAAATGAAACAGGAAATTAGAAAGATAATTAATAAGCTTCAGATTATAGTTGAAGAAATATTTATATAATATGATTTGAGTTATTATAACTTGATATTTGTAGTTTTATAAACATTTTAGTTGTGATAATGTCTGAAGAATGTCATAATCCAGTTTTAAAAAAAATATGATGGATATCTAACTTCTACTAAAAGAAAATAGTAACAATTAGATTTTTTCCACAATATGCAATATTTTTATATTTTACATTTTAACTAATCATAATTATAGTAAAGCTCTTTTTCCTTTTTTTATTAAATAACTTCTCCAGGATACTCTTTTTAACTATTATCTGTATGTATTAATAAAACAAATTGTCATATTATTTTATTTATTACAATTATTCCACATTAAAACTTGATGTTATTTTTTAAAAGAAAAACACTGAAAACACTTTTATATGTTTTTAATATTAGATAGATAGATAGATAGATAGATAGATAGATAGATAGATAGATAAATAAATGGATAGGAAAGCAAATAGATAGATAATAGATAGATAGATAGATAGATAGATAGATAGATAGATAGATAGATAGATAGATAGATAGATAGATAGATAGATAGATAGATAGATAGATAGATAGATAGATAGATAGATAGATAGATAGATAGATAGATAGATAGATAATATTAGATAGATAGATAGATAGATAGATAGATAGATAGATAGATAGATAAATAAATGGATAGGAAAGCAAATAGATAGAAAATAGATAGCTAAAGAGATAAATACATGGTAGGTAACCATATAGTTAGATATATACATAGTTTCTTAAATAGATAAATACTTAGATAGATAGGTAGACAGATAGGCAATTTCATAATTCAGCATAAAATACGTATCTTGAAGATCATTTATCTTTTTCACATTTACGTGGTCATGTGTACTGGTTGTACAAGATAGAGTGGATGACTGAACGAAGCTTGAAAACTGGGTTCAAATCTTCTCTAATTACATCTATCTGAAGAATATATACAGTATTTGTATTTAAAAATTACTTCTCTAATTTGCCCAAATCTCTACTTATTAATTTATTACAATTTTTACATTTGGATTTCTTTAATATTATTAAGTTAGCTAGTTTTGTGGCCAGCTCTGTAGAGATGGATGGAACCTATGTAGACATTATTCAAGACATTTATTGTGTTACATATATTATGCACATAATACCTAATTATTTAACCTATTTAGCTTTAGAAAGTCTCTGTTGTACTTTTTTAATTATTGCAGTTTTATTTCCTGTTTTCCCATATTAAATAAATGCAATTTATTTAGAATTTCTGTTATTTATAAAAAGTATAACTATCTTATTTTCTTTCTCTATTTTTTCTTCTGTATATATATCTTCGCTTTTTAAATTCAATGGATTGATTATCTTGGATTATTTTAAAGAAATATAAATTATGCATAATGTTTATCAAAAAAAGTATTTCAAACAGAAAAAATTGATTGAGGAAAAAAAAAATTCTATTTCTATTCCAACATTATAATCGAAAAAGTGCATTACGTATTCTTTGAAGTAAAAAAAAAAACATAAGCTATTACAATTTTGAAAAAGGATAAAAATAAAATTATATGTAAAGTATATTTAAATTGAAAAAGTAGAAAATAAAACCATATAGAATTATAGTTTACATTTATTATTTATTTGTTAAAATAAATTTTTTCTATTGTCAAAATAGATATTCAAAAGGGTTCAATTTTTGTCTAAAATAGATGTATTTGACTTAATAATATAAAAATTAATTAATAATTAATCTTTAAAAATTTTTTAATTTATTACATCTTGCTTGTACTTATATACATATGTAATAGTTTTATAAAGCATACTTAAGTATAAGAGGATGCCATCCTTTTAATGATCCTCCTGGTAAAATAGTAGCAGTACATCAATCAAACATATCCTGCTACAGATTCAAATCTAAGCCAGTTAAACTTAAAAAACATATGTCAGGTTCTAATCATATTTACAATTTTTATTTTAGATAGATAATGCACGCTGACTCGATTAGCAATTTAGTATGTATTAGTAAATGGATATCCAATTACTCTTAGCTAAAGTATTCAACCCATCACTATCTGGCACTAAGAAAGCTGCTGTTAAAATACATTATTGTTCGTCTATGAGGGGCTACTGGACAAGTCATTATATTGTGATATAGTTCTAAAATTGAATTATTAGAATAAATTATACTAATTCTTTAATTGCATTTTGGGAAATACTTCACTATGGGACTGCCTTATAGCCTTGCACACATTCTAAGCTTCTTTTATTTATCCTGGTGACATTGCTAAATTTTTATGCTTCTAGAATATATTTATGAAAATTTTTAAACATTAGTTATATTTTTTATGAATAAATAAAGTCTCTTATTTAAAAAAATTGCACCCACATGCTAAAAAAGATAGTTGTATGCAGAAAAAAAAAAGTCATAGTATCTAAGATTGAAAAGATATATAATATTATATAAATTTATTTAATTAATAATTATTTCAAATTATTCATAAGTAATTTAAGATTGTATGTTAGTAATATTTTAAATCAATTAACTTGTAGAAATATTTAGCTATTTTAAAAATTATTTAGAACATTTAGAATTAATTATTCTTTAGATATTTACTATATATTATAGTATATATATATATATACCGCTATAGAATAATTTTACTTTTCACAGATGAACATAAATAAATTACTTTGTAGAAACATAACTTTTGCTAAAATTGTACAATTTCTAGATAACATTAAAACAAAAACTACATGCCTAAATAAAAAATAAAACAATAGCAAACAATAAAAAACTACCATCAATAATAATTTTGTGTAATCATGTGGTTGGAATACATATAGACCTTGTTAAGTCAACATATCTTTAGCAGAGAATTTAACATTCACACACACACACACACACACACATATATATATATAGTAACAAGATACATCAATGTCAAAATGATGGTATATATTATGATGGTGAATAGGGGGTGAACATGGAGTGGAGGTGGGGTGATCAAAGTTCCCTCCAAATAAAATTTTAAAATTAAATATTAAAGTAATTTTGACTATTTAAGAATTTATATAGTAATGTTCATGTAATGTTTAAGCATGGAAAAATATATAAATAATTTTATATACATGAATTCATAAAATCTCTCTGAGAGAGATCAATCTGGTCAACTCCTCAAAGCAATTAAAAATAACCATAAATCCACCATCATTATAATTATAAAAGTAAGTATAAAAGTAAGTAATACTCATTCAGCATCAAAAATGATCCACAATGAAAATAAATCAACAATCAATATTGTGACTGGTTTTGAAATGGGTCTACTGTAGACCAGGCCAACTATTTAGCCTTTTCCAGATTAAGGCAATTATTTAAACATAATTTGAATGCATTGACTTAAGTGCTCATCCATAAGAAATATATAAACCATAAAATACAATAATACTTTGATATTAAAACATGCTGATCAACATCAATGCTCTGAATACTTAGTATCATTATTGTATTGGCCAACTACAAACATAATTTCTAATAGACTAAACTAAATAAAATGTAGTGCATGGGCTTTAAAGAGTATTCTCTTTGCATCAAAGTAGAACAATATCATACTGGAATATAAAACTTCTTCTATATATCAGACTACTATGCTCAAATCTAGTTCAGAGAAGATAAGTTTTGTTATTGTTATTGTGATCAAGAGTTGGTGCAAATATAAATTCTAAAAACCATTTAGAATTAAGTCACTGGAATATTTTAACAATTGAATACAAGTATATCAATATCAAAAAATGATATTAAGATCTCCAGAATAAGTCTATACACATATAAGCTTTCTGATTTTAATTAACATACAATAAAAACTATCACCTTGTGATTTACATGATTAATATATAAAATTCAAGTTATTACATTGATTTACAATAACTCTTAGTGGGTTTACTTACAACACACACACACACACACATATATATATATATGCACACAGATGTGCATTTTATAATATGCAATGAATTCATTTCAATTGACATTTAATAAAATTTTAAAAATCATTAAATTTTACATATGTGTTTACTTGATAATATACAAAATTCAAGTTACTATATAGTAGTTTACATATATGTTCCAACAGGTTTACGTGAATTATCATAAAATAATTATAAAAATTTTTAACTTTTATAAAAATACAATAAATGATTAACATGTACATATAAGTGTTTATCTGACATGTGAAATAGTAATTTTTAAACATTTTTGACTTGCCATAAAATAAAAATATGTGATTAAGATTTTTAAGTTATCACTTAGCTAAATACCTCAATTTAGGTTTACTTAAACATATGTATATCATCTGCATACATATGTGCACTAAAATAATTGATTTAACATATAAATGAAAGTCATCTATCATATTTGAATTTATTAAAATAATAAATGACATTAATTTTTATATTACATAATTAACATATATGTTTATGCTCATAAAAATATATGTGCACATTGGTGTTGATATATATTTTAACTTGTCAAAATAAAATTATTAAAAATTATTTTGGCTTTCCTTTCTTTTAAAAAAAATAAAAACAATCTTGACAGGTTACTCTGAAAGTACTTGTTTTTTTTATTTCTTCTTTTTTTAAAATAACATGATATAAATTAATTAATTCTTCACTATTAAATATTTAATCGAAGAAAATTTATTTGTTTTTGTTTCACTTTTAAAATGACTCTTTTTTATTAAATAAAATCATTCTATATCTACATATTAGCATCACAGTTTAATTAATTATATCTTTTTTAAAATATAGAATTGTCTGTTAATCTTTTACCTTTTTACTGTTTTATTTTTAATCCAAGCAAAATTATTACTTGTGCTTTGAGTTATATTTTTAAATGTCATTTTAAGGAATTAATAAAATAACTTACCAGCTGCACTTTATATAAATACATGTGGTATATTTATCTATGATTTTGTGCATATAGACACAGCATCATATGTATAACAATTCTTCAGCAAGCTGATAGGTAAGTGTCATCCTTGGGGATAGGTATAATCAGGTAATTATTGACATGCCATGATCTCTCTTCTGTCTAGAATTGGCATCTATTTCAGACATGCAAATCATCTTCTACAACACATTTGTAGCAATGATACACTTGAAGTTGATCCTTTTTCCATGTGAATTCAAACTCTACCACTGTGAACTATAGATAAACTTTTGGACTTGCCCTCATTGCATTATTACATCTTCATGGTCACTCTATATATCTCTGGAAACTATTTCTGACAATTGCTTTTCAAAATATCATTAGTCAACTATTCAAACACCAATTTTGCTACCCAATTATTCTGGCCATCTAATTACAGAAAACTCTTTTTAAAAAAATTATCAGCCAAACTAAACTATTCTTTTCATCAACTTTTTCTATATAGTCAGCTGAGGTGACAAAAACTATAATTAAAAATGTTTTTAATTAAAAACTGTTTTTTTAATTCTTTTTAAATCACTTTTAATTAAAAGCTACTTTTTGAAATAATAAAAATGTTTACAATTATCAGTTCCATTTTAACAAAAACATGTTTCTTTTTAATTTCAAAATCAGAATACAATATTAATATTTATTTACATCTTTATAAGCATTGATTTTATAATAAAATATGCTCTAAATTTAAAATTATTTAACATTTTACTAGGATTACTTTTCCTTTCAACTTTATATACTGTACCAACATGGAATTGGTACATAATAATTTATCTAAAAAAAAGTTATAAAAATTTAAAGTTTCCTTATTAAACAAAATGCAGTTTGTTTTCGAAAAAAGTAAGAGTCAAATAGCTTTCTATCATTAGTTTTTGAAATGAAAATTACAATTAATTAATTAGAAGGGGAGAGGGTTTGTTTGTTAGAAATAGTCAAACTAAAAGTTTTATAAAAGGAAGTAAAGAGTTTTTCTTAGTAGTATTCATTAAAATAAATAGTTAAAAGTCTAAAATATAAATCTCTTTTCATTCAAGTTTATTAGGATAAATTATACATGTGCATAAATGTAAACTTGTTACTAAAATATATAATAAATGCATGTAAATGTGTGGTTGTAAATAAAAAATGTATGCATAATAAATATTAAAATGAAATAAAAAAAGATTATCATTAAAAAACACGGTGGTGGCTATTAATTAAAAATATAAAACAACATGTTTGCATGGCTACTACTAATTAAACAATCTTCAAAAACATGGGATTATCAAAGGAATTTCAACAACAGATATTGCCAGAGGATATTAAAAGGACAACATGTTGTAGGTATAAATAGCCAATTTTTTATTGGACAGTCAGTGAGGACAATCATTTGAGTTAATTGTATCAGATAACAGTTCCATTTATTATGTATCAGTCAGAAATGCAGTGTTAAACCCTAGGAAAACATGTCTTTCTCCAGCCTGAAATCTGATGAAAACAGCCAATATACCTGATCTTAAGTGATGCCTGCATAACAACCTGAAGCTGCTCAATACCTAATTGTCTCCAATAATAATAAAAATGAATAATAATGAAACTCCTCAAGGAAACGTATGAGCCAGCTGGAAATATTCATAATAGAAGCAGCAACCAAGAAGAAAACAAAGTTCTAAATCTACGTTCAAAATCCTAGGTAAAACATTTTCTTATTTTCATTTATACAGTAGCCAGTGCATTCATGTGAATCCTCCAAAAACCAAATTATATGAACTCTATATATAGCACATAAACATGAACTATTAATTTGTGTGTTTTAAATATATGTGTTTAAGTTTCAAATACTATTTAATGATTTATTATTATATATGTGAGTATATGAGTTAAATATGTGCATGATAAAAATACCAATATTATGTTAGTTAAAAATTATAAAGATTTTTAATTTAGTATAATTAATGTTAGTTAAAATAAATTGTCTTTAAACTAAAATTTTATTTGTCAGTCAATTCTTTTTACCAATTCCTTTTACCAATCTTTTCATCAATTCTTTTACCAATTTTGTATAATCTGTTATTGATTACAAGTAGCTGAGCTAGTCTATGGGCATAACTTAGGCATTGAGTTAGTGGCCATTGTTCAAAGTGCATTGTTTATTCTTCTGAATAAATAGCTGGCACCCGTGTTTACACAAAACAAAAAAAGTGCTTTGAACTTGGTGTTGGACTCAACAGTTGAGAAGAAGTTATGTCCTGAATATGTGATGCTAGTTATATATATTATATGTATTGTTTGGACATACATACTTTTTGAGTATGTTCTTCTCTACCTAAGAGACCAGTGTTTTGATCATCCCATATTCGAACCCAGTATACAATGGTGTTTCCAATATGGGCCAAACCTGTCCTAAATGACAGTTAACTAAATACATTGTTTCTTGTTTAAAAATATTTTTTATACAAAAGCTAAATTACATAGGTTAAAGTGGTTTAATTTTAAAAAAGAATTGACCAAAAACTTTTTTTTTCTTTAAATGAAAAGAGATTTGACATTTATGCTATTTACATTAGTTAAAATAAATCATTCCTTTAAATAAGAGACAGTTGGGTATTTTGGGTGGAGCTAAAGCATTAGGAATGGGTAGAGAAAAGGATAAAGGGGTGGAGTTAGCCATGTGTTTTTTAAAGAAATAAATAAATAAGTCTTATCTTAAAATTAGTGAAATAAAATATTGTTTTAAAAATGGAAAAAAAGAAAAAATATCTGAGATGCAGATGATGATAAAAATGGTAATGAATCTGATGCAGAAATTTGAGCAAAGTCAGCAAGACCTCAAAGAAGAATTGTGTCAGAAATTTGAACAAAGCCATTTAGAACTCAAAGCAGAATTGAAGGAAGAAATTAATCAGGTCAAAATAGAAATGATTAGAGAAATGAAGGAAATGAGAGGTGAGATTTCAGGAAAGGTAGAGAAAAATCAAGAGATCATAGAAGTAGATTTAATTAAAGAAAGTCAGGAAGATGAAAAGGAAGTTGAGGTGATAAAAGAGATAGAAATTGAATTAGAATCAGATAGCATTGTGACAGATAAGGTAGAAACAAATATAGACCAAGAAATGGAAGAGAGATATAAGTTCAAGATAGAAAATGATGTAAAAGAGTTTTTACAAAGAATTAAAAATAAAAGGTTTAAAGTAAATGTTCGTGTCCATAGATTTAAAAATAGATTTAAAACAAAGAGAAAGTGTAAGAAAAAATATTCACAGTTAGGAAAAATACAGAGGTCTGTGAAGCTTAAAGCTTTTCTAATTTACAAGACAGAAAATAGAACAAAATGAGAAAGAGATAAAGTAATAAATTTTAATCGAGGGAGAGACATGAGAATATGGAGTATAATTTATATTAGTGAATTAGTAGAAAGAAAGAAGGAACCACCTGACATAGTTTAAAAGTTAGTAATCGAGCAGAATAGTAAAGGAAATAAACAAAAAGGACCGGAAATGGACAATGAGCGGGAATATGATTATTCTAAAGTAAATAAATCTGATAAATTAAATCTGAAACTTCTATTTAAAACTTAAGACAGTAATTTTAAAAAATAAATGAATAATAATAAATGAAATGTTTGAAAGAAATAATAATGGAGGCTTCCTAAAATAAAAGATTTTTTTTCCATGCACATATTAATTAAGAAGAAATGCTCGTAGATAAACAGTTCAAATAAATAAAAAAATCAATAAAATCAAGTTAAGTAATATTTACTAAGGCTGTACCTTAGGAATAAGTGTCTGAAAAATTCGAAGGTAGGGACCTCTACAGGTCTTAGCCACAAGCTTACGCTTGCAAGCATAAGCTTGTGGCTAATATCTGTAGAGGTCCCTACTTTCGAATTTTTCAGACACTTAAGTGTAATCTTGTGGTTAAGACCTGTAGAGGTCCCTACCTTCGAATTTTTCAGATGCTTATGCCTAAGGTTACAGCATTAGTAAATATTACTTAATATAATAATGTGCATTTAATAAAAGTTATAATTACAACTTTAAAATCAAGTTAAATAAATTTGTCAAATTAATGGTTTAAAGGTAATGTTGTAGAATTAAATAAATGAATAAAATAACGAAATATGTGTAATAAAATCAAGTTATTTAAATAAGTACAATACATCTGTAGAAAATAAATAAAATATTTGTAGTAAAATAAAGTAAATTGTTTTTGAATGTACACAAGTAATAAAAAGAAGTAAAAAATGATTTAAGGTTAGGTCAAATAAAATAAATAAAATATCTGTATAATAATGGATCGTAATAAAATAAAAATAGTTGTTTCTGAACACACACACATTAATAAAGAAGTTAAATAAATGATTTAAAATATGATACTGTAATATAAATAAATATGGAAACTGATGTCCGTAATTGTTTAGAATAATATTGTAAAATAATGTTCGTAAAGATTTGAAAATAATATTGTAAGATTAGTGATAAATAATATAAGTGAAAGTCAATCTAAGTTGTATTAAGAGTGTATAAGAGTTCAAAATTAAAGGTTAGAGGGTAGTGTGAAATAAGTTTTAGATAAGGATACATTTAAAGCTGTTGACTGGATAAAATTTAGCACCTGTAGAAGACTTATAGGGGATCATTCCTCTTTCCAAAGCATAAGTTGAAAATGGACAGTTGAAAATTCCTGCCATTCACAGTGACCTTTTCTTAGTCTAAGTACGATCAAGAGAATCAGCATCCGAAGCTTCATTTTTCATAGTGTAAGTCAGTATAAGACAGCGAATCTGCATCTGCCTCATTTCCAAAGATCCCTGTGCCACAAAATTAGTTTGTCCCAGTGGTCACTATCCAGGACTCAGAACATTGTAAGCAATGTTGTCAGCATAGAAAGGAGTAAAGCATAATTGAAGATTGCCCTTAGTAGGTAAAGTGACAGATATGAAAAGCAAACTTAGAAAATTAATAAATATTTCGAATCAAGAATTAAAGTTGTCAGAGATAAATGGTCAAAAATGACACATTTTACTCTCAAATGGAGGGGGTGTAGTGTACCAACTTGGAATTGGTACATAATAATTTATCTAAAAAAAAAGTTATAAAAATCTAAAGTTTCCTTATTAAACAAAATGCAGTTTGTTTTCGAAAAAAGTAAGAGTCAAATAGCTTTCTATCATTAGTTTTTGAAATGAAAGTTGCAATTAATTAATTAGAAGGGGAGAGGGTTTGTTCATTAGAAATAGTCAAACTAAATGTTTTATAAAAGGAAGTAAAGAGTTTTTCTTAGTAGTATTCATTAAAATAAATAGTTAAAAGTCTAAAATATAAATCTCTTTTCATTCGAGTTTATTAGGATAAATTATACATGTGCGTAAATGTAAGCTTGTTAATAAAATATATAATAAATGTGTGTATATGTGTGATTGTAAATAAAAAATGTATGCATAATAAATATTAAAATAAAATAAAAGAAGATTATCATTAAAAAACACAGTGGTAGCTATTAATTAAAAATATAAAACAACATGTTTGCATGGCTACTACTAATTAAACGATCTTCAAAAACATAGGATTATCAAAGGAATTTTGACAACAGATATTGCCGGAGGATATTAAAAGGACAACACATCGTAGGTATACATAGCCAATTTTTTATCGGACAGTCAGTGAGGACAATCAGTTGAGTTAATTGTATCAGATAACAGTTCCGTTTATTGTGTATCAGTCAGAAATGCAGTGTTAAAACCCTCAGAAAACATACGTCATTCTCCAGCCTGAAGTCCGATGAAAACAGCCAATATACCCGATCTTAAATGATGCCTGCATAACAACCTGAAGCCGCTCAATATCTAATTGTTTCCAAAAATAATAAAAATGAATAATAATGAAATTTCTCAAGGAAACATCCCAGCTGGCTAGAAATATTCATAATGGAAGCAGCAACCAAGAAGAAAACAAAGTTCTACATCTACGTTCAAAATCGTAGGTAAAACATTTTCTTATTTTCATTTATACAGTAGCCATCGCATTCATGTAAATCCTCCAAGAACCAAATTATATGAACTCTATAGCACATAAACATGAACTATTAATTTGTGTGTTTTAAATATATTTGTTTAAGTTTCAAATACTATTTAATGATTTATTATTATTATGTGAGTATATGAGTTAAATATGTGCATGATAAAAATACCAATATTATTATGTTAGTTAAAAATTATAAAGATATTTAAATTTAGTATAATTAATGTTAGTTAAAATAAATTGTCTTTAAACTAACACTTTATTTGTTGGTCAATTCTTTTTATCAATTCCTTTTACCAATCTTTTCATCAATTCTTTTATCAATTCTTTTCACCACTAATTTTGTATAATCAGTTATTGATTGCAAGTAGCTGAGCTAGTCTATGGGTATAACTTAGGCGTTGAGTTAGTGGCCATTGTTCAAAGTGCATTGTTTATTCTTCTGATTAAATAGCTGGTTCCCATGTTTACACAAAACAAAAAAGTGCTTTGAACTTGGTGTTGAACTCAACAGTCGAGAAGAAGTTATGTCCTGGAAATGTGACACTAGTTAATTATATTATAGCTATCATTTGGACATAATACTTTCCAAGTATGTTCTTCTCTGCCTAAGAGGCCGGTGTTTCGATCATCCCATATTCGAACCCGGTACAATATATATTTGTGCACACATTATATTATTGTGTGCCATTTAACAGAAGTGTTACTATATATATATATATATATAAATGAAAAATGTAATCATAGGATGATACATGTTATGTGTTCATATATATTAAATCCAAACCATATTAATTTTTTATTAGAACTAATGAATAATTAATCAAAATTAATAATTTTTCACTTTACTTTGTTAATCTTTTTTTAACCTGTAACTACAACATTACAAATGCCATTAAAGTATTAGGTATGTATGTGTTAAAATATTAGAGGATTACATATAGATCCATCATATAATTTATAAATATTTTAAAATATACAAATAACATAATCTCATTTTGTTATTTCTTCATTTTCATTAAATCATGTAAAAATAAATAATTACAAACAAATATTTAATTTTTTTAGTGTGACCTTCAAATTTTATTTTATTTAAAATTTAACAAAAAATATTTCTTAATCATTTCATACCTAATTGGTGGAAAAAATAAGAAATTATGATTGGTCAATTGTTGCTAAAAGTAGGAAGAAATATAACTACTTCATTTTGATAGAAAAATATCTAATATTGTCTTAGAAAAAATGTACATTTATAAAATAATACCCTTATTTTTTTTTTTTAAAAAAAGCCTTCTAAATTGTTTAAATAAATTAATGTCTCTAATTATATCCATAATGTTGCACTAAATAAAACAAGATCCAGTGGAAAAGTAACTCTCTTGTAGAAAAGAAAATCCATTACCATTATTAATAAATGAAAAAGTGCATAATAAGCTCATCTGTGCTTTATGTCAGTTTGTATTTAAGCATTCCATAATGTTTAAATACGATCCAAGCTAGAGTACAGGTGGCTGATTCTGTACTTTTTTCATTTGTTGATGGATTTGTATTAGTTTGAGGTTTGACAGTAACTTCCACTTTAATTTCTTCTACATTTGAACTATCACTATTAATATTGACATTTATTGACTGTGGTCTTATTTAATATTCAGAGATTGTTAAATATGTGACATGACTTTTCTCTCTGATGGTTTATAGTCATTTCAGAATGACTTACAGCTGTACTGAAATTGCATTAATATATAGAATTAACTCTCTGCATTGTAATATGTAAATAAACTGAATGCTTAAATATAATCTGAGCAAAAGTGTAGGTTGGATCAGTCTTTACTTTTTATTCATCGACAGATGTGTATTAGTTTATATTTAGCTAGTTGGGGAATAGCAGTAACTTCCACCTTAATTTTATCATTGTTATAAAAGAAAACACATTAAAAAATTGTTATATCTACTAAAATAACTATTTCTTTTTAAAAAAAATATTACAAAGGGAGATGACATATGCAACAAAAAAATTCATACTTGGATAAAGAACTAACCATATTCTCAAAAGTCATATATACCTTTTTAAATGGCAGATTTCCAACTCTTCAGAGATGCAAAGATTCTAAATACAGAATGCTACACAGCAAATGTAATAATTGCAATATATAATAATACACGAAAAATATATATTACAATTTGAAGCCATGAGGAATGTTAAAATAAGTAATACTTAATTATCACATTATTTAATGAAATATTGTAACATTTATTATTTATATTATATATAGAGATCTAGTTTTTAGTCTTCCTACCCTTTTCTGACATGGGCCAACTAGCTCGAAACTATGATCAGGTTGGAGACAACGAAAGAGATATTGAATTCTATCTCTTTCAGCGTTTATGTAAACAAAGCTTGTTAGTGAGCTATTGGTAAAGCTCCATCTAGTGATGATAAATGCAAGCTAAGAGCAAGTTACAAAATTTATAACTTGTTTTGTTTATCAAATGTAAATATATGTGTGCGTGTAAGAGGGAGAAAGGGAGTATAATAAAACAAAAGTAGAGTTTTAAATAATTTTATATATAGCCCACTCTTTAAAAAAACAATATCTAAAATCAATCAATCAATATTTTTAATAAAAGACATAGAATCCAATTTTCTGGAGAACATGTAATTCACATTCATAAAATATTATATAAAACACAACACTTTGATATATATTTTGTAAGTAATATTACGATTTTAAATCATATACGTACATTGTCAATTATACTTAAATAAAAGCTTTAGTATTTTCTTTAAACATTTTTTATTGTTTACCTAAGGTATTATAACAAGAATATTTGCTATACGTATATTTCTGAAAATAAAGTGTTAAATATGAACTATTTTTTATTATGATATTTTGCAGATTGATTGTATTCAAACAAGGTTATATGAATTACTAGAAAGCATTTCCTGAGGAGGAATTTGCTTTTATTTTTAAAACAAAAACGTGAAATAATAATAAAAAATACAGAAATATAAAAATGAAAGAGAAAAAACTTATAAATATTAAACTAAAACATGTACAATCAATTGATTATCTATATATGCATATATTATATGTGCATACTATATAATCAAAACGCAATATTAATTTTGTTTATTTAATATTATAATTTATTCTAAAATCTATCTTTAAACATTTTGCAGATGTAATCCGTCATAAGCTCTGTTCATCTCTTAATTTACTTAGATATATTGATTATATATACATTATTGAATTTGAACTATAAGATGCAACTTTCTCTTCCTGCACCAACATCTTTGATATTAATGAATTCAGATAAACACGT
Organism: Epiperipatus broadwayi; assembly: GCA_028023455.1. Taxonomy (NCBI): domain Eukaryota; kingdom Metazoa; phylum Onychophora; class Udeonychophora; order Euonychophora; family Peripatidae; genus Epiperipatus; species Epiperipatus broadwayi. The sequence continues at coordinate 32,918 of JAQFVV010012540.1, read as the reverse complement.
AAACAATTATTTCTGATCATTTATTAGACTACAGGGGTTGTCTTATCAAAATTTCTAGGCCACATGCAAATTTTAAACCCAGTTAAAAATTAATATATCTATTTCTTTTACTACCAAATAAAGAAACATGATATTATTATTTAACTTCATCTAGCTTTTTTCCCATGTGCTTTATCTTTTTATAATACTCATAAAACCCACAATGACTATATCTAACATGTAATCCCGATATAAATTTTCATATGTATCAATTTCGCAAATTTTTTTTAACTGACCAGGTGTCTATCTCAATACCTTCCTAGATATATTGGTATCTTGCAAAAATAAAATTAGTTTGAATATAGTTCATATAATATTAATTTTGTGTACCTTTTTACATTTATTACTGCTTATAGTCTAAACATAAGTTGTTTTTTTCCCTTCATTTTTTGCAATTTATAGCTAATTTTTCTACTTTTTAGACAAATATTATAATACTTATTGTAAATAATGCTTATAATAAAAACAATTTTAATTCATTATAATAATTGATTGTAGGAAAGCAGCCAGCTGATTCCTGTTAGAAGCTATTTAAATGAAACCGATTCTATTGCTTCATTTTTGCAATTTTTTGTCTATATATTTTTAGTTTTTTATATAAATATAGCAACACTTCGAATAAATAATGCTTATAATTAAAAAATCAAATTATTGAATGATAATTCTTTAAAACGAATACTATTTTTAGGAGTGATATAAGATCCTGCTTGTAGCAAACAGAACTACAGATGACCAGAAATGGTCAATGACTTTCAAAATGCAATTATTGCTGAAGCAGCACTTTTCATTTTCAATTGGCCAGTTTACTGCTAGTGATTAGCATAACTTATTATAAATGCTACCCTTTTCAGAACATTATTTTGTATTGTATTACATTTCGAAATATTCCAATTTTTTTACATTATTTTCAGCCTTTCTTTGATGTGAGAGCATTAAAAAAAATTCCCACTACCCAATAATATGACAATATTATTTACTCTTAATTCAATTTTTTACAGTTTTTTGGTTTTTTAAAATTATTTTTAATATTCATTCGATTTTTTTTATCCCAAATTATCATAAAATATTAAAAGATGATCATTTTATAGTTTCAACTTTTAGAACTCAGATCTCAGGTTTATATGAGGCCAGAAGAAATGTTAAACTGCCAAATACTTATTTTCTTATTTTTATTTAAATTTTTTAATAATATATAATCAATAGAGATTTATCAAAGAAATATTTTGCTCTAGATTTTTTTAGTCACCTATTACAATAAATTGCCTTCAAAGACATAATGTTTGGTTTAAAGCACATATTTTTTTATCAAATATTTTTTTAGCTTATGATATTTTCATGATATACATTTACTATTTAAATAACAGCAAAATATATCTCTTTTAAATTTTCATTGTCATCTATATTTCTCTTAGAGATATTAGATATTTGATAATCTTATGCTTTGTTTACATTGAGTATCAAATCATAACGTATGATTAAAAATCTGGTAAGATCTTTGTAGTGTTTTATTTTTAAAATAAAAATAATATGTGTAGAAACACATTGCAATACATCTTCTGATCTTTTTTATAATGTTTAAGTTGGCTTCTGTAATTTTTTATGGTTTTATTGATATATTAATAGAAAGGAATGGTGAAAAGCACATTATTATTTTATACATTTTATAATTTTTCTTATATTTGTTCATGGCATATCAGATTATTATATAAATGATTAAGTATTCTCTTAAAGTAGAATTGTAAGTGCTTTATTAAGTTGTGTAAATATTATCAAAAGTTTTCTCATATCTATGAAATTAATACATTTATTGATATAATATTAAGGTTATTTACATTCAATAGTTTATTTTTGGTTTTATTATTTGGAAAATGAAATTGATCCTTAGCTATTTGAATCTTCTTTACTATAATGACACTAGGTGGTTCATCTATCTTAAATCAGGATTTTTTTTTGGGATATTCATCTTCATGTTTTTCTGTAACCTATAACTGTATTATTAGATACAAACTTTTTGTGGATTACCAAAGATTTTTTTTTTCAGTTTCAGAAAAAAAATCCAGGTGAATTTAATCTATTTAAATATTACTGAAATCTCATCAACAGGTTCAGGATAAATCCTGATTTTAGTGTGCATATTCTTCAGAAATAGAATTTAAAAGTCTCTGATTTATATGCTTGTATCTATGTACAAATAGTAAATTATTTTGTGAACCATTGACAATTCTATTGATGTAATGATAAAATTGAAGCTTTTAAACCATGACTATTCACCCTTAAGTAACCCAAGGGTCACATTAAAAAAATAGTTATCCAAATGTCCATATCCAGAAAAATAAATATAGATTTAATTGGACACTAATTACATACACATTTATTGTGGATTCTCAAAGCATTCATATTGGATCAAAACAGTGCAAATCCATTTCTTTGACATGTCTTATTTTTAAAATAATATTTGAGCATTCAATAATATAAAAACACTGATAATAATACCAATTTCAATTTTATTAATTAATAATAGAATTAAAATATCTAAAAACCATGCACTTCAATTTGTTATTTCATTTTTCTACTGAAAAAATCAAAATCTCTATGCAGGACATACTAATTGTCACTGGTTGCATGTGACCATGGCTATATTTTGCAGCTCTGACTTAAGTATAAATCAGTAGAATATTTATCTTTTGGTTAAAATCTTTTCAGAATTTATATAAAGTTTGAGAATGTCCATTTATCTAAACTATAATCCACAAGCTAAAATAATAAAACATTTTACAGAACATAATTTATTATGTCATAATGAAATAATCTTGTATCATTTTACAAAATTCCATTTACATGTTTTTTTCTGTGAGTCATTTGTGACTGCTTTCATATTTTTTTATTTTTTTGCGTACATTGCCTAGTTATAATTTTCACATAAATATTTTGAAAGTTTCTGAAATTATGAATATCACTTTTTACAATTATCTTTATTAATAACTTCCTCTCTCTAATTCATATTAATGTCTATTCTATGTGTCACAATTTATGTTAAACCTGAGGAATAACTATAATCTTAAAGAACATGTCTTATATTAGTTCAGCTTACTGAATCTTTAATTAATGTTTTCATTTTTATTCTCTCTTTTCACTATTTTAAAATAAGAACTCATAATACAGAGCTTTCTTTCTCAATAGATTTCATAAACCTATGTCTTTGATATACTTGTTTCCTTAATGAAATGCATTCATTACACTTTTCTAGGGGAAAAAAGATACTCTGCATTTCAGCAACAATTGCATTACAATTATTGGTGGTTGAGAGGTCAGTGACAGCTGCTTTATAAGCAGTTGTCCCAGGTTAGTGGGTTGGCTTCCCGGCTGATGCTATGACACATGAGAAAAAATTTATTGCAGAATTACAGCATAATTTATTTTTTTAGAATTATATATTTTCTTGCTTATTTATGGAACAAAATGCTATTTATTGTGCAATCTAAAAATCTGCATAGATATCATGAAAAAACAACAACGTTTTATTTTCCTTAGGAATTGTCTTTGATTTAATGTTTACCCAAACTGCTATCATATTAATATTAACAGATCCATTTACCAGTGAGAGAGGATTATTGGAAAGCTTAAGATGTTCTATTAAGATCTATTTTTAAGTCTTTCCAGAAAATTTAAGGCTGATAAAAAAAAAGCGTATGTCATTGGAGTATACAACTCCTGAGATTATCTGCATAAAGTGAAACCACATTGCTCAACCTTAACTGCTTGGACCTTAATCTTACTAGCACTAAAAATTAGATCAATTTTTTCAAATGTTGAATTTCCTAAGGTGGCTAACAAAATTTAGGCAACAAATGGCACCATTCTGAAATTGAAATAGGTACTGATTTTGAGTCTAAATATGAAAACAATCCAGAGAAAGAAAGTGTCATAGAAAAGGCTTCTAATTTTTTAAAATAAATACCTAAAGCTAAAAACATTTTTTGTAATATTAAGTGCATTAAATACATAGTAAAATCTTGTCAGCTTGAAAAAAGATAAAGCAAAAAACTGATGCTTTTAAAATGACAAAAGTTTGACTTTAACATTAGCCATCATATTGGTAGCTCACATTTTACTGTAGGAAGAGAGATTATAATTTAAAGGCTAAAAAGATAAATTTATTGTCTTGATGCTTACAAAACAGCAAGTCAAATCACTGTTAATCTCTGATTATTATAAAATGTATCTGTCTGCTGTCATTGTTCCTAGAATATTTGCAAAACATAAAGCTGCACAAGATAAATTTCTTGCATCACCTTCATCCTGACTTCAATAGCTGGTACTTTTACTATGCAACTAAATTTATTACCTCTTAGCTCATAGATGACTTCAGTTTTGGTTCATACAGTTTGAAATCAGCATATGAATTTATTGCAAAGATTCATAATCTCAAAATCAACAATAGCTTCAAAATTGCCTTTCTGGACATTAATAAATTATGTGGGTATGTCCCTCATTATATTTTTGCAGCAAGTCAATTACAACAATTATAATTTTTTTATTATTATAGACACATTAAATTAGATTAGTGATAAAATAATCACATCAATATATTAAAAAACAAATAAAATGCAACATGTCTGGTCTATGGGGCTCCACTTTAATGGAGTTGTTTGTAGTCTGTATTTGCCCAAATGTGAGAATTTAATACTTCCAAAATTTGAGTGTCTGTTGAATACAGTCTTATATTTTAGATACATGGACAATACTTTGTATATGCTAATGAAAAACTATTATTTATATTTAATTAGCATCTATATAACTCTATAATTTGAACCATTGAGAAAGAAGATGTCCTACTGCACATCATCAAATTTTTAGACTTAGATATTATCAGACAGGGCATTGTTTTAGATTATAGGATGATTTTAAAACCATTAAATGTAAAAGATATATACCTTAGGTCTAATGCTTACTTGGGTCTGCAAGGTTTTTTTCATAGAAACCTAAGTTGTGCAAATTTGAGACAGATCGGAGAAAAAAAAAACATCGATCTATACATTAAACACCTAATCAATATTCGGTGCAATTCTAAAAAAAATGCAATTATTACTAATTTTTATAACAAAACCATGCACCCTATAAACATTTAACCTGATAAAAAAAATGATTTTGTCTCCTTTATGTTTCGAAGCTCACACACCAATTAAAATATTTTTGTACCAACAAATACAATATCAGTTTTTGCTTGCCTACATCTTTAAATAAATTATTAAATAATGATTAAGACAAAATATCTACAGAGGCTTTACATCAAATTTTGTACAAAATTAATTACAAAAAACCTAATTGCTTGAAGACTTATGGTGAAACTCGATCTAAGTGATCTATAAGATTTGCTCAGAATAATTATCTGTACAATCAGGCCAAGAAAAGCAATAAATTCTTTTCTATTTTCTTGGATCACAAATTATAGTCAGGATGTAACTTTGATCTCTGTATGACAGACAACATTTGTTTTGAAAGAGATGGCAGAAAGAGAAAGGTGAAGGAAGTGAGGTCAATAGCTACAAATCATTATGCCACCAGTTTAAAAGACTAGCACCCCTCTTTCTAAAAAGTGGTATTTGTAATGAGCATTTTCATCATAACGTGTAAGTCTACTCCTAAAAAATTAATTTTATAATCTATTATTTAATATTCCAAAGTAACTTTAAATCTATACCTTAACTTCCTTTACTCACATAATGTTATGATTACGATTCTATTCAGTATTGAAATGCTCAGCTTTAAATAATTTTTCTTTATTACAAATTTAAACCTGTTCTGTTGTTAAATGTTTTGAGCATTACTATTATCCTATCTAATAACTATCAATTTACATTATATTATTTTTCCTTTTGTATTTGTAATGAATCTCATTTTACTTATATATCTATCATTTACGAATATATATATATCATAAAATTATGTGAATAAAATTTCTAAATACTTTTTTAAAAAAAAAAAAAAAAAGCAATTTCCAAGAATTTATAAAAATTGCTATGGATTATTAAACTTTCTTCCTGGACAAATTCAATGCTGTTTGAAAAGGAAGTAATCAAGAAATTAGCCCTTTCATTTAAAAAGCATTTTAAAAAGCTTTTTAATGTATTGTTGTTAATAAATAGAAAAATTACATGTTTTTGTCTCAGTTAGTAGACAGAAAGGCAAAGAATATTATAAATTAAAATAAAATAAACTAATTTATAATGCGGCACACAAAGCGATTATAAACTTTAATGTGATAGGAACAGTTAATATTTTATTATATCTCATATGTTTTCAGACATTACTAACTAACTATCTATGATGGCATTAAAATATATTTGCATTCAAGTTTTTACGATTATTTTGCATTTTTTTTTTTAAGTGTCATAGCATCGGTCGGGACGCGAACCCGCAACACGGGCAACTGCCTGCAAATGCAAGGCAGTCGTGCTGACCTCTCGACCACCAATGCAAGACAAATTTTGCATTTTTTCTTCAATTTTATTGTATTATGTAATAAAATAACATTTTATAGTATGAAATAAAATTATCGATCTAACATTCGTACATACATTGTTAAAAATGATTTCATAGTATTTTAAAAAAATAGTTTTTTTATTGAAGACCTAAAAACAATGATCGGTATGTTATTATTTTTAGTATCTCTAACTAAAGGATCATTTTTGATTTTATTCTTTACATAAGTATGTGTTAAAATAAGATTTTTACAGGGAAATGATGCTAATACACTTTGCAGATTCTTACAAAGGTGTGTTGTTTGTTGTTGTTATTATTATTACCCTCCTTTTTTCTTCCTCTCCTTCTTCTCATCATCATCATCATCACCATTATTATTATTATTATTATTATTATTATTATTATTATTATTATTATTATTATTGTTGTTGTTGTTGATGTTGTTGTTATTATTATTATTGTTATTGTCGTTGTTGTTATTATTATTATTATTAGCAGTAGTAATAGTAGTAAATAGTAGTAGTATTGGTATAATTTTTAATAAATTACTTATGAAGTATATTGTCAAAAGCTCCCAGAATATTAAGAGCATGATAATGCTATATTGTAATGTGTTATAGTTGTGATTAACATGAGGTTATTTATTTTGAATGTTTATGCAAAATAATGAAAAAGATAGAATCTGATGTATATTTTTATTGTTTAATTTTACACCATAATTTTAATTAAGCTATATTTAGTACTAATTATGAATTTATTGGTTTTGCACACAAGTTACGTGTTGATATTTTAAAAGAGATTGAAGCATAATTTTTTCTCATGTATTGAGTGTATTTTATCTTGCCAGTATATTTTAAAGAGATTTACATTGTCTCTCTCTTATGTTGGGATATTTTTCCATTGAACCATATTGTTCTTTTATCTTGTACTCAAACATATAATGATTTATTTTGCAGCAAATTGAATTATTATTATTGTTCTTGATGGATGGTTCATTCTCATTAATTATATGATTAGTGATAAAGTCCTCATTATTTTATGCGGGTTAATTTGTGATGTATTTTTGTATAAAGTCATAAATAGTTTAGTGCCATGACTGCTTCATAATTATAAAAATATTTTTATAGGTACTGAGAAATTCCACTCTTAATTTCAGTCATACACTTGGTTATTTGTTTTGATATATAGACTTTGTAGTTATGCTTTGCCAGCACCTCAAGATGTAAATCCAATAAATATTTAATATTAAAATGTTAAAATTGTATATGTGGTTTCAATAAAGAATATACATCTTTTGGGTATTTATCTCACCACATGGATTCATCAGTTGTATTTATAAGGTTATTAAATACATTAATTGGGAAGATTATAATAGAACAATTGTTTCTAAAAATAAGAGAACTTATTAAAATATCAATATTGTAGGTTTTATTGACCATCCATGTTATTATTTTTTATGTATTCATTTTAAATTGAAAATTACAATTGTCATCCATTTTGAATTTTGCTTAGTGTATCCAAAGAATTCATTTTGACAATACTGTAAAATGGTAAAAGTGTTTGCTTGTTAAATGTTTTAATGTCAAAATAAATATTTTATTGATAGCTTATTTTCTTGATTGTTTATTATCATCCAAACATCTTCAGAAATCTAAATATTATTAAGCTTATTATAAATTGTCTACTTTTATGCAGTGAGAGTCCACAAATATATAAAATTTGATATGTAAGTCATTTTAATAAAATTGCACTTCAGATGTTAAGAATACACCCAAGAAAGATATTATTTTATTTATTAAGATAATTATAATTATTTATTCATTATTGGATGATCACTTTATTCAATTTTATTTGTTAAAAAAATACTGTGCTTGTTTTGGAATTATTTAAATTATTAGAAGATTACTTTGTTTGTTCATTATAAATTCAAATAATTGTATTTCTTGGTTTGAATTCAGAAAATATTTAAAACACAAAACATCATATGATCACTATCTCATACTAGCACATAATTGTTATTAAACAAGGCTCCTCACTGACGAAGGCCACAAGACAGAAACTAGTCTGTATATATTGGATGAGTAGGTACTAAATAGGGATTTTATGCACAAGCCATCTGGCATCCATTATTACTCTGGTTGGCACAGGGTGGCACTACTGTATGAAGAGTTTTGCCTTATTTAAATTATTTAAAGCAGATTTATTAGATATTTTGAGTGGCCATAAAATCTTTCATCCACTCATTTTATCTGAATGCTATCCTAGTATATTGTATTATTTGAGATAAAAAGTTTTCATGTTTATTTTAAATTATTATTATTGTAATTTAGGGAGACTATTGAGAGTAAGATGATAGATTTTTCAAAATGAAAAAAGAAGAATAAAATTTATAATTATTAAAATATTAATCATGCAAACCCTGAGATGTCCATTGTATAAAAAAATATGAGTGAATAACAAAAAGTATTTGAAATAAAAAGTTAATGTGGTAAAACATGAGAATACATACTTCTACTTAATAAAAAAAATACTATTGCATCTGATCATGACAATAAGATGCTCATTATGATTGAAAGATATACTTCAGTTGGAAGATGTGTTGTGAATAGAGAATTTTAAAGTACCTTAACTCTGTATTGGCATATGCTTCAAATACTAAGAGCCATTGTATTTTAAAGAGAGAGTATGAGAAATCTTTCCCCTTAATTTGCTAATATATTGCATTTATCCTAATAGTATTTACTGATCATTATTCCCCCTTGTTGCACTTAGCTTAGCCCATAATATTATTTAGTGAGTATTATTATTGATATTGAGCTAGTGGTTACTTATCAGCTCTTGATGTGTTTTGTTTTGGCTTTTGTTTGGTTTATGGGTTATGTTCAATCATATTTTGTTCTTTTGAGGTTACTATATATATATATATATATATATATATATATATATATATATATATATATATATATATATATATATATATATATATATATGAAATTTATAGCAAATATAAGGACATAAAACAACACCATTTCCATGATGACAAATATAAAATGCATATAAAATAAATATAGAATACAATGAATAGGATCAGAAAGTGAGCACAAGTAATAATATAAGTGTACTAATGATACTAGTCCAGCAATTTTACTAGAATAACAACTTGTAAAATTAACAGTTAACCTTGTAAATGCAAGTTATTAAAAAGGGTAAATTACAAAACAAGTTAGTTATTTAGTCATTATCAAATTCAGGGCAGAATATATCACAATACTTCCTTTGGATACACATACTTATATGCTAAAATAATCATCATATTATAATAAAAAATAATGCTGGGATACTGATATATACTGATCATTATCAATGCCCTGGCCATATAGTTCCATTAGTATACAGGCCAACCATAAAATTAATTTCTAAAAAAAACAAATGCATTAAATGGACTTTAAATGTGATACCTTTGCACCATACAGTGTTATCAACAAGATGTTCAAACAGAAATATAATCACTACATACATATAACTAACCATTGTGCTTTGAAGCAAAAACTCTAGGGATTGTGACAGTGAACAAGAGATAAATAAATGTAATATCTTACTCAAGTAAATTTTTAATAATTTATAGGTTTACTCAACTATAATTAAATAGCTTTAATGTGATAATTTAAAAATCTTTAAAATGCTAAACTGTATTGAAATCAATTTATACTGCTAGTTAATGGAACAGATAGCTGGAGCAATAAAGAGTTTAAAACTAGAATATTTTTAACAAATATTTAACAAGCTAACTGTTTAATTAAAAATGTTAATTTAAAAAAATGGCATGATTATGTAATAATTTAAATTTATACATGTTATTAAAAATATAATTTTATAAAAAATAATTAACCAGTTGATTTTATTATCTAAATTAGTTATTTTTGTCTTTCTCTAAGTTATTTCCTTATAAATAACAATAATTGAAAAACGGTTATTCAGTCAGAGATAATAAAATGACAATTTAGCTTAAAACTTCCGTATATAATTTTTTTGGGGGGAGAATAAAATAAAACCAAGAAAAAACATGTCATGTTTTATAAAAATTAAATTACATAAAATGCTATTCTTTTGAATAAAAAAATCGCATGAATAATAAATGTTTCACAAGAAAATAAAGCCCTATGAGAATGATTTATTCTTATGAATTACAGTCCTAAAAGATTTTATCTTTAAATAAGAATGTAATGTGCACATAAAAGCTTCCCATGGTTTTAATTTCTTGGGAATCCTTTGCATTTATAATTTTCAGTTTTTCCATGTAGGTTTTGTTCTTGAAGGCTTCTCACTTCCAGATTAAAATAAACAGTTCTTTCTTCTCGACAATATAAGATTTTGGGCTAACAATCAACAAGAATTTGATCAATTTCTTTCCAATAAAATTTCCAGGTCAGGGTAATATATAGTGGCATTAAGCTCTTGGTTGGATACAAAGTTTCAGATTATGTCAATGGCATTTTTTCTATTGAAGCAAGTTATATAGAGGATGATGATGTTTAGTTTTAAGAAAAGTTAGCACATGGATGTGTTTGTCTTAGAATGTTTTTATAACTAAACTCATAGTTTGCTTTACACAACTAAAATCTCCAACTGTCTTTTTCAAATGCTTGATCAGAAAGTCACTTTTAATATCTTGGTCAAGAATGTTTGTTCTTTCAAAACACTGAGGTCATCTGATTGACTTATACTCCTATTTTTCAATAAACCTGTATTCCACCAATTACATTCCCATCTTTTATATGTCCAAATTTAATAATAACCAATTAGATCAATTTTGACAAAAACCAAATTTTTACCTATTTCCCTCCTTCAACACTGAACATGGAAAACAAGTCAAAAACTTAAATTAAAATTATCATTTTTAACATTCCTTTTTATTAAAACCATTTTTATTGCCAAAATAAAAAACAAGATAATCAGATTAATTATGCTCCTTTTTTTTGAAAAGAGTTAAAGAACAAAAAATGTTTCTTAATGAAAATAAACTTTATCAAATTGTTAAAAGTTGTTTTCATATAAAAAAAAACTTTTATACATACAAAGTTTTATTTATTTTATCTCTCTTAATGTTTAAAAAATAAGTACTTTACTGAAGAGAAAGTTTTTTTAATAATTTTCTAAACTAAATATTAAACTAAGAAATATAAAAAAAATTATTGAAGAAAGAAAATAATGTATCTGATTTTATAGTTCATTGTCTTTTACAACTATTTATAACTTATAATAAATTTTAACTATTAAACTTATGTTTAACAAATCTGAAAATTTTCATATTATCATATGATGAGAAAAATTATTTAAATAAATATTCCTAATTATTAAGAAACATATGGAAAAATTAAATACTATTTACAAATTAGCTAGTTAACTCTAAACTTAATTAGCATGCTGCCAACTATTATTGTTAATACAGCAGTATAACCACATGACTACAATATATATATATATTGGTGTGTTTATTTTTTTACTTAAGAATGAAATAAAAAATGTAAAGCATATATATATATATATATGTATTGGAACATTTGTTACATGGCACACAATAACATAGTGTGTGTACATAAATAAATATATATATATAAGATATGTACATAAATATATATATATATATAAGATTGAAAGAAAAAGCAGAAATAAACAGAAACAAAAATTTATAGATATTTTCTTCATTTCCCTGGAATAAAAAAAAACACAGTAAAGTATAAACTAAGTTTGAATGTAAAATAAAATTTAATTACAAATTAAACATTTAAAAAGTTCTAATAAATTTTTTTATTGAACTCTGATTTTGAAATTAAAAACAAGCATGTTAAACTGATAATTATAAAATTTCCATCTATTATAAATTTTTTAAGTAAAAACTTGTAGATCATACTTTTGATAAAATTTCAAAGTTGCTTTCAAAAATAGCTTTTAATTAAAAGTGATTTGAAAAGATTAAATAGACAAAATAATTTTTAGTTAATAATGTCTTTATCATCCCAGTTGACAATATAAAAGTGTTGATGAAAATATTAGAGGGGTTGACTAATAGTAGTTTGTTATAAGAGTTGGTAGCTCTAATAATTAGTTGTCTAGCAGAGTAGTTTGGATCAGGACAGAAATCTACCATAAAGATCAAAGGAAAGATAATGAAGCAGCTGCTCTATAGTTCACCATGGAGTTTTGACTCACATGAAGTCACCATCAACTTCCAATAAAAAACTGTGGACAAAAACAACTAGCTATGTGTCTAATCATAGACAAAAAGCACCAATTGAATGTCAACAGTTAACTGATTATAGCTTTTATGATGATGGCCATCCTGGACTATAGCTGTCTCAACAAGAAAAAGCTTGCTGAAGAATTAGTTTATATTTTGTGGTTTCAGCTATATGCAGAGAAGCACAGATAAACATATATACAATGGTGAGTAACATTATATATAATGGGAATAAAATTTTAAATAATATCTTTAATAAAAATGGTATTTTAAAGATCTATATTTTAAATTTAAAAACATTATAATTAAGAACAACCTGCCATAGTGATATCTATATTGAGAGAACAATATTACCTTAAATTGGTTATTGAACAAAAAAGATATGTTAAAAGAGTCACATAAATAATTTTGCTTGAATTAAAAGAAACATGCAAATGTATTATTTAAAATAACTTTTCTAATTAATCTTGTGAGTGACCTGTCAAAAAAATCTTTAATAAACTTAAAAAATTTGATAGTACTTTTTTTTTTAAAAAAAAAAGAAAACTAATCAGCAAAGAGTAGACTTAACTTTTAAAATAATGAATAGTTTTTATAGACTTTCAACAAAAAATTAATTGTGAAAAATTTTTTTGATAATTATTTTAGTATTTTGACAAAATGTTAACAAATTATTAAGACACATGTCTGTGTGCTGACTGTATTTTAGATAAACCTATTAGAAAATATATGAAAATCACAATGTAATAGGTCAATATGTTTATTTTATGGCAATTTAAATATGTTCAATTATTTTGCCACATGTCTGTATGTATATATATCAATGTCAAGTGGACCCTTGTAGGTAATATTCAATCATTTTTGACAATTCAACTATATTCATTTTATAGTATACCAAATTTCTGTGTTTTTATATATGTGGCTTATGTAAACCCATTAAGAAGTATTGTAAATCACAATGTGATAGTTTTTTCAAATTATATATTGCTCAAAATCAGGATTCAATTTATATGGGTATAGACATATTCTAAAGACCTTAATATCACTTTTATTTTTATTAATAAACTTGTATTCAATTGTTAAAATTATTTCAGAGACTTAATTCTAGACAGTTTATAATATTATGTATTGCATTATCTCTTGATCATAATAACAGTTATAGAGCTTATGTTCTCACAGATAGATTCATGCATAAAGACTGATATATAAAAGGGAATAATGTTAGTGTTTATGACATCCAGTGGTAATGATGATCATCATGATCACCATTCTGATTGGTACAAAGAGGATTCTTTAAAGCCCATGCACTACATTTTATTTTCATTTAGTCTCTACTAGAATTGAAATTATAGTTGTCGAGTGCACTAATGGTACTAAATGGCTAAAACATTGATGATGATGATGAGCTTGTTTAATATCCCAGAATTATTGTTTTTATGGTTATATATTCTAATGGATTAGCAATTAAGTTGGTAAATCCAAATTAATGGCTAAATAATTGCTTCAAGCTGGAAAAAGCTAAATGGAGTTTCTGTTAGATCATTTCATATGCAAATTTTTATTATAAATTTTTAGAGATGTTTATGATTTTAACATCTTTATATTTTTAACTAATAAATTTAATAATGATTTCTGCCTAAAAAACAGTGTGTCATAATATAACATTATACATAACATAAAATAATGAAGAAATGTGGAAAGCAATAGCAGGGTTATGGTAATGCCCAAAATATATCAAAATAGCCAATTTTGTAGCTACAAAATAAAAACATGATAAAGCACACTCAAATATATTTATATTTTCTAAATAATTTATAAAGTCCTATTAATACATTGACTACAAATGAATCAATTGTATCATTAGTATTGAATTAATGTTAATTCTATTAATCAATCTGAGAAAAATGAAATAATTATATATTTATTAAAGTTCAAAGTATCCCGAATCAATGTTATAATACATTTAGCAGTTTATAAATGTATGATCCTCCAAAATCTATCTTTATCTAAGGATTTTTATCTTTATGGAACTTTATATTAGTATGCATACACTGGTATATATAGTCATATGAAGATAAAAGAATGTATATACCATAGTATATATTATTAGTTACTGAATGAACTTTAGCTTTTTAAAAAATATTATTAATAAATGTTATTTACTGGTTTTTAGTAATATGAGTGTCAATCAAATATAAACCTAGTGAACAATTTGTGTTTTAAATATTGGCATATTAATTTTTTTGAACAAATGATATTATTAAACTTTAACTTTTTTTAAATACTGACTATAAGAAATTTTATGTTTGTTTTTAATTGCAGTACTTGGGGTGGATAAATGTTAGCCTTTCTATAGCACACCCTAAAATAGCATTTATTAATTTCTAAAACAAATTGTTTCCACATTGAAACCAAATTTTATTTTGACGAATTTCTGGTATAGAACAACACCATTAAAAATACCCAGTATAAATCATTAATGTGAACATCATGCACCAGGATTCAGAAGGCTATCAAAATATATAAAAAAACTGACTATATAACTTTAACAATCATGGCATAACTCAAATTCCAGATACATTCTTTAGAGATATTTTTTCAACTATGAACAAAATTACTTTAACATAACATTTAGGTATATAAATATCAAAAATGGAGATTGTTTTCAAATTATTTGTTGAATAAAATATTGTTGCAATTGTAATTCAGAGAACATTATTATTTCTAATTTTACACACCTCAAAAAATTCTTGAACTTAATATTGATTAATGATAAATTCATTCAAAACTTAGTATTGCTATTTTTGATTCAAATTTTTTTTTTAAGATTCTTCATTCTTCTAATAATGCCTATCTTTACAACTTTTGTATTTACAAAATGCATTCCAAAAATCATGTGGATATTTCCGATTCAATAAACAAACATCTATTAAATACAGTTCAAATAATATTACAATCATTTTTTACATAGATGATATTTATATATGCAATAATTATAAATCTCCCATTACAACTTGTATAAATTCTTCTTACATTAACATCTCAATCCTCAGAGTCGTCATTGAAATTATGTAAATGAGAATTAAATAGTTTATCAATTTTTAGAACATTCTGATTAGGCATATGAGAAACAGAAACAATACTTGATATACATTTTGTTCTAATAAAAAGAAGTTTACAATTACCTGATGGATAACATCATTGCATTACTTACTCCATTAGTAATATAACCAAATCTAATCATTCTTTCTATGATAGGTTTAATAAGATCATAATCTACCTCTTTTGGATATCAAAAACATCATTCCAGGTTGGAATAAAACTTAATAGAAAGATCCAGAAACTACTGAAAAACATAAGTGCCAGAAAAGTGGAAAAAGACCATAGAGAGGCAAAACTTTATAAGATCTAATCATAAGGGGTGAGTACATTTATAAAAACTTAGTGGATATATAAGTATGTCTAAAAGTTACTACTAACTTATTAATGAGGTTGCCAATATTACACATTACACTTACAAAGAAAAAAGTCATAGAATGAAAAAAAAATCATTAGAGTAGAATTGCAAACTTCTCTTTCAAAATGTTTTTTTAATATCAAACTTATAAAATCTACATATGTCGGTAAACTTGAATCTAACTTTATTGTTTTAAATGGAAGTTTAGAATCTAAAGTTGGCAAATTATTCAGTAACTTTATTCATATAAAAATCATTCCAAAAATTTGTCATAAATTCAAAATATAGCAGTCTTGAAAACAAATAAACACAGAAATGATTAACACACAAAATTTTATTAATATGTATTCATTACAATCCTTTTGAAATAATATTAAAAAGACATCTGCCATAGTTGAACACCACCTATTTATAGAGCAGACAAGATTTAGGATAAAAAGAAACTGTTGGGATAAAAGCTTTCAAAATAAATTTAAACTTTACTGATCTAATCTCAGTACTAAATGGTCTTCCATACAGTGCCATTATTTCACATTCTTTATTTATTACATTAATCAATGATCATATAAAAACAGAACTCAAGAAATTTATCCATTTTGATGATATTGCTTTGATTTCGCAAAATAATTTTTTTTTTAAAAATATAAAATGTCTTATAATCTTTTTCAAAAACTAAGATTTTATTTCTAATCCAATGAAGATAATATGTTCAATTTTTTTTATGTAAACAATAGGGATAATCTTATTTGAATATAATCTTCTATAATAGTAAAGTGAAAAATAATCATACTATTTCTTATTTAGCAATAACGTAAATCATAGGCTAACTTATTTTTTCATTTATTTAACATTTATATCAAAATTAATATTTGAAATAATATTTTTGGAAGATTGGCTGGGGGGGGGTAATTTCAATTGTGATCTAAGTACTCTATAGACATGCTCCTTATTACTGGAATATTCTTTTAGTAAATACTGTGGTTTATTTAGGGGGTAAAAATCCACACTTGTAGTTACCCAATTAAATATTGTCATGAAACATTACTGACAATCTCAAGTCTATTCCTTGAGGTGACTTCCTGTTCTTTTACAGATACTTTTTCCAGATATCAAAAGAGAACTTGCCTCACAGAAAATATGTAGAAAGCTATTAGGCATATTGGATTTTTCCAATAATTCTAGATATTATTTTATAATCTAGATCTCATTTCAAATCAAGATATTCTTTTTAAATGTTCAACCGAGAATTTTCAATTAAAGAATTATGGTGCATAATATAAAATTGTTGTAAATACCAAACAAGTTTTTTTTTTCAGATCCAACAATAAATCCAGATGACTTTATCTTCCAACATGCAACTGGAACCCCATCAATAGATTCATGACAATTTATTGTCATCTTCTTCATAAATCTAATTTAATGACTACTGATTTCTGTAAATATGTACAAGCACAAACCATGGTTCACATACGTAATGATTATTATATCCATGACTACAATGGCAGAATTAAAAGACTGAATAAAGACACCAGTAATTCTATCTCCTAATTTCAAACTTTAAAAACTACTTTATGATATCTTGTTAATAATTAAATTGTCTAAAAAGAATTCACATGCTAAATAAAAAATAGTTTTATGACTGTATATTTTCATTATTTATAATTTTATTCCATTATCGATAATTTTTATTATTATATTTAAAATTTTCATTATTTTTGCAAACCATTTGAATTAAATGTGTTTTGACAAAAATAAATTTTGATCTCTCCAAATAATTTTCACATAACTTCAAATAATATTATATATAATATGTAATTTTGTCATGAAATTTATTTTTTAATTTTTTAATGTAATAAAATTGATAAACAGTAATTATTTGAATAGCTAAATTTAAAAAAAATATATATTGCATTTTTTAAAGTACTTTTTTGTAGCTTTTTGAAACTTAATTGAAAATAAATCATGTCGCATCTGTTTCTCATCAGGCATAAATTTAATTGATAATGATATACCAAAATAAAAAAAAATGTTGTTTATCTACTGGCCAATAGAAAAATAAAGTGCAGCTACAGATTATGGAGTGCTTCCACTGGGATATCAAACTTACATGCTCAGTTGCAATAAATAGGGTGATTAATTTATAAATAAATGGCATCTGTATTTGGAAATGAAATCTGCTTAACAGGTAAAATAACTTACCATAACATTTGGTTACCAAGCTTATTATAGCCTTCAGCATGTTTTCATTTACATTCCCATGTTGAAAATCACTACAAAATCAGGAGTTTGTGGCGTATAATAATCAAGTAAAAACGCAACAAAATAAAACATTCTGCATATTTATTTTAATAAAGGTCATGATCTTTTATTTGCAGCAAATAAAAAACAAATAAACAGCTGTGTGCTTACAGTTATATACAAACAAAATCAAATCAGAATAAAATATAAATGCATATTATTTGCATAAACATAAAGCTTAAATATATATTGTGTTACAAATACATAATAATAATATTTATGAAACTAGAATAGTCTCTCACTCTAGGACAATATTATTATTTAATATATATAGCTAATTATTATTTATCTAGCAACACTTTTTTTTGTAATAGTCATAAGGGAATCACCTCTGGAACATTCAATGTATGAATTTATAAAACTGAAGAATACGCTCACTCTAAACACATGATAAAAAAGATAAGGTAATTCATTCTTATTTTTTCAAAGACTTTATCTTGTATTTATAGTGAGAGTATTCCTCAGCTTTATAAATTCATACAGCACAGTGACACGGATGATTCCCTTATGACTATTATTATTTGATAAACTATAATAATCACTTATCCAAAATGACATATTTTAATGTTTAGAAATATAATTTATAGTTATTAGTTAACATTTTTAAACTGCTTTTAATTTTGATCATAGTATATAAAAATAATGGAGTTTATATTTGCCTGAGGGTATGTGATGATGGTTTATTAGATGTGATAATATATTGGACTGTTTTCATAATCTATTATTAAATGTTGAATGTATAGAAAATTGTAAACTTTTTCAAATATAAACAACTTGTTAGTAATAATACACATATAAACAACATGGATGAATAATTATACAATGTTTTGAATAGTATTATTCTACAGTCTTGTTCAGGCCTGACCATTGAAAGTATTTGCATAAAAGTTGAACTCACATCTTTAAATTCTTGAATATGGAATTTGAGGCAAACACTCGAACATACTGAAAGATAACTTAGTTGGTTAGAGCATTTGCCTTAAATTCAATATTTTAGAATCTAAAGGTGCAACTTTGACTCCTATGTGAATACTGTCACTGGTCAGATGAGCAACACATGAAGAAGAGTGGAGTATAATACTACTCAAAACATTTTGTAATTACTTACATGAGTTGTCTATTTGTGTGTTGAATAAAGTTTAAAGTTTTCTATACATTCAATATTTACTGATAGATGATGGAAATAGTCCAATGTATTATCACATCTAATCAAGTTTATAGTTTTTTTCTCATGTGTCATAGCATCAGCTGGGAAATGAAACCACTAAGCCGGGACAACTGTTTGTAAAACAGCTGTCGCTGACCTCTCGACCACCAATGCTTGACAATCAAGTTTGTAGTTTGAGACTTTTCTAGCAAGTTTATAGTTTGAGACTTTTCTAGATATTTTATTTAGATAGATTGCAAGAGGTTGATTTGCTGTAAAACTTCTCCACTTTTTTGTAAAACATTAGCTAAAGTATCAAAAATAATAAAATCTATAATTAAATTTGTTTTCTTGTTGTTGTTTTTTTGTACTAATAAAAATATGTTAAAGTTTTTCCTTCTTTTATTTAAGAAAATAATATAAAATTAAGAAAATTCAATAAGCATACTTATAGATCCCTTATAATGAAACAAAAAAAAAGGGGGGGAGGGCGCTTTTTGAAAAGTTCGGCAATTCCTAGTAAAAATATAAATCTTAACCACAGGATTAACCAACAATTCAGGAAAAAAATATGTGAGATATAATAAAATGTGTTTATATAACTTATATAAGTGGAAGAAATTAAAGATCTCCAATACCCACATTATTTCCTCAACATCTTGCAAATATTTCTCACTAAATATCTATCTATCTATCTATCTATCTATCTATCTATCTATCTATCTATCTATCTATCTATCTATCTATCTATCTATCTATCTATCTATCTATCTATCTATCTATCTATCTATCTATCTATCTATCTATCGATCGATCGATCGATAGCGATCTATCTATCTATCTATCTATCTACCTACCTATCTATCTACCTACCTACCCCCCCTCTATCTATCTATCTATCTATCTATCTATCTATCTATCTATCTATCTATCTATCTATCTATCTATCTATCTATCTATCTATCTATCTATCTATCTATCTATCTATCTATCTATCTATCTATCTACCCCCCCCCCCCCCCCCCCCCCCCCCCCCCCCCCCCCCCCCCCCCCCCCCCCCCCCCCCCCCCCCCCCCCCCCCCCCCCCCCCCCCCCCCCCCCCCCCCCCCCCCCCCCCCCCCCCCCCCCCCCCCCCCCCCCCCCCCCCCCCCCCCCCCCCCCCCCCCCCCCCCCCCCCCCCCCCCCCCTCCCTCCCCACCTACCTACCTACCTACCTACCTATCTATCTATCTATCTATCTATCTATCTATCTATCTATCTATCTATCTATCTATCTATCTATCTATCTATCTATCTATCTATCTATCTATCTATCTATCTATCTATCTATCTATCTATCTATCTATCTATCTGCACACTTACATATGGAATGTTTTTATTTGAAATTACTTAATATTTAAAAATGAAAATTTGAATAGTATGTTTGTTAATTGTTATGATTTTTCGTTATTTTATATAGATAATGAGATTTGGACACTTAACAGAAAACAATACAAACGTTGTAGACTACTCAAAAAATTGTGGAGTGATATATGATAGACAAATGAATCAACAATAAAATATGTGGGTGAAAAATCAAATGATTGTTATTAAAATCATGAAAAAAATTAAAAGACTGAAATGCTAGGGGGATGAACAAATTATATGAAAAGGTGATAATAAATGAACAATTTTAGTCTTATTTGAGATCCCATAAGATTGTAAAAGATTTATAAAGAAACTGGAAGTGAGGTGGATGGATACAATAAGGAAATTTTCTGGTGTGATATGGAGAAAGTGGTTTAACATCAGATTGATATTCATTTGGAAGTGGACTGACAATGATTTACAATAATAATGATAATATATAATGTTTATAGAATAATAAATCAATAATTAGGTCTATATGAATTATCTCTTGGTTTATGCACTTTTAATACAATAATATTTTACAGTTTGCTTTCCATAAAATAATTTATATAATTCATTTTTTACTTTATGTAATTAAAAAAAAAGTTTTTTTTTTTTTCAATTGTGTTTTTTTTTATATTTTCTTGTATTGCTTATAATTCTTATATATGTTTTATAAAAATCTTGAACATTTTAACCCCCCCCCCCTATTATTAATAAATAAATTATTATTGTTTTGATTGTATTTTTAAACTTGTTAATTTTTATAAAATTAGAATTTCTATTAAAAATATATTATTTAGATTTTTTTTTATGTAGTTTATAAATTTTAACAATTTAATTACATTTTAAAATCTATTTGATATTAAACTTATTATTGTTTCATTTATTTACTTTTTAGAAAAACATTTTAAATAATGTTTTTGTTTTCCATTTTTTGTTATCATTTTGCATGCATTATAATTGCTATTTTCTGTATGTGTTTTAAAACAAATGATTCAGATATTTCGATTATTATTATTATTTTTTTCATGTGTCATAGCATCGGCCGTGAAGCGAATCCGCTAACCTGGGACAACTGCTTGTAAGGCGGCTGTGCTGACCTCTGACCACTAACGCTTGACGAATATTATTTTATTGGTCAATTTTAATACAATAATACAAATTTTCTTTTATTCTTATAAAGAATTTTTTTTTAATAATAATAATTTCAATAAAAAAATCAGTCTAAAACATTTTAAGTATATAAAAATCATCATCATATTTATACAAAAGAATTAGCCACAAGTTTAAAAACAAACAAGTAAATAATTTATAAAGTAAGAACAAAGAAATAAGATAGCTATTATTTATTAAAAAAACGATCTTAATTTAAATAAAGATAAAAATTAAAATATAAAAATAAGTCATTATGGGGAAAATAAAATGTAATGTTAACGAAATATCAATAAAAGTAAAAATAAATAATTAAAATATATTTTTATAAATATGGTTAATTAAAAAAAGTAAAATAAAGAAATAAATAAAAAAGTAAAAAAATGATTAAAATTGACATTTATATAAAAGTTAAATAGGTAAAAATTTAATAATATTTTAAAGTAAAAATATATGTAAAAGTGATTAAAATATTGTATATATTCATATAAGTAATATAATAAATACATGCAAATGTTTAAACAGCATTTTGTAACTGAAATGAAAAAATGCTGATAAAATAACCTTTATTATCAGTCTTACATTTAGGACACCATTAGTAACAGATTAAAGTAAGGTAATATTCTTCTTCAATGTCCCACAAAATTGGAAACCATGTGTAACAGGTTGGATATGACAAAGCCCTCCAAATTGTGAAACCATTGATAAAACTAGAAATACATATGTATGCTAACCTCTGTTATAGCCCCAATGAGTTGGGTGTGTTTGTAACTTATCAGAAATGTACAATGGCAAGTCTTTAGTCACCTTATGTAACAGAATAAAATGAGTCCTGAAGTTGGACATCATTTGTAACTGAATAAAATATAAATCAAAGAAACATAATACTAATTTTATAATGCATTGTGAATAATAGTATCATTCATAATAGAATGAATATAATAAATTAAGCTAAATGAATACCAATCGATAAATAATTATTCAGTAATTAAAATAATCCTGTGTACCTAATCACAAATTTGAATGTTATATCAAAACAAAACAGTGATGATAATCTACTTTATA
Organism: Epiperipatus broadwayi; assembly: GCA_028023455.1. Lineage (NCBI taxonomy): Eukaryota > Metazoa > Onychophora > Udeonychophora > Euonychophora > Peripatidae > Epiperipatus > Epiperipatus broadwayi. The sequence continues at coordinate 9,647 of JAQFVV010012540.1, read as the reverse complement.
GCTCAGAATATCCTTCAACTGGTGCTTCACTATCAATTTACAAAAGATTTTGAGCACAAGCACACACTTGCAGTTTAGCTGACTCCTCAAAGAAAAGGCTATATCATACAAATATTTTCAATTCACAATTAGCACTTGTACTATAGCATTACATCATATACCTCTAATATATCAAACCACATACTTATCATCACTAGTTAAGCTCTCTTTCATAAGTTTCAAAGAGCAGGCATTTCCCACTGTCTTTTCTATTCATACATAATCTCAATAATTGATTAATCACATCCAGAGTCTTTGATGAGATAAAATTATACAAATTTATAATAATATTAAGCTGTTGTCTTTGAAGACTTTAAAAACAAGAAAAAGATTATTCAAAGAATAAAGAATTTATATTTGGCTAGAAACATGGTAAAAGACAGAATTCTGGACATGGCTAAAACTATAACTTATCAGCAAAAAACAGATATAAATTCTTCTGACTTTGTGTCTGTCTTGATGAAAGTACTGATATAACTAGATCAGCTTGTTTAAAAAATTTCATTCATTATGGTAGTGGCAATCATATTAAAGAGGAATTGATTAATATAACATCATTTGCAACAACAACAAAAGGGGTGGATATTTGCAACCCAGTTGTAAATGCACTTACAGAAAAAGAAATTGATTTAAAGTAAATTGTGTCAATTACTACTGATGGTGCTTGTAATATGATTGGAAAGGAAAATGGTTTTCTCAGTTTATTCACCAAACCAATTGGTCATTATGTTCTTGGTTTTCACTGTATTTAACACCAGCAGATTTTATGAGTCAAGACTAGTTTCAAGTCTTTGGAAGCTGTTATGAGTGTTGTAACAAAAGTGGTGAATTTTATATCTGCACATACTTTAAATAAAATAAATATTTTGTAATTACTGCACGAGGAAACTCATCTATAATGATTTACTTACGTACAACAATGTTCGATGGTTAAGTCATGGAAAAGTTATCTAAAGATTCATGGACTGTTTAGATGAAATTAGACTTTTTTTTCATAATAAAAAAATTATGGAAAAATGTAGTTGGTTACTGGATGTTGAATGGCTTTGTAAATTAATATTTTTCACTGAATTATGCTCACATTTGAGTGAATTAGATGTTAAATTGCAAGATATTAATAAGACAGTTATTGTTATGTTTGATTTAATTGAAGCATTTGCAGTTAAATTGCAAGTTTTCAACCATGACATTATTTCTAACTCATTTCTCAAATCCCAAAAAATTATTAGATTTAAAAACTCAAGAAAAACCAGTTTGAATTAAAATAACACAAAAATTTTCTGCGATAATTCCGGTAATAAGCAATAATTTTTTTCAAGGTATCAAGATTTCAGGCAATTTGCAGAAACATCAAAATTTATTTTATATCCTGATACTATCGGAATAAACTCAATATAGAGATTTTTGAGTGGCTCAATCTTGAAGATTTAGAAATGCAATTAATTGATTTTCAGTTGAGTTCCATATGAAAACAAAAATTTGTTGATTTTGGAAGCAATTGAAAATGATTGCTTATTGGATACAATTAAAAAGAATGCAGAATATGAAATCAGAAGAACATGGAATTCTATTCCTGAAACCTATAACTGTTGAAAAAACTAGCAATTGATGTACTGTCTATTTTCTCATCAGCTTATGCTTTGAATCATTATTTTCTGAAATAAATTTTATAAAAGATAGTTATAGAAATAAGCTGACTGATGAATCCAGTGCAACATTAAAGTTATGACTTACGAACCCAATATACAACATTTGGCATTCAAAGTGCAATAACAAAAATCTCTTTAATAAAAGTTACAATTAGTATTGACTTTTATATGGCAAAATGTATTGCATACAATTATTTTGTGAATTTTTTTTAAGTCAACTCCTTCATTTAATAAAGTTTTATAACCATTACATTTTTAAAACAAGCAAAACTCTCCGTACAGTAAGTGCCACTCAGTGCCAACCAGAGTAATCAATGGATGCCAGTAGACTTAGTGCAAAAAATTCCCATCTAGTGCCTAATTATCCAATATCCACATACTAGTTTCTGGCTTGTGGCTTTCATCAGTGAGGAACTTTGGATCTGAGAGCACTACATCTAGATCTTAGGATCTAATGCATACCCTCCAACAGCCATCTTTTATCTTTATTTCACAACAAAATTATAAGAATAAAATTGAAAAGACAGAAAAATTTTCAATCTAAGCTCAATAGCTTATATAGTCATATGGGTTTGAACTCAGTTCAGTACCCATACATTTTGGTATCTTTGGCTCTTTAACAACTATAACCACCACTATCCTATTAGGCAAGATTGGTGTTAAACCACTAAACATCACATGATCATTATTTCTTAAGCCAGCACATAACTGTTATTAAAACAGGCAAAACTTTCCATACAGTAATGTCACTCAGTGCCAACCAGAGTAATCAATGGATTTTAGAAGGCTTGTGCATAAAATCCTCATTTTTGTGGCCTTCATAAGTGAGGAGCTTTGGATCTGAGAGCACTGCACCTGGATCTTAGGATCTAATGCAATCCTCCAGCAGCCCATCTTTTGTTTACTTAACTACAAAATTATGAGAATAACATTGAAAACACAGTAATATTTTCAATCTAAGCTCAAAGGCTTATATAGTCAAATAGGTCTGAACTCAGTTCAGTACCCATACATTTTGTTGTCTTTGGCTCTTTAACAACCATATCCACCACTATCCTATTAAGCAGGATTGGTGTTAATCCACTAAACATCACATGATCACTATTTCTTATGCTAAACACATAACTGTTATTAAAACAGAAAAAAACTCTCCATACAAAAGTGCCACTCAGTGCCAGCCAGAGTAATCAATGGATTCCAGAAGGTTTGTGCATAAAAATCCCCATCTATTGCCTACTCATCCAATATCCCCAGACTAGTTTCTGGCTTGTGGCCTTCATCAATGAGGAGCTTTGGATCTGAGAGCACTGCACCTAGATCTTAACATTTATTGCAACCCTCCAGCAGCCACCTTTTATCTCTACTTAACTACAAAACTATAAAAATAAAATTTGAAACATAGTAATATTTTCAATCTAATCTCAATAGCTTATATAGTCATATGGGTCTGAACTCAGTTCAGTACCCATACATTTTGATGTCTTTGGCTCTTTAACAATCATAGCCACCAGTATCCAATTAGGCAGGATTGGTGTTAAACCACTAAACATCACATGATCACTATTCCTTATGCTAGCACATAACTTATTAAAACAGGCAAAACTATCCATACAGTAGTGCCACTCAAATAGTGATGATGTGCTGTTTAGTGGTTTAATTACATTTTTACTGATTGGACAAAAACTAATTGTAATATTTGGCCTGCATATATAAAAAGGTTCATCACCACTGATCTACAGTATACATATTTCATGTTGAACCAGCATTTAGTTGGGCCAGATCACCATCTCTTACACTTATATATAATCAGTGATTCAGTTTATATTAAAATAATAAATCTTCAAACTGTAGTGTAGAACTTCAATCTTCTCCACCCTCCAACACTTTAACCATCCATATCATTGAAAGTCCAATGATGGAACACTCAATGCTTTTGTTTATGCCAATATTATTGTCATACCCATGTTATGTTTATATCACCCTGACACCTTATATGTAAGACCTTAATATGTCTATTTAATGAACATATAAAGGGTCTATAAAAAGTCAGAATGATTAATGGGCATAATAAGGTCCTATATGTGAGGGAGCAAAGTGACTTAAAGGCAACATTGTTATGATAATAGTATTGGCATCAACAAGAGCAATGAGTGTTACATCATTGCATTTTCAATGATGTGGATGGTTAAAGGTTCAGCATCAAATATGCACATAGATCATTTATCTCTTTCACATGTATGTGTTCATGTGTATCAGTTGTATAAAATAGAAAACATAGCAGTAAGGAGCTTGAAAGACTGAGTTCAAGTCCCTGCTGATTACATATAGTTTAGTATGGACACTATAGTAATATATTTCATATTCAGCCTGTATTTTGCCCATGCTCTTTTCTGTGTATTTAAATGGAAAAAATAATGTTCGCTATGTAAGGCAGCAGAATAAGTTAAGTTAAGATGGGTATGACAATAATATTGGCATCAATAAGAGCATTGAGTGGTCGGCCATTGGATTATCAATAATATGGATGGCTAAAGTGTTGGAAGGTGGAGAAGACTGAAATTTGTTTATAAAAGTTTGAAGATTTGTTATCTTAATAAAACTGAACCATTAATTGTATATGTGAGAAATGGTGATCTGAACCAATTGATGAGTGCTGATTCAGCATGAAATATGTATATTGGAGATCATTTATATTTCATATATATGTAGTCATGTGTATTAGTTGTATATGCTGGAGGGCATAACAATAAGGAGCTTGAAAATCTGACTTCAACTTCCTTTTACTTACATAAATTTAATATAGATAATATACTTATATTTGAATATTATGAATGTATATGTAATGTTACAATTAATTAATTTATTAGTCTGCATTGGTTTACTTAAATTTCTTTGTATCAATAATATTAATCTCTGTGGTCAAGTTTCAAACTTTAGTGTCATTATAAATATATTGTACCATAAATAAAGGTGTCTGAATAACAGTTTGAAATTGATGATTATTTTTTTTCATATGTCAAATGCATTGACTGGAAAGTGAACCCAGGCCAGCTGCTTGGAAGGAAGCTATGATAACCACTAGGCCACCAACACTTGACAATTGTTATTGATATTGGATTTGTCTAAATGTTGACTGGTTTTAATAATATTATAATGATATGACTATACTTAAGCCTATATATTAAAATTAGTAAATGTTTATGTTTGTTTTCTGTTTTGCTTTACACAATTTTGTTTATAGTATGTGTTAATTAAATGATTTATCTCTTTTTCAGAATGTTTATTTTTCAAAACATTCCAAACTATAAATAGATTTTGAAAAAGAAAAGGTTGTTATAAGTTAGACTTCAATTAATAAAAGTTGAATGACAATAGCTGTGTATGTTAATTTCGGTAAGATTATTAAATAAAAACTCATTAACTACTGAAAGCTTATTATATTTACTTTATAAAGATTAGACAATTTATGTTTTGTTATTCTCTGAAAATCTAAAAGACTACCTTTAAATGTGTGTATGAATATACCTAAATTTGTATAATGGTTTCAGTGGATAATCTATTATAGAATTTCTATAACAACGTTATGTAAAATTATGAGAAAAGAAAGGATATTAGGAAAGTATAATATAGAATAAAATTTATTTATTTACAATCTAAACCTGCAACTGATAATATTGCATGCATTTCCTGTAGAAATGTACAGTTGGTGTTCAAATAACAAATGCCTTGCTAAAAGCTATGTAGAAAACAGGTCAGATGTCTTTGATCCTTTCAATTCCTGCCTATATGTTTGATGATTGTCAATTTACATGCATCTAGAAGTTTCCTCATCATTTTCCAGAAAGATCCTATTTATAAACATTATTTTGAAATTTTAATAATGTTATGATATTCATTCTTAAGAAATGTTGAAATAATAAATTTACTTCATTATAAAATAAACTACTTTAGCACAACTATATTAGAATTCTTCAACAAAAATTGTTTATAAAAAATCTTCTAGAAAAATTGAAATATTCTACTAGCTATAGTGACAATTGACTAAGAATTAAGAAATCACTGCCTGGAAACAATTCATCCATTAACCATGTAATCCTTCACTGATTACAGGATTTAGAATCACAAACGTTTTATAGAAGCAGTTTTTTAAAAAAAGAAACTTTCTCAGATATCATATTTCACTTATAATTTTTTTATTATGCATGCATATTTTTGTTTGTTTTAGAGATTTGAGAGGTAATAGGTTTACTAGCCAAATAAAACAATTTTAATATTATTTTATTTATATAGTTATGTGCACATGCATTACAATACAAGAATGTATAAATGTTTAGATAATTAGCACACATTAAATTGTTTATATTAGAATAAATGAAAGGATACAATCATTATATGTAAGTTAAATGTTTAGGAATGCCTTTGACTGTTTAACTTACACAAAATTTTCTTTGAATTTCACAAAAGATTTCATGTAACAATATTTATTTATAAAACTATTAGTAATAGCTTCATGAGTTGAATGTTATAAGTTGATCAGAACCATTTAAACTATTAATTTTTATTATTTATTGGCGATTTAATTAAAATTGGATAATTTTTCATTTTATAAGTTGGTATTAGTTATTTTATTTGTTCACTCATATTACATTAATTTACAATCACTTTATTATTATTATTATTATTATTATTATTATTATTATTATTATTATTATTATTATTATTATTATTATTATTATTATTATTATTATGATGATGATGATGATGATGATGATGATGATGATGATGATGATGATGATGATGATGTTTCAAAGCAAACTTTATTAGGCAAAAAAGGATACTATTATATCAGGTAATACATTATATCAAAGATAATATACTAGGATACATTTTGAAACACAGAAAAAATACTTTTCTTTTCCTTAACCATTAGAGACTTTTGTAATTCCCACACTTTAGGATGTTTCAGTTCTTATTATGGGTTAATTTCAGTTTTCTGTTTTCTTGAGGTTGTATTTGGTTTATCCATTATAATGCTGCTCTTATTTTAAAAAGAGACCAAGTGGAAGCAAAAATGTCCAGTAGTGCAATAAGATTGTCCCTTTCCTTAAGTTTTTCTAGTTTGTTGTGATATGTGTTAGGATGTCTTCTTGGATTGTTTCCTAAAGTGAAAGCACATCTGGTACACCATAAGGCATATATACTAAAAGTTGCTGCACATATTATTGGTATTTTGTTTTTGTTGAAAATTTTTAGCATTTTTTCTATTGTGGTTTCACTTTTCCTATAATTATTCAACATCAGTTGTCTGACTTTCTCTAAACCTCTACAGTGATGTATCAAATGTTCATGTGTTTCTTCTTCCCGGTGACACAAAGCATACATTGGATCAACATTTAGGTAAAATCTCCTGAACTGAATAAAATGTGCTGTAGGTAGTGCATTTAAATTCAATTTGAGAATAAAGTCAAATAATTTAGGTTCTAAATACTATGTTTTGTACTTTTTTGAGTAATTGTCTATTATCTAATCCCAGTACTGTTAGACTATTATTGTTTTTTTGGTTCTGAGATAGAAAATCATAAATTTTCCAATTAGTATATTTACCTGGGGTTTTCAGTGCTATTTTATTTTTAATGTTTTTAATACTTATCAATAGTGTATTTATATAATTATCTGTGGGAGGGGGTCAGTCCATTGGTGTGATTTCCAGTTTTGGTTCTATGTTTGGGAAATGTCTAAATATGGCAATCAGTAGATTTACTGTTTTTTGTGTGTAGAAAGTTTGTATTGCATGCAGTCCAAGGCCATTCCAACTTGTTGGTTGGTTTAGTTGCTTTATTGAAATTGCTACTATTATTTCTGTTCCATAGTTAATTGACTTTGTAAATTGTTTTGTAAAAATAATTATTGGCAGGTAGGATATTATTTTGATCATTATAAGCTGATTAAACAGTGATACTTTTGCATAGAGTGAAAGATATGATCTGGAGAGTGATACTATGATTCTTTCTGCTTTGATCTTGAGCTTATTTTGTATATTCCTTCTCATTTGACTCATACCCAAGTGGAAAGGAAAACTCAGGAAATTACTGGGCTTACCTTGATAAACTTGTGTGTCTGTTTTGCCTGTGTATATTGACCATGCTGCTGACTCATTGATGTTAATTTTTAATTTGAACTTTTTTGTGTAGTCTTCTATTATTTTCTGTAGTATATGTATTTGCTTCTTTGAGTTTAGAAATACTGTGACATCATCCATATAAGCTATGCAGGGAATATATGTATTTGTGTTTGGCACTTGAATTCTTAGATTTTTTTATTGATTTGCTCTAGTAGTGGGTTTAAATAAAAGGTAAATAGCAGTGTGCTTAGTGGAGAACCTTGCGGGATTGAGTGGCTGGTATTGACCGATGATATGAATCTTCCATTATTATTATTATTATTATCATGATCATCATCATCATTATTAATATTATTATTATTATTATTATTATTATTATTATTATTATTATTATTATTATTATTATTATTATTATTATTATTATTATTATTATTATTATTATTATTATTATTATTATTATTATTATTATTATTATACAATGCTCATCATTTTTGGTAGATCACATACCACATCTGTTAAAGATATTTATGAGACATTTAATATATTAGATGTTTTCCATTTGTATAAATATAGAGTGATTCTTGATATTTATTGTAGGAAACTTCATTTGGATACTACTTCTGTTGTAAATACTCATTTATCAACTAAATATCAGCTAGCTTTACCTAATTTTCTTAAAACATCCAGTAGGGAGCAAATTAGTTATAATGGTCATAAATTATTTAATATGTTTGTAAGAGATTTGTTCTGTGAATTTAATGAACACTAGTTATTTTATTTTTAAAAAACATTTATGGCATTGGTTATATTATGCTAAGTATTAGTTTTATTTTATTTTATTTTTTTTTTTGTTTATACTTTTTTGCTCAGCATCAAAAATTGTTGGGACATGTGTTCAAACCCACATCTGCAAAACTGGTTTGTACTGAGTGACATGATGTTAGGTGAAAAGTAAAAGAAGCATACTTTATAGCAGAGGACTCTTTCACCATTAATCATAAGGAGGCATGTTTTGCAATATCTAAAAAATGGTCTTAGTGACTCATTTGCATATAATTTGCTTATCAGATTTATTTATATAATGATTTCAAAGAAGGAATCATAACTGGCTATGAATATGAGAAGTACATCTTCTTGAAAGCGCTCAGCCATTTAATTTAATTTTCAATTTGTTGTTATAGCTTTATGTTACAAGTGTGAAAGCACGATTTAATAGTATTGTATGTTATGTCGTAATTATTTAGTACTGTGAATAAATTTACAAATGTAATATCTGTATGATTTTAATATTTTATGTTATATTTATACTTCTTTTTTTGTTTTTTATTAGTGTTTTTAGTTGTTACATTTAAATTTCTCATTCAAGATTTTTCTTGTATGGAATTTATCTCACTGTATTATACATTTATTGTTTGTTTCATAATGAATAAATAAATAAATTATTATTATTATTATTATTATTATTATTATTATTATTATTATTATTATTATTATTATTATTATTATTATTATTATTATTATTATTATTATTATTATTATTATTATTATTATTATTATTATTATTATTATTATTATTATTATTATTATTATTATTATTATTATTATTATTATTATTATTATTATTATTATTATTATTATTATTATTATTATTATTATTATTATTATTATTATGTTTCAAAGCAAAACTTTATTGAATCTAAAAAGTTACAGAGTCACATCTAGTACTATATTGATTTGTTACAATTGCAAAACAAATTACAACTTTCAGTATATAAGTCTTTATCATTTCTGCATACTTTCTTTCTTGTTTTTAAATTTGGTCCTCTATTTAGTTCAGT